>CAJNDT010005001.1:792500-840000 GCA_905221615.1 Symbiodinium sp. CCMP2592 | reverse complement strand
GTTCGCGTTGAGGGGCTTAGGGCGTAGAATTTGGGGGCAGCAGGTAGTAAAGTTTGAGTGTACACTTCGCGGCTTGGTGACAGGATTCAGGCTTGCACGATTACAGCTGCAGCTGGGTCGGTTCTTTGGGTTTCTTCCTTCGTACATTCCTGAAGCTACAATGTTGCGAAGACGGATGCTGCAGTCTTCATTTTGGTTTCGTGCCTCCCGTGGATGTATTGCCACTTGAGCTTTGAGGTTGCAGGGCTCAGGGTGTCCGGGAAATCTTTCTCTGGCTTGCGGCTCTGGGAGCTTGTGCTTGGGTGGGGAGTGTATTGAGAAACCGAACTAAAACACACAATCTGTCTAGAGCATCGAATAAAATCAGACCCAACATATAACCTCGACGGCGGCTCAGCCGACAAAAGAAACCCTAACCAGTGTATAAACCTAGCCAGGCTTGTCCAAGTTGTGAGTGCTGAAACCTAGACAGTACAAAAACAGACATCAGTCAAACAAGGTGTTTTCATCTTAATATGGCACATCCGTCTGCACGTACAGAAACTTGCGACTGCGGTTATTCAAATCTTCAGTATATATGTTTCAAACATGTGTATGTGAGTATATATGTACACATACGGGCTTCATACATGTGTATGTAGAGGTATGTATGCAGATTCTTCCGCTACCCAGGGTTCGGATTGGGGAGAGTCGTCTGCTACACTCTAGAAAGGGCGTTTTGATGGAACAGGTGATTCGTTAATAGCCTCTCCGGGCGATTCTCCCTCTCTCTCTCTCTCTCTCTCTCTCTCTCTCTCTCTCTCTCTCTCTCTATCCATACGTCTATCTACCCAGATATCCACCTTACACATCTTACATGTATACCTGCATGCGTACTTACGTACTTGTAGACACACATACATGCGACGATGATGTATGCATATGCTTACGGATGTACGTTAATTTAGCTTCTGCATTACCCCACACACACATTAGTACATGAATATATAAGTAAATTTGCATATATATATATATATATACATGGTCACTTGCTTGTTTCATATTATTGCTATTACTTTTTTACGTGTGCGCATGAGACACTTCTTGCGGAGGCCGCAGGGCTGTCCTCGAGCCCTTCCTCGGCTGGGCAGCCGGAGTCTGGGATCTTCTTGAGGGGCCACATTTAAATTATAATACTAATACTAATAGTAATCAGAAAATACAAGTAATAATATTGGTAAGAATATTAACATTAGTATTAATGCGGTCTTCATTTTCTACTACATATGGGGTGAGTCGGTGAGTTGCTGAAGGGACTTCCATCTTTTTTACGCCTTATTGTTTACTCAAGGTTCTACCCTGTTTTGCAAGCTTATGTAAGAACTTTGCAAGGTCTTAAGTGGCGTTAAAGAGTTTAGTGCGGGCTTGCTGTATTAGTGTTACGGAAACTTGTCCGAGTTAGTTAGCGTAGTACCGAGACGATGTTCCGTACCATTTACCGTGTATCCTCTTTGTGACAACTTACGTCAAGCGCCTTGACAACAGCTCAGGAGCTGGATGTGTTCGTGGACGTGTTCAGCATCGACTGCTTCTTGGTTCAGGACGAGGTTAACTTCTACCCTGCAAAGCCCCGTACTACAAAAGCTCTACACTGTAGTAGTTGCCCAAAGGCCCCAAAGTAGTTCCTTTTGGGGCTCGTATGTAAAATTCTATAGGGTAATCCCAACAAGGAACTACTATGGGGCCTATGGGTGTGGGGGGAGTGAGGTTCAGGATCTCTGATCCTTTCATTAGCGACCCAAACCCTGAAATGCATCGATTGTGCGAGTTGGCTTTCAAGCCGACCCAGTGGGACACGATGAGCCGGTCAATGGGACGGTACCTATGGGAGATACCGTTGTTTGGGGTTTTTGGCACGTGACCATGGTGGTACATGACGTAACCTGGCATGCTTTTTTGTTTTGCAGATCTCTGCAATGAGCTTGGAGGTGAATGTTAGCGCCCTTGTTGGCATGGCTGAATTGCATTTGCGCGCCTGGACAAAACAGTCGGAGCCCCGAAGCAGCAGTGTAGAAGCCTGCCACCCGAAGTTTCGAAACATATCCCAAGTCCTAGAGGTGTAAGCCGTCACACTGGTTTGAAGCTTCTCATCGGAAGCCTGAACATGTTTAGTTTAACCTACGAGCCGTATGTGTCGTATGCAATGAAAATTGCGGTTGCCTGCCTCCAGCAGCAGCGGCGGGGGTGGTGGTGGTGGTAGTAGTAGTAGCAGTAGTAGTAATCAGAACAGTAGTAAGACTTCTGGTGCCAACGGTAATGGCTCTTCTCGCTGCAGCTACGCAATGGTGCTGAGGCTACTTGGCGTTAGAGCCGCTCATCGCGATGCTCGGCCGTTGCTGCCTCCATTGGCGAAGTAGCAAGGCCATGCAGCCGTGCCACTTCCGCTCCAGTCGAGGTAGCAGGGCCTGTCCCCATCATAGATGACGATGGTTGACTAGTTTCAAGACCGTTTATTGTAGGGGCGTCACATAGTGGGTGATTTGTTCAAGATTTCGTAAGCAGTGGTCATGAGGGTGTGTTGAGCAGGGGGCAGCTGCATGCAGGGGTACTTTCTGCTCGCAACTCTTGCGCTTATTGCGCTGCTTGCTGTTATCTTCTCTCAAAGTCCAAATCCATTGGGTCCATAATCCTCACTTCGTGTACTCAGCCATGCAGGAGGCAAAAAAATCCTCACCAAATCTCACCCTGCCCTCTCAACTTCAGCGCGGCACTTGGTTTTGCGAGGCCAAAGCGCGCATGTCGGTTCCAGTCGGTTCGGCAGACAGGAGCCTTGTGTGGGGAGGGTTCGCCTTGCAAGATTGGGCTTGAGGAGGACCCTAAGAAGCTGTACAAGTCTCGCTGTCAAAGCTACTTTGTTATAGTTGGGTAACGTTTTGGGTTTTTGTGGGTATTTAAACTCTAAACCTAAGATGGACAAGAGAGTTATCTTGCCAATATTATCCCAAGCCTGGACCGGGGCGAGACAACCCGCAACAGGCCGATGCCTTCGGAGGCCGCAGTTTGGATTTGATTGGTCCAGCAAAATGCCAATTTAGTTTGGGTTTTAAGGCTTAGGGTTTGGGCTGTAGGGTTTTGGCCTGCACTTATCGGTAACCTCTTAGTTTCCACCGCACAAAGCAGATGATGAGATGGCAATGGGAGTGGATCGTCGTCGAGGTTTTGGTAACAGTTACTCCGCTGCAGTATGTATTATTACAGTTATACGACAGCTGGATGGGGTGTTGTTTGTACTTCTGTAAAGACCGCACTCACTAAGCCCCTTGAGACTAAATCCTGAAGCTCCCTAACACTGTTGGGGCCTCATCGTCACCCTTATAAAGAACACACACACAGAGATAGCACACATTTGTCTGTATGTATATGATACTGAACTCCAAACCGCAGGATGTCAGCGCTGTCCAAGAAGCAGACGTATCAGCTGCGCATCCAGCAGAGCTATGCTGGACTCAGGGGGCTTCCGCTCGACCTACCCGCGGCTCAACTTGAAGGTTATTCTTAACGCATTTTTTGAGATGTGTTCAGGGTTTTTAGAGCCTAGGGCTTTAGGGTTTAGCGTGTAGCTTGAAGGTTGAGGAAAGCAAGGGCTGGAAAAGAAACCCCTCTACGAAGGTTTCTCGGAAGTGAGGCATCGCTTTTCTGTAGGGGGTTTCGGGCCTAGGCGGAGTTGGCATGGTTTCTGGTTTAGGGGTTCAGGGTCTGAGGGCTTGAGTTTTGGGGTTTCTGGGTTCAGGGTTTGATTTATGGTTTTAGGGTTTAGGGCTTTCAGGCTTCTAGATGTTAGGCTTAAATTGGCTCCAGTCAGGGGTTAGGGCCGCTTAGGGTTAACAGTTCGGCTTGGGATGGGTTGAGGGTGAAACGTTTGGACTGAAGATTTTTCCATGTCCTTGAGGGACTGGAGCACAGGACTTGATAATGTGCCACCACTGTGTAGGTTGAGCACCGGAGCAGGAATGATTTCAAGCTACAGCTACAGGAACTGCACTTTTCGGAGTAGAAGTGCGGGTTGCAGTAGTAGTCGTCGTGGTAGCGGCAAGAATGAGCAGGAACAACACTGGGTAATTTCAACGGTTGTAGTCGTGGTAAGAGCACTGAAAGCAGCTGCGTAGGCGTAGTAGGAGGTGACCGCAGAAGCAGTAGTCGTCGTCGTTGTCGCAGTCGTAGCAATACCCACAGCGGTTGGTGTTTGGCGGCGACGGTGATGATGATGATGATGATGATGATGATGCTTGTCGTATAGTACTAGTTACTAACAGCAGGCACGCGGCAGCAGCTGCAGCAGCACTGCTGATCCCTTCCACAAGATGTTACGGGCAAGCGAACGACTAAACCCTAGACCGAAGTAGGAGACAACCCTATGGTTTTGGTGGCTGCGGTCTGCAGAAACGTTGTGAATTAGTTTCCCGACGACCCAAACCCGGGTAACAGTAAGCCCGGGCCCCCTTTGTTCATCCACCAACATCCCAAATTCAAGAAGGCCTTCTCGAAAAATTCTGTACGGTACCCGTAGGGCTCCATGGTACCCGTAGGGCTCCATGGTTGTTCCTTTTTAGGATTACCTTATCGGATCCGGAATATAGAGCCTATGGGTATACAGCACGGTAGCGTATGGCAGGGCGACGTCTCGGCACCCGGCTTCCCGATAGCGCTGGCCCCTGGGCGGAACTATGGCATCAAATCGACATGGCAGGGGTTTGCATCACTATATCGTTCCATCAGCTCAGTGTTTGTCGAGGCTTCAACTTAATGAGCAATCCAAATTCGAAATTCCAAAATCCTGAAACCCTTCGGCCCCCTACTCCCGCACTGCCCTGAACCCGACATCTCGCAGCCTAAAATCGGTTGTCCTCGGTGTGAGGCCTAATTGAATTCCCGTTTTTGTACTTGAAGATTCCTAGAGGCTCATACCCTACCCCTTTTTTAGGGCGCCTACCTTTAAGATAACCGATCCTAACCATAAAACTAAGTAACCTAAAAAAAGGGGTAGGGTATGAGCGTCTAGGTCAATATGAAGGCTTGCAGAATTGCCAACACCGTCCCTCGGGGTCCCTTCATTGCTTTTGGTATACCGTACGTCCCTTTTTTCTAAAGGAACCGAAATCCCTCAACCCAAAACCCTCTAGCACGCGTATAGCCCAAAGCCCTGTAAAGAAAAACATTGCAGATCTTCTAAAAATCCTAGAACCTCTGTAAGCTCTCAACAGCGCCTAAACTCCTGAAACCTGTATAGACTTATCACCGAGGCCTATGTGTCGAGATGCGAGGCCCCGGCCATTGCACAGGCGTTTCTGCGTCGCTGCTTCGCGCTGGTAGCTCGGCACCCCGTTGGCTCAGGGTCTAGGCCTTTATTCTGTTTTATGTGCGTTAGGGGATCAATGTAGAGATCGGGGTTTAGGGTTTGAGGAGTGAGAACGGGGCACGGTTGCCAAAAGAACCTGATGAAGGTTTCGAAGAGTGTGCGAACATCTAACTTGCTCTAACAAAGCAGGGCCACCTCAGAGATGAGTTCAACTGAGCACACTAGGCAACCCAGAACACATTATACGGCTCATATTACATATTTGTCTTCGGGAGGCGAAGAACCCGATGCGCACCCCAAATACGCATGCTTTGGCGGGAGCACGATTGCATTCCAGGTCAGAGGGACCAGAGTATATCAGAGTATCGAGATTTGAGGCGCCGAATAGTGCGCCCTTTATGCAAGGACTTCAGCGACTTCGATCGCTTTGAAGACCGAAATGAGCAAGACTTTACACACGGCACCAGGGCAGGACTGCGATTACAGTGAGGGTGCAGGGTGAAGGCTAAACCGGCTCGGGGTGTAGGGTTCAGCGTTCAGAGAAAGTTTTTACTGAGTTAGACGCGGCAGCACGGGACTGCAGAACGATGCAGAACGGACGCGATGTTGGTCGACACGGTGCGCAGCGGGAACCGTGGCACGCTGGACGCCTGTTCAGCGCTCCGAGCGTTCCCTTTGCACTTCATGCAAGAACCCCTTGTGATATCACCGTGGCTTGGGAGATCTATCCTATAAGTAGGCTTTTAAGTAGGACTTCTTTCAAGGTGCTTGCGTGTTATCCATTTGAGGGTCTGCGTTCTTTGATCCACACCCCTGGAAATGTTGGTTCGAGGTCTTTGATGGATCGCAGCGCGTACCAGAGCTGGACGAGCCGATCATGAGGAGGTGCCTTTCTTACAAGCCGAGGGGCCCTTGACCATTAGGAGTGCGCAGCTTGAAGGTTATCTTCCCTGAGACAGCTGACGCAGTTACAACCGACTAGCTTATTCCACGTCAGGAAATGCACTGTGGTTGGGATGCGGGGGTTCAGGTTGTCAGAACTTGCAAGCTCATTCGGCGTAGGAGCCCTTCTGCGGATCCTGCTGTTGCCCATATGGTCATCTTCCCCATGCCCCATCTTAGCGACCCTGCTTTGTAAGTCCAGCGGGCGTCCAAGAAGCATGGAACCGTATGATGGCTCCAATGCGCCTATGTAGCATGTACTGAAGCCTTGAGATGCTTGATCAGGAACCCCCTCAAGGCCAGAAGTATACACGATATGGGCACCTGAAGCCTTACCGGAATGCGACGGAAAGCCATAATTAAGTAGGGCCCCAAGCAAGCGCAGTTCGCAAGCCCTTGAAACTCTGAAGTCATCGATTCCACCGTTGGTCTTGCAAATCTCAATAGTCTTCAAGAAGGGGCATGTGAACTTATGTTGGGGTTCCACGCGGGATTTGGAGGGTGTTAAGGCAACGCGCATTCACACATACATACATGCGTGCATGATTCCATACGCACACACACATGCATATATATATATATATACATATGTTTATATGCATGTGTATATATATATATATATATATATATATGCATATATATATATATATATATATATTTATATACACATGTACATATATATATATATATATATATATATATATGTGTACATGTAGGTATGTCCGTACATATACATACACGTATACGTTAACATACATGCCTACATGCACATGGACACATATGTTTGTCGTTCGTCTGTTTTGCTCTCTCTCTCTCTCTCTCTCTCTCTCTCTCTCTCTCTCTCTCCGCGTCTCGCTCTCCAACCTCCTAGATTCCTAGACGCAGTGGCCAAACAGCCTGAAACCCTGAGCCCTGTCCCCCTAATCCAGCCGAGATGAACCCCCACCCCGGACCCGCAAATCGCACAGGATCATCGCGGAAAGTGGTGGCTCGGAGGCCTTCAAGCCAAACCTGAAATCTCACGCTGTCCAGGTTTTGTTCGGAGCTGGGGGATTAAGTCTTCAGGGATCAGGCAGTCGAGTCTTGAAATACCCAAAGCAAAGAGGTGGTCATTGGTGGGATCCTCGGAGTGTGGGTTTGGCCTTGAAGCTTTCGTGCTTCGCGGCCCGATTTGGGTTGCTTCAATGACCCGAAGGGTACATGTGCCCATGCAGTGGATACCTTGGCCCTAAGGTACCGTACCTAATATGGGGACGACTTTAAGACAAAGTATGAATGGAGCCTCAGGGGAGGCTTTCAGGCCTGGCTTGGTCCTGAGAGGGGTTTGCGGATTTGGGGCCGTGTGCAGCCACGGCTGAAGATTCTCACTCACTCGTCGGTGATTTCTGCGCTTCTTGGGTATGGGCATGGGAAGATTCAATTTCACATTTGCCAAAACCCATGAGGCCCGGGTTTCTGTAGTTCAGGGTTTTGAGGTGTAGGACTCAGGGTTTAAGGTTTGTAGATTGGTGGCTGATCCTTGAATCTAAGAGCCGCAAGCAGCAAACATGTGCCCGCCCCGTGCGTGCCCTATCCCTGAAGCCATACTTAAAGGATCATGGGACTTAGTAAATGGGGTTATAAATACGGTGACTATACTTATAAGCACTTATAAACCCAATAATTAAGGCACCTAAAACCTTACTTACTAAGTCCCATGATCCTCCAAGTACACCCGGAAAGCCTTGACGTTGCTTCATGCTGTTCGGATGAGTGTCGCGCACCTGCCTTGTAAACTACGCAGGCGAACCAAGACCCTTTTTCCAACCCTGATCTACCTGGACCCCAAAGGTATGTAGAATAATTGCCTTTTGTAGGTTTTGGACCATTATTTTACTTACTTTGGGGGGTCTAGGTAGACCCTACTTACCGGAAACGCCGACGCGAAGAAGAAAGCCGAGGTGGCAAGGGCCAGTACCACGTACCATTGAAACACCCTCGCAGGGATTTAGGGCCGTGGGTTTGGGGTTTCTAGGGATCATAAGGGCTTAGGGTCAAGCCTCAGCCTCGCAAAACTGAAAAGCGCCGGGAACAGTCTAACCATTGATATTGGGGGAGCTAAGGAGCCGGGGATGATGATAGTCCCTACTAGACAAGGAGCTAAAGAGCCAAGGGAACCCCCAAAATCACTGGTTAGCAGTCGCAGGAGAGGTTCCTTCAGTGGCAAAGAACTGAGGCAGAGAGTGCGCTGAACCCCGGATGCAAGCAGGGCTGATGTCATTTGTACCCCAATAAACAAGGGATTCATAGGGGTTTGTAGACGGTGTGTTCATGGGGTGTTTTGTTTAATTAGGGCACCATCAGGCTTTGTGGGTATTCTGCAACATTGTGGAAGGTTGTTTTGAGTTGGTTAGCATAGATGTACATCGGCTGCTGGCTGGATTGGTTTGTAAGGTTTGGTTAGGGCTTTGGGGGTCCTCTCTCTCTCTCTCTCTCGCTCTCTCTCCCTCTCTCTCTCTCTCTCTCTCTCTTTCTCTCTCGCTCTCGCTCTCGCTCTCGCTCTCGCTCTCTCTCTCTCTCTCTCTCTGTCTCTCTCTCTCTCTCTCTCTCTCTCTCTGTGTTTTTTGTTTAGGGCAGCCGTGGCCGCCATGATCCCGAGATCCAGGCATCCTGAATCCTAAACTGAACGAGTTGGGCTGGGAGTTTAGTTGTGAAGGGTTTGATAGACCTTAGAACTTGTTTGGGATATTGCGAGCTTCATGCGAGCATTCAGGGTACTCAGGGTTTCGATGCTTTAAGAAGCCACTTCGCCTGCTAACTGGCCTTTAGACCTTTATACTATAGGGTTTGAATAGTATAGTTACCTGTTATTCCTTGGGTTATTTTTTTGCACAAGGGTACTATACCAGACCTCAGGCAATGCAGAAGGGGATCCTTGAGGGCCTGCAGTGACTTTATGCGGAAGCATAGGCGGGAGATGTTTTGAGCCTTCATCCGGTGCTTACCCCTGTGACGTATAGATGGGAGTTTCCGAAAATAGGGGACCGTAATATAGTACCCTAAATAGAAGGCTCCTTATTATAAGGACCCCAAATAAGGTACCCCTAATTTTCGGAAACTCCCAGATAGACAATGGGAGAGCTTTAAGCCTCTTGCCCTTCTCATTTTCGTTCTATCTAGTCTGTTTTTCAAAGCTTGAACTTTGTCGGTCCTAGTTATTGAAGAAAAGAGTGAATACCCAGAGGCTCCAAAGTAGTTCTTTTTTTGGGTTCATATATAGAATCCTATAAGGTAATCCCAACAAGGAACTACTATGGAGCCTCTGGGTAAATGCCAATCCAGGAAGGAGGATCGGGAGCTGGAGGCGGGAAGGGTTGGTGTGTGATGCTATCATTGCAGTATCGTTTCTGTTGGTGTTCTTATGGTCACTGCGCTTACTTCATAACACTGTAAAGCTATCATGAGGTGTCTTCAGTAGCTTTGTTGCTGTCCTTGACGGTTTGTTGTATATGTATGTGTATATATATATATCTATCTATCTATGTATATATGTGTATATGTATATATACATACATATACGTATACACACAAACGAACCCCACACCCCAAAAGCCTAAAAGCCGAAGGCGGAGCACAGCGTTTGGACGACGCCTTTCATTGTGGATCGAGGGACGAAGGAGGCGCCGACCGCGAAAAGCTACCAGTAGTCCCAAGATCTGACTCCATAAGGGTCCATGTCCCAGACCTTCCACAATCCCTAAATTAAGGAATGCTTGCTGTATACCTTAAACTATAATAAGATCCCTGATATGAAAACCAAGGTATATTCCTTAGTTGAGGGATAGGGGAGGTCAGAGGACAAGGGTGACGAAGTAGCCCGAACCCCCGACCCCGAAGCTCCAGCTTTTAAAGGGCATAAGGGATCGCAGTTTCAGGGATTCGGGTTTGGGTATAATGAATGCTTATGCATGGCCTCACCTTAGAGTTCAGGGTTTAGGGTTTAGGATTCAGGGTTTCGGGTTAAGGTATAGTAGTCTGCAGCAAGGTATACTAGTGAAGGTCCATGCAGGGCCTCTTTGCAGCGATGTATAGATTTTTTGCTTGTGGGAGTTTCCGAAAATGTAGTACCCTAAATAGTAGGATCCTCATTAATTATGAGGACCCAAAAACGAGGGACCCCTAATTTTCGGAAGCTCCCATGTGTCCAAACAATATATGTGTTGACCCGAAAGTATTCAAATAGGGACTATACTTTTCGGCCAAAGTAATGTATATCATTTGGGTACATGGACGCTTAGGGGATATAACGTTGTAGAAAGGCTTCCTAACTGTCCTGGACCACAACTAGTTATGGATTCATGCATTCCTTCAAATGCACTCGTCAACATTGAGTCGCTTCTTTTCATGCAGGCAGCATGTCTTACTTGAGGGCTGTTCGTGTCTTTGTGTTGTTGTCACCGCCGGTGCCGCTTCCCATATACTTGGAGTACACAGTAGCAGCAGCCAACGGCCCGGAAGAATGCTTTTATCTTTGCGAAAACTGTAGAGTTTAGGGGTTTGATCTTGAAGCTCAAGGGCTACTTCGATCCATGCATGATGGCTGCATGGTCAATACGGACAGGACCCTCTGGATTGGCTGAGGATGGGTGACTGACATGAGTGCTTGTGCAGGCCCTTAGCTGACAGTCCCGATCCTGTATCCGCCAATGCGCTATACACGCTAAACCCATTCAGCTTCTCTTGGATATGCCAGGGGGGGTTTAGTGCAGTTTATCGGGCGCAGCCGAGAAAAGATGTTGCGGTCCAGACCCAAAGGGTCCAAGTACCAGTATAGCAGGTATTTGGGCCCCAAAAGTAGTATATACTATACCATTACTTGGACACTTTGGGAGAGATTATCTGGCTTCGAGGTTTGCCACCCCACACACTAGAAAGAGATCAAGTAGTCTACTATAGGGGCCTTCATAGTTACCTATACTGTTGTGCGGGTTCCTTATTTTGATTATGTATACTAATGGGCCCCGAACCCTACTCTAATTGTAAAGTCCCCTATATTAGCCCCCGAGATCATTACACTCCCCGCGGAGGAAGAAAGCCCAGCAACCTGTGTCGGCCAGTGTACGGAAGATCGTTTAAGAACATCAAGTGGTCCTTAGATCCTCTTGGTATGGTTCAAGTCATGAATCCAGCCTAGTTGAGGGGCAAAGTGGGCTCTGTGAGAAGTGTATCAGAGTCTGCAACGGGATGAAAGCACATCTTAAATTGCTGTAAACGCTCATTGCTGGGTGTAAGTTAGGTTTCCCCAAGCTTTGATTCCTAAAACCTGCTCGCTCTCTTGGAGGTCTACATTGACGAGACCACCTTTCCTCTGCTGGCTCTGCAACTACGTCGAGCCTTGGGCTACATCCCACGTACCCAGAGAGCCCGGTACACCTTCCGAATATATACGAAAGAAAACTCCGTATTACAGGTGACTCTAGTAAAATAATTCCTCCTTGATTAAGGAATAGGGGCCCTCGTTAAAACCCTTACTTATAATTCAGAAATATGAGAGTGCCGTACAAGACTTTGGCCAGGCAAAGTTGTCGGAGCTCCCTGACAATGACCCTTTGCCCCAAGAGCCTTCAAGACCCTGAAGCAAAGCAGTCGCAAGGCCCTCAACCAACATGGGTGCCTCCCCTTTCAATCTTTTGCGTATTTTCGGCGCGAACGCCCATGGAGTCCGCAGGCCAGACCCGTCCAAGCTTGTCGGTTCCTAAACCCGAAACTAAACCCCTTAAACCCAAAGCACTCAAAATTGAGAAGCGTGCTTCAACGACCAAACCCCAAACCCCCGAATTCAGCTCCCCATGAAATCAGTCCCCGACTCCTAAAAAGCCCTAAGCCCGTTTCCAATGAGGACGTGGCTACGATGTGCCCGAAGTCCAAGAGGCGTTTGTGTTCATGGGGCGCAGGGTCAAGATTTAGTGTGGTGGGGTCTGCGCGTGGCTGTGTATACTGGTTCTGGAGTCTAGGATTGATTTCAAATCTGCGGTATGGGCACAGGGCGGGTACTCGAAGCTTTTGCCTCAAACAGAGGACCTTCATCCCCAACCTCGGGCCCAACAATCTGCACCTTAAACCCTCTAGGACCCAGAGTAGGCCCTTATTCCCTTTTTTAGGGTTCAGGTTCCCTTATAAGCCCCTTTAAACCAAAAAGGGCATCCTTTTTATGCCTGGGTTACTCTTGGGTCTAGCCCTAGACCTAGACCTTTTAAGTCCGCCAAGCCGTGGGAGGTCGAAACTCTTCATGATTATGATCTTAGTGCAGGGAAACATTCCATATATAAGGGTCCATGTGCTCATAAAGTAGATATCTTGGCCGTAAAGTACTTGTATGGGGATCATACTTCCAGGCAGAAGTAGATACCTATGTATGTACATAGACTCTTAGGGATCGGCAACCAACCAAGTTATCACAACCAAAGGTCTGCATACAATCTACACCTTGAGTAGGGTCGTCTTCAGGCTTGGTAGTTACGTTCAAGGTTTAGGGTTTAGGGTGTTCCTGCTCCAAAATGTGTCGTCTATAGGGTTGAGGTTTACATTATCCCTCACCGCAGGCTCTTGGACCTTTGCCCCTTGTGCGAGTGAGTGGCAACCCGACGCGGCGGACACTCACCCGGGCTTAGAGGTTTGGAGGTTGAGGTTTAGGTTTTGCACAGCGTAACCAGCGAGCTGGCAGAGGATGGAGAGTTTAGGTTTCATGGCTTTCTGTAAGCTCACATTGCGAGAACGTCCTAGGAGTTGTTATTGGTGGTTTTGAACTTTTCATGGGGGTTTATATACAAGCTGTACCTAAGGTGTACGGTCTCGTAAGGTCACAATTTCGGGTCTATTGCTTATCTCCCGTTGCCACCGCTGCAGCATCATACTGGGGCTTACAACGCTGCAATCTTCCTTAGCTAGGGCCCCAGAAAGCACATGAGCAAAATTAGGATAGGGATATCCCACAAAAATCTCGGCATAATGAAGCCCCATACGGTAGGGATAGCCCTATAACATGCTTATGCTTACGTCCTCTTTGGGTCCCTAAGTACCACCTGAATCCATGCGAGACGATCCCGAAACCCGGAAGAGATAGTCTGGCTCAGGAAACGCCTGGACGTGTACGTGGATCTGACGCTGGACTGCGCTTTGTAGTGTGGCACTTTCGGGTGCCCAAAACTCTCAGACTCACGTACCGACCGCAGACTTTGCCAAGCTACTTCAACCTTAGATAATGTTAGAGACTTGTCTAGAAAATCATTCAGGGCAAACCCCCCAGAGCCACGTACCGACCGCAGACTTTGCCAAGCTACTTCAATTGTAAATGATTTTAAAGACATGTTTAGAAAATCATTCAGGGCAAACCCCCCGAAGCCATTTACCGAGCGTAGACTTTGTAAAATTCCCAGACCTTCCAAAATCCCTTAGTTAAGGAATATACCTTTATTCATATTAGGGATCCTATTATAATTTAAGGTATATTCCTTAATTGAGGGATTTTGGAAGGCCTGGGTTGCCTTGACCGATATCCCCCGTCTGGCTGTTTGTTTGCTTTCCATCTTCATAGGGATCCTTAGGGGTGTAGGGGGAGGGGGGGTAGGGGCCTTAAGGCCCATAATAAGGACTAATAAGGCCTATTTAAGGAAATATAGTCCCCTACACCCCTCCCCCCGACACCCCTAAGGATCCCTATGACATCTGGCCCTGACTGCTGGGCAGGTCCAGACCGACATCCTCGTCTAGGCCCTGCACCCTAAACCCCAAACGCTTAAACCCGAAACACCAACCCCTCATCCCTGCCCCTAACACCATGTAAACCTTGAGCCACTTGTGTTCACGGTTCTCCAGACACCCTTCACCACCCCGAAGAACCCAAAGTAACCCTATAAGCCTTTACTGTAGGTTTCAGTTGCGGAGAGCGCCAAATTCAAATGCCAGCGCCTGACGCTTTCTACTGCCTGCACAACTTCACCACTGATTTATCCTTCTGACAAAAAATCATTCAGCTGATTGGCCAATCGTTGGCTGCTATGCCTGTCCCCATCACTCACCGATGATTTTTCGTGGGTTGCGTTTGGGAGAGTCCCACCCGAATCGCTAGCGTTTCGCATTTGGGAACTCTCGGGGAAGAGGAAATAAGGTGCGTTTGGGGCATTGCAAGGGTTGTGTTTTAAAATCGCTAGCGTTTGCGTTTGTGCGTTTTAAGCAACTATAAGGGTTTCACCCAGACACTAATGACAGCACATGCCTCGCCTGACTTGTCCGAGTGCGAGCTCCGAAACCCCCTAAAACTTACCTTTGGTTAGTAGGGAATGGAGGAATGGGGTAGAATTATTATTATTATTACTACTACTACTACTACTAGTACTACTACTACTACTACTATTATTACTACTACTACTACTACTACTACTACTACTACTACTACCACCATTCTTCCATTCCCTACTAACCAAACGTAAGAAAATGGAGCGAGGAAGAGTCCCTACGCCTACCTAGCCGTGGAGCCGACCTACTCGTTGGAGGCTTAGGGTTTAGGGTTTGGGGGGTATATGGGTGGTGGTCAAAATGATGGTCTCCCTATTATAATACGGCACCTAATATTTAGGGTACCCAAGAAGGTTTAGGGTTTAGGATTCCTTATTGTTCAGGATAGGACTTCGTGGTTGGATGTTCGCAGGTCGGGAACACAACTCTACTAGAGTCACTAGAGACAGGGGCCTGCAGATTTAGACACGTGTTTGATCAGAGTTTAGGAATGTCCATGTTTTTCTGCATGTGTTTGCTTTTAGTGTGTGTTCAGTGTTTAGTATAGGGCGCTGTTAGTGGGAGTATATGATAGTATAAGGATGGCAGCAGCAACAGGGGAAATGTCGGCGTATTATTGATTCTCAATCAGGGCTGTCCTTGTCCAGGCCCCCAATAGATGAACAGCAGACCGATCGTTTAACGTACCATCATGCCGTGGGGTTCCTGTTGAATCGCTAGGGCATGGGCATGGTTTGTTGCGTTTTGAGTACAACCCCGTGCTCAATAGTGGCATGTTTATTTATTGT
Source organism: Symbiodinium sp. CCMP2592 (assembly GCA_905221615.1). Taxonomy (NCBI): domain Eukaryota; class Dinophyceae; order Suessiales; family Symbiodiniaceae; genus Symbiodinium; species Symbiodinium sp. CCMP2592. The sequence continues at coordinate 824,661 of CAJNDT010005001.1, read as the reverse complement.
TCAGGATTTTGGGATGCAGGGGGTGTGATATGGGGCTTAGCATGGCATTCTGAATCTTAGTGTTTAGGGTGCAAGGTTAGGGCTGCAGAGGTCTAGGGCAGTGGTTTACATGTCGTGAGTAGAAACAAATTAACCTTAACAAACTGACCAATGAGTCTACATAAGCATGTTTCACACACATACACATATCTGTTTTATACATGTGTCCTTACAGTCGTATTAGGAAGGGGGCTTTTCTACACCCATGACCTGTGGCACAAGATGCGGGCACATCTCGGAATTCAATTCCAGCCACAGCTGATTCACTGGTAAGGTGGCTTGTTTGCTTTCTTGGCTGCTGGGACAGTCTGCAAACGTATCCACGCGCAGCAATGGATCGAACAACCTGCCTACCCTAAATGCCCTAAACCTTTGCCCCACAAAGCCTAAGCCCAGTCAGCTTTGGGAATTTCATTTCTTTCTTGATGTTGTCACACTTGAGATATCGGGTTTGCTTCCATTGTTGTAGAGGATGACTTCTACGTGGACCTCGTTTGGAAGCCCTTCGTCCTGGACATCGCTGGGGTCTATGGCAGCGCCGAGGCACCAGGACGATAATGGAGTTTCCGACAATTAGGGGAACTTATTTTGGGGCCCCTGTAATAAGGATCCTACTATTAAGGGTGCTATATTAGGGTCCCCTATTTTCGGAAACGTATTTTGGGCCCTTATAATAAGGATCCTACTGAAAAGGCTACTATGTTAGGGTCCCCATCTCGGAAACTCCCCTATATGTACGCAGACCCCAAGCCCTTAACCCCAAGCAACCCAAGACATCCCAAAGCCAAAAGCCGAAATAGGCTTCAGAGAGTTTCGGGCGACCCACACACAGACAAAGGGCTACAGCAAATCAGACCCAGACCCAAGACCCCTGAACTCTACAGAAACTTTAGGTTTTCCGGCTTTTTCGATGATATGTGTTTAATATATACATCGCTGAAAAGAGGCCCTGCATGGACATTCATTAGTATACCTCAACCCGAAACCATTAAACTGCGGTCCTTATACCCTTCGGCGTTTAGAGCTGTGGGTTTGAGGGTTAGGGTTGATTCGTCACCCTTGAGAGAAGTATAGGGGTCGGAATACTTAGCAATACTATATACTCCCCAGCTATTAAGTCCCCTACATTATAGGTTTGAGGCCTCTGAGCCGCCTTGTCAGGTAGGGGCGCGAAACAACAAGGTCCGGCAAGGAAGCGACAAGCGGTCCCACGTCCCCCGGCTGTACTTGGAGGGTCGGGGGGATTTAGTAGCTGGTTATTTTAGGGACTTATAAGTACCATAACCCCAATTAAGGTCCCTTGTGGCGTACTTATGACTTATAAGTCTATACTACCTACTTACTAAGTCCCCCGACCCTCCAAGTAAGAAGTTCAGGGTTTTAGGGAGCATTAACTGCTGGCCGGCACCTTAGTAAGTGCAGTAGGGGAGTTTCTATTTAGAGCTCGGGATCTATCAAGGGTCTTGTCAGGGTGCTACCCTATACCCTAAACCTGGTACTACCCTAAACCCTAAACCCTGTACAGAAGGATTTTAGTGTGCAGGGCTGAGGGCTTCTGATCGGAGCTGGTGCCTGTTTGCAACAAGGGTAGGACCTGATTCAGGCGTCTTTCTGATGAACGGAACGTACCGGGAACTCCCATTCTGTTGCTTAGCCGATAAAGTAGCACAGCTTTCCATTTGTGATTGCTGCAGGGGAGTGTCACTTCAAGAGGATCTAAACGCACTACTAGAGTAGCGCCCAGTAGATAGTCTATTTCCGCCTCGGTTACCTACTCCGAAAAAGTATGTGGGAGTTTCCGAAAATTAGGGGGTACCTTATTTGGGAGTCCTTATAATAAGGGTCCTACTATTTAGGGTACTATTTCAGGGTCCCCCATTTTCGGAAACTCCCATATAGGAGCGCTTTCGTACGGTGTGCAGTCTTTCAGCTCACCAATCCCAAGACTTTCGGGAACAGAGATGTTTGGACCTTGTCGTGTGCGTCGTGAGTTAGAGAAATTTAGGATCCTCAAGAATCTGGTACTTGGAGGGTCGGGGGACTTAGTAAGTAGGTAGTAAGTAGACTTATAAGTACCCTAAAAAGGGACCCTAATTGGGGTTTTGGTACTTATAAGTCCCTAAAATAACCAGTTACTAAGTCCCCCGACCCTCCAAGTAGCCGAAAGCCGCGCCCAGGCACAGTGGAAGGCCGTGAAGTATTCGCACCGGAGCAGAACTGCTGTAGGTTGCCTGCCGGGGGTGGTGGATACCCAGACCTTCCAAAATCCCTTAATTAAGGAATATACCTTAAGTTATAATAGGATCCCTAATATGAATTAAGGTATATTCCTTAATTAAGGGATTTTGGAAGGTCTGGGTACTTGCTGGCTTCACTTGCGTCCAAGTTCATGGAGGACAGGGTGGGGTGTAACCTGACAGTTCCAACAGCAGCAACAACGGCAATAGCATGAATACTCGTTCGAACAACATCCAAAAAAGCAGCCGCAGCAAGGATGGCAACAACTGGCTTTGCTGCTCTCAGCACCAACGGGAACGATACAATATCACATCCATGGTGCGGGCAGAATTGGATCAAAGCCTGAGCCCGGAAACGCACACTCCCTACAATGCCCAGCTCTGCTTGCAAGGCTTCAAGAGAGGATTGTGGAACTGCACCTGCAAACTACCCATAAATCCATAAATCCACTCTTGCCATGCAGCTGCTTTTCCAAGGTACGCCAACGTCCGCCGCTATGCTGGAGAGCGCACGCCAAAGCTAACAGTCTTCGGAACACGAAAGATACTGGAACGGCAAGAATGAGATGGTTGTGCTTCAGGGTTCCTTTAAGGGTTGGGTTGTTGGGGTTGGCCCCCTCAGTTGCTTGACAGGGGAGTGAGGGAAGGCTTTTCCCGGTTTCAATGTTCTATGTAACTGCAGCCAGTTGAAGCAAGGGTTCTGACAGGAATGCAGGGACTAGCGGATGGAACATGCCCCTATGACAGGGTGAAACCTTGCAAAATGGCATGGCTTCGTCATCGCACCTTTTGAATTTCAAGCGAACAGCTATCTGGCATAGAACCAGAAATGGCAACCTGTGCAGATGCATTTACTGTGACTGCAAAGATTGTTCGGGTACGTGGTGGCCTGTGAACAGTAGTTCTGCCTAAGCTCCCTGCATCTCTGCTGATCATCGGAGCGATGTGAGATGGAATACAAAGTTAAGACACATCCTGAGAACCGGCGTCCTTCAAGGAAGAGGCTTTTGACTCTTCGTTACCGGCTGAAGTCTTCAAGCGAACGAATCGGTCTGCTTCATCGGAGGAAAACTAAACTTACCCTTGACCCTGTCTGAACCGTGGCCTGTACAGTGCTGTAGGGGCCTAAATAGTTACCAATACTATTGTGGGGGTTCCTTATTACAGTTATAGTATAATGGGCCCCGAAACTCTATTCTAATTATTAAGGCCCTATATTACTGTACTCCTGAGAGTTGCTACGCTGTGTCAGGATCTGGGACACACGGTGGGCCTCGTTGGCTCTGCTTTTTGCCGCAGAGGCTGGGTATTGCTACAAAATCGCACGGCCTGAGCATCAGGATCTGAGAGTTGGGAACTCACGGTAGAAAAATGTGGCACCGATTTTCACCCTAAGTCCTAAGTCGCATAGGGCCCTTGATGTAAGGAATCCAGACTATGGCATACTCCCCAAAAGTGTGCTGTTCCAAGTCTGCGAAGAATCCAGTTGCCCTTCCAAGTCCTAGCCGGTTGCCCGTCATGGCCCCTAAACCAAAAACCTAAATCCTAAACAACCCTGAAACCCGAAGAGACCCTGTGACCCTAAAAAGCCATATAAAGACCACACAAGACCCTGTGAACAATCATAGATCTAGGATGCCCAGTAATACACTTATTCCCTTCTAGCCCTAGGTTCCTTATAAAGGTACCCAATACCAAAAAGCGCGCCCTTTTTATTTCTAGGTTACTGAACAATGACATGGGTAGTTGTCAAGATTATGGTCCCTTTTGGGGTTCCCTTCTTTTTCGGTGCCGCGTTATAATTTAATAGGGACCCAAAAAAGGGACCCTAATATTGACAGGCACCCATACATCCTTTAAAGGCCCTGTCGAGCCGACTCCGCAGGCCGGGCGCCTGCGGGAGTTCCAACAGCGCCTGTGGCCTCCGTTTTGGCGACGGGAGCTGGATCCGGAGGACCTGGAGGCCCTTTTGGGGTTTAGGTTAGGTACTGCCCCCATACAGTAAGAGTCTATAATAGGGCTTCTATTAAGGTCCTAATATCTATATGATGAATATGATTCAACTATCACTGAGTGGGGGCCGTACCCAAGGTTTAGGGCTTGCCTGAACCCCAACAAAACCTATTTTTTAAGGGCTAATTTATAAGGAAAGCATATTAAGGAACCCTAAAAAGGTAGGTTATTTGGGGTCCAGGAAGGGTTCAGGGGTTTAGATGGGGTTAGGGTTTAGGGTTTTAGGACCTTTCGTTGGGGGGCTCCAGGGGCCGTTGTTGGAGGTTGGACTTTAGAGGCCTTCTTGTCGGGGGCTTTAGGGGCTAGAAGGTTTGGGCTTTAGGGGGGTTTAGGGTTTAAGGCTTTGTTGGAGGGTTTTGGGGTTAGGGTTTAGGGATTTTGTTACTACACAGGTCACTAGAGGTACAGGTCTAAGGCTCTATATAGGGAGTAATTACTTTAAGACCTAAGTATATACTATTTGTGAACCCCAAACCCTAAACCGACTATTTGTGTACATGGATCGTTTGGGTCTTGGAGGAGGCTTTTGGGGCTAGAAGGTTTGGGGTTTACAAGGGTTTAGGGTTTAAGGTTTTGTTGGGGGGGTCTTAGGGCTAAGGGTTTAGGGCTTAAGGCTTTGTGATGGGCTTTGGGGCTGGAAGGTTCAAAAAAAGAGAGGTTTAGGGCTTAAGGCTTTGAGGAGGGTTTTAGGGGCTCGAAAGTTTGGGGGTTAGAGGGGTTTAGGGTTTGAGGCCTTTCGGGGGTTTCCGGGCTAGAAGCTTTAGGATTTTATTGGCCTTTAGGGTTTAAGGCTCTTGGGGATAATGTGGATCTTGAAGACCAGGATGTAGGGATTATCAGGTGTTTTTTAGGCTTTTGGGTAAAGAGTTGTTAAAACAAAGGTTTGAGACTAGGGGGGAGATCATAAGGCTCCGAAAGATCTGGAGGCTCACCATTGGGATTTAGGCTTTTCGGTATTACAGAGGTCACTAGCTTAGTAGCTGAGTGGGTAGCCTTTAACCCTCTGGGGTATATATGTATAACCCTATATGAGGGTTTAGGATTGGGGGTTCAAGGTCAACCTCCATGCTTTCCTTCTGGAAAGACCTACCCAGACCTTCCAAAATCCCTTAATTAAGGAATATACCTTAAATTATAATAGGATCCCTCTTTTGAATTAAGGTATATTCCTTAATTAAGGGATTTTGGAAGGTCTGGGTACATAGGGTAAGGAGTTTAGGGGGATCATAAGCAACCGCAAACCTCCGAGCTTTCTAAGGGGGTGTTGCGAATAAAATCGGATGGGGGCATGCACTCGGGGTGTTGTGCCTAAACGCGCCCTGATGCGACCCGCTGCACGTAGGTACTAGTATGAAAAGCGTGAGGTCACTACAATGTTTTCTCCGGAGAAAAACAGATCCGGAATCTGAGTGTTTAATCAGGATCTGGAGGATTGCTCGGCTCGATCTCGGCTATCATACACTTCTATACAGGGTTCGGAAAGAGCGCCTTCTTAAGGGACATGTACGGTTCAGGGGTTTTGTTTTCTTGAGGGGCATTTAGGGTTAATGGTGTCACTCTTGACGCCGTGGACCTTAATCCAAAACTATACTCTAAGCGGGACAGTCCAATCATCGCCAGGACCTGCGAACCCTATGCATACGCACGAAGTCCTAAACGACGAGAAAACACATAGCAAAAGGTCAACTATCTATCTATGTAGCTCTATATAAAATAGTTAGTTTTCTATTCTTGTGTATATATATATACATATTAACATACTATGCCTATCTTTCTCTGTTTCTCCAAACCCGGAGGTGCTCCAGAAAGTGCTCGAAAGTGCGGGCGCCACTGGGCTGAAAGCAAGCCTGGCCCCAGATGTCGTTTTATTGCTATGATCGCAGAATCCCGACTTGTCTATCGTGGTTTACACGTCATGTGGCCTGGAATCCCAGGTCTTGTTTATCCTGGCTAGGGCACCAAATTTCATAATTAGTCGGCTCGGGCAAATTCCATGATACACTTGGGCTCGCTGTTCTTGTCCATGAGATGGTAAAGACATGGGCAGGTAGATGGTTGCGTAACGTGCCACGCATCCTGAACCCGTATACATCCGACGCATAACCTGAACCTGGCAGCATAGATCCAAGCTACCCTCGTCCAACTCGTATTCTTGGATCCTTAGTGATGGGGCATGTATGCCAGAAGGAACACGAATGGCTTGCCTTCCCAAATGTAAGCATTCTAGAGATTGCAAAGTCTGCATACTCTACGAAGGGTTTGATTTCCAGCTCATCCCCTAAACCCTAAACCCTACCTGGACCATAAGGAACCTACTATTTTAGGCTCCCTAATATGATTTCTTTATATAGGTCCCTAAACAGGTTTGTTCCTTAGGGTCCAGGTAGAGCTTATATAAACCCTAAACCGTCCTAAACACTACCTGCAAGGTCCCCGGGGCTGAGTCCTTTCCCGACTTTGCAAGGGGCACCGGGCGGGAACGGCTGGAGGCGTCCTGCATAGCCACTGTATTTGGAGGATCATGGGACTTAGTAAGTTACAAATAGGGCAACTATACTTGTAACTACTTATAACCCCAATTAAGGTACTTATAACCTTTCCCCTGCTAAGTCCCACGATCCTCCAAGCAGGGTGGGGGGGTACGGTTTGGCGCCAAGAACACGGAATATGTCAACTACAATCCAACTTCACAGATAAGCATACAGTAATAATCAGGTCATATAATATACATATACATATTTGTTCAGGGTGAGACAGAGAGAGTAGAATCCACAGCGGCAGCACAGCGGCATAGAATAACATGCCATGGTTTGTACTAGCTGCAAACAAACTTCACGGGTTTGAAAGCCTGGACACCCGAAGCTCGGATCTTTTCTGCTTTTTTTGGGACGGGGGTGGTGGGGGTTTCGGATCAGAGTTGCCAGTTCAAAGAGCATGTCTGGGATCTTGCCAGGGAAGGAAAATGTTGTTTCTATCATTTTGCATGGGATTATCTCTGTGGGTGTTGAGTAATATAGGGGCCTTAATAATTACATATACTATTTTGGGGTCCCTACTATGGTTATAGTATAATGGGCACCACAACTCTATTCTAATTATTGAGGCCCCTACATTAGTGTTTTCAGGGTTTTACCGGGTCACTAGGCAGCCCGCATCAGGACAGGAGGGCCAAGACCTTCCAACATCCCTTAGTTAAGGAATATGCCTTAATGGACCTTAATTGATATATATATATATATATATATATTTCATATTAGGGATCCTCTTATAGTTTAAGGTTTAAGGTATATTCCTGAATTAAGGGATTTCGGAAGGTCTGAGGGGCTGAATCTTACATCCGGGGAGGGCGCAGGAAGGCGTAAAAGCAGAGTTCGACTCGGCAAGCGACACTTGTCCCGGGATGTCAACTCATCTGGGTCGTTGTTGGTTATGATTTTACGTGTTTGTAATCATAAAAACCCAATAAAGATTAAACATGATCATTTTTCATATATCCTCAACCTGGAATCAGTCATGGGGCAAGGCTGCAATCGCTGCGACTCACGGAATACACTAGAGTCCGGTACAACTGCCGCTAGGCAAACGATGCAGACATCATGACCCCAAAGGGTGCGTCTACACTACCAGGAGTTGGGTCTTAGACCATCCTTGTTTTGGTTCGAGGGCCGCACTCCATGTCAGTAGTAGATACCCTTCCAGACAAACCGCCGATACTGAATTGTCCTAGTCATTCCATAATATACCCCAAAACGTCCCCAAAACCCTACTCTAGCCTATACCTGGACCTACCTTTAGGTTCCCTGTTATGATTTCCATATATAAGTCCTTAAAGGTAGGTTATTTGGGGTCGAGGCGGAGCTCGGAGTATTTCACCCCAAGAGGCGATCCAGCGGGAAGCTGTCAGCCAGAGTGTCTTCGGCGTGCCAACGCGCCCTGGCCTTGACCAGCGCGGTGAAAGCAAAAACGGTTCAGGGTTTACCCGGTTTAGGGTTAGGGTTCCATATTAATTACGATGTCTTGATACATACAAGTCCTCAGAATGGGTTTTTTTGGGCGGTTAAGGTAGGTACTAGACCTTGAGGCCTAAACCCGGATTCCAGCTTGCAAGGATGATGTGACCGGCTTACTCAACGAATAGGGGAGGTATCAAGGCTGCTTGGAATTAAAAAGGGGCAGATCTATCTATGGTTTTATGTCACTACAACTATATGTCTCTCCATTCAATCCCTGTATTGCTCAAGTTCTGGGCACGTGATGGTTCGTGGCTTCGAGGGGCAACAATCAGGTCAGAGTACCCCCAGACCTTGTGGATTTTCTTTCTGGCTAGTTTGTCCCCGACAGAAATTATTTTCGACCCTGCTGCCCGTACTTCAGCTTGTTGATGAAAAGCTTTTCTTCTTGTTGCCTGCAAGATATTCTCCCATGTCCTAAAGCCTAACTCTAAAGAGTTAAGGCTCGCGAGTCGCAGAGACTTTTAACAGATCCGTTGAACAAGAAACTAAGAAGGCAAGATAAACAACAAGATTATTCTTCAGGGCTGTCTTCTAAGCTTGCTATCCAGCAACTTCCCTGTCGAATCATCACGGCCTCCATAGTAGCATGACCGCCTAAGTAGGTGTGCTTTCAGACTGCGCGTCAGTGAGTCCCGATCAGACACCAACTTGGTTCGGTAGCTGACAGCTTAAGAAAATAATCATTAAACGCGAGGTTGCTCTGACAATCAGGCATCCCTTTTGAAGGCACCCATTCAGCAAAACTGCCAACAGCAAGAACCACAGTGGGATCTTAACTCTGGTTTGTGGGCCTAGGGCCTGACATGAAGTGTTCCATGTTGAAATTAAACTTGCTATGCTATAGGACCCTATTACCATGGGGTGTTGTTGCTGCGGGGTTTAGGGTTTGTGAGGTGCACGAGAACTCGAGCCCTCACAAGCAAGATACAGCATATTATTTCTGAGGTACATCCTCGATGGGCAGCTCTTTTTCGGCCGGGAGCACCTGCCGTTGCTGCGCCGACTTCTCTACGAGGGAGGCAGCGGGTGCTTGCTTTGCAGAAAGGCTTTATGCCTCTTTACATAGTTTACAGTTTGGGGTTCAGGGCGGTGGCCTGTGTCACTTGTCTTGTTGCTGTCGTTTGTGTCGCTGGTATATCCACCATTCTTAGTAGTATTGCTGCTGCAGCACGTAGACTGCAAGTAAAGTGCTAAGCAGGGTAACCAAGCAATTCGGGTACCCCAGACCTTCCAAAATACCTTAATTAAGGAATATACCGCAATTCATAATAGGATCCCTAATACAATTTAAGGTATATTCCTTAATTAAAGGATTTTGGAAGGTCTGGGACCTACAACCCCAAGCATGACCGAGTGGATGAAGTCCCCGGCTTTAAGCAACTCTAGGGTTCAGGGTTTAGGGCCACGCAATCCTTCTTGTAAGCCCCAATCCACTGACTACAAAACGCCCCTCATAGAATCCGTTGGAACCGTGATAAGCCTTCATAGAAGCCCTATAAAACCAATTAGTCGCCCTTTTGTCAAGCAGCTTGTTTGGCTGATATTCGGGATATCGGAGAACAAGGGGCATCACGTTAGCATTGAGAAACCTTCCAGTGGCATTTCACGATGTTGTCGCGACAGCATCTGACACTATACACAGAGCTCAATAAACCCGAAACCGAGCAGGCGTCTTACCCTAGGGATCTAAGGACTCACATATTAAGGCTTTTGGGCCCAAAGGCCATACTATATAAGGCTTGTGGGCTATTTTGATCCCTAGGGTTATGCACCCTAAGAGACCCTCCAGGCTTCGCCAAGAGAGTTGATCTGAGCGTGCTGCGCTCACCATACCTTTGGGATCGGAATGAGCTCTTCGCGGGGTTTTGATTCCTAAACCACGGCTTCCTTGTCATAGCTGGGTTGCATTTTGCTGTTTTAGAGTGCTGCATCCCAGTAAGGAATAGAAAGTTAAGGTTTTTAAGTATTATCAGGATCCACTATCAGTGAGTATAGAGGGACGATTTTTGGGATCGACTCTCCCACTCCCCATGAAGCACAAGTGATTAGAGGCGGTTTAGGCTTTAGGGTTCCTGCCCCACTGGTGAAGCCTTGTAGGCCCTACCTACATCCAACGGCTTCAGATGCGAGCCGAAGCCTTTCAAGATTCAAGATCATCCGAATGCCTATACACGCATGCCTTTACTATAAGCCCAGAACTGAACCGCCAGCACTGGATAAGTGCTTCTACTAGAACTAATTGAATAAAACGCCACACACTGCACCTTGGCCGCAAATCCAAAGCCCTACTCCCAAAACACACAGCCATACCACTCGTTAACCCTGGATCCCCACGTGCGAGAGTCTTGGACAGCATGGGATCTTGGAAATAGCTTGAGTATACCAACCCCAAAAGCGACTACGCTTTTCCAAAACTCCATGCATTACGGTACCTACATAAATCCTTGCGCCAATATGTTACATACGTGACATACCTACCTGGCAACCTATCTTCCCGCATACACACATACACAATATATGAGTATGTAGCTCTCATTACCAGCCTGCTTTTAACAGCCTACTGGAACTCAAGGGCTCCTTCCGAGTGCCAGAGCGGGAGGATGCAAAGCCATCCTTAGCTAGCCCCGCGTCGTGGTAGGGTGCTCGCTGTTTGTCGAAAAGCTGCGGAGTTTGCGCCGGCGCGGCGACACAAGGAAAAATCATCATATCCTTCACCTGCACACCCGCCTCCAAACTCCCACCTTCGAAGCCTAAGCCCAAAAAGTCATAAATCCTATTTATAAGCTGGTTAATCTTTCAGGGCTCAGGGTTTGTCAGTCTTATGGCTTCAATTTCGATTCCGTGGAACTTTCGTTGGCTCGCACTTTGGTCGACCAGTGTGACTCGATGCGGTTTCCCTAGGGTCATATAGGCCTTGCTGTAGTGGTTCCTGTAAGGCGTCTTAAAGACTTGGGTTGTAAAGGCTCCAAAGTACGCGGTCGTGAAGTTTTCTGGCTTTAGGGCTAGGACCCCATTTAAAATAATTTAAAGTAGTTTACACCCCTTACGAGTAACCCACCACTTCATCAGGGGCTTGAATCTTGAATATTATGAGGCAGAAGGGTTTACTAATCTACGTCGTTGCAGCTCAGCTCGAAGTCCACCCCACCCAAGGCTCAGAGACTTACTTCGGAACTCCCACATCCTACTTCCCGAGCCTTAATGTGCGTCCATAGCATAGGTTTCGGGGTTTAATTACGAGAAAGTGACTCTAGGGCCAAAACAGATACGACGTGACTAGATGGACCCTTACAGTAGGTATACTATACTGCACGCGTAGGCGTAGGCACTTGTAAACATCAGACAGATTCCCACAGACAGTCTAACACATACATGCTCCGTTTTTTGGGCTTACATCAAGACTCGTAAACCCCTCATGAAACCCTGTAAATAGCACCGATACAACTGTCAGGTCAAGGTTCCTATCCCACGAGCACTTGCACCCTAAAGCCCTATGGAGACCTGTTCGAATCCTTGAGACCCCACAGAAACCCAATACGATCTTCCAGTCACCCGACTCAAGGACTTTGGCTACTTGGAGGATCATGGGACTTAGTCAATAAGGTCATAAGTACTTTAATTGGGTTTATAAGTACTACTAGGTATAGTTACCTTATTTATAACCTTACTTACTAAGCCCCATGATCCTCCAAGTACGTGTTGGTCCAAGTCCGAGCATCAGCATGGAGAATAGCATGCCGAGGTTTGGAGCATGAAACAAAAGTTATGCACACCCTGCTCTAATCGCGAAGGCCCCTCTGTGAACCCCAACCCTAAACCCTAAACCGCTTTGAGCTCAGAGTGATTGTGCTGCCAAAAAAGCCCCTAAACTGGTAGTCCTGAAGCACCCAAGCTTTGGGAGGCGCCGGCTGCAGAGTGAGACAGGGCTCAAGACGTCAGCCTGCGAGTTCCGGGTTATATTTACAATACATACTATAGCGGCCTTAAGAATCACCAAATAATTATAGGGTTCCTTTAAAGGGATCCCTGAAGGTTCCATAAAGGGATCTATTGTCGGGTTCTGTTCTCTAGGTTTTTTCGGAAATCTGTACTTAGTGGCTGAGTACTGTGGAGGCCTGAACAATGCTCCATACTATTTTTTTGATTCCTTTAAAGGGATCCTTAAAAGGTTATATAGGGATCCATAAAAGGGTTCTATTCTATATCTTTACTTGGCGGCTGAGTACTGTTGAGGCCTTAATAATTACCAATGCCATTTGGGGGGGGGTTCCTACCATAGTTATAGTGTAATTAGGTCACCGTTAACCTTTTGTGTTGTCTAGAATCCGACCATCTTTGAAAGGGTTTTTGTACTAGGGCAAACAGCCCCTAAGCCTGCAACACATACTGAACAACAGAAAGTTGGAGCACTGATTTGGTGCTTGGCCCTTATAGTCACGACATAAGCTTATGTCAAATTCCCCAAAATGCTATTCTAAGTATGAAGTCTCCTATGATAGGTTATTGTCAGTTTGTTGAATAGGGTCTTCAGCACTTTTTAGGGTTTTGAGAGAGTTTGGCAAGTTGTTGAAGGTTTGTTCTAGGTCTCTAATGGGAGGTTTCCAGTGTTTCCAACAAGGGGTTCTGTGCGAGCTGTAAGCAAACAAGCAAGTATACCAAAAGGCCCCTACTTGTACCAACTGATGATGCCTCGAATGACTGGCAACCCCCAAGCGTAAAAGTTGCGACAGTGCAAGACAATTAAGGCTCACCCGTATAACCGACACCCTGAGAGGATGCTACAGGAAGCCTTAATGTAGGGCCTTAATAATTACCGTTTCTTCTGTAATTATAGTACAACGGGTCCCGAAACCCTATTATTAATATTAAGGCCCCTATGTTACTCTAACTCGAAACCCTAAACCCTAGGTCCGGTGGAGATTTGCCACGGGGCGCGAAGACTTGGAATCCTTTGGAAGTTGATCAGAGTTCCATCTAGCACACAAGGCCTGCGATGGATGAGTCTTGTCCGAGTAGAAATCCTAGAATAAGTTTAAAGTCCCGAAGCAATCGCATAAGACCTCGCATGAAGACACATCGTGAATCCGCAGTTCCGTTGGTTTGGGAAAGCTCAGAAAACGCGTTGAAGAAGCTTGTCTTTTCCCTAGAGAAAGCAAGCTTGAGGAAGGACCTCCAAACGAAGCCACAGGACCAAGTCCGGCCTTCGAGTTTTGGGTGAAGTTAGATATGCCGGCGGCTCTAACTATGCACGACACTTGTACAGGAGTTTAGGGGCGAAGGATTTATCACAGCTTTGCAGTGGCTCGGCATACAGAATCCACTCAGTTTAAAAGCCCGAGCTGTTGTCGCATCCTTCAGGGCAGGGCTCAATTCTGTTTGGTTCTTACTAGGGGATGGGGGAATGGATCCCTATAGTTGTCCCTATATACTCCCCAATCATAGTCCCCATAATCACCCATTCCTCCATTCCCTACAGCACTAAGAACCAGACAGCACTCTGATAACTGCGGAAACGCAGGGGCTCCACATATACTGCCATCGTGAAAATTAGGCCCTAGGAGATCATCCTTATCATGGTTTTGGGGATCTGTTTCCATCATAGTAGTATATACGGAGCCTCTTGGAATTGTAGGATTTTACAGGCAAATTGGGTAAGACACTAGGTGGCCCTCGTTTTGATAGCATTCGTTTGGCAGGTCAGTCCTCACCCCTGATCATGATGCAGCTGCCAGGGAATGACATGTGCACTGATCGATACCCCTGCTCAATGCATAGACCCAAGCCCTAAACCCCAAAGCTTTAATCCAAAACCCAAAACATACCCATTTCGGCTTGCAAGTTTTGGGACCACGCCTCCGTTTTGACCTTGAAGAAAACCCTAAACCCAGCTTTCAAGGTTTAGGGTTCAAGGGTTTCAGGGCACCGGGTTGTGTGTTTAGGGCGAGAGAAAGTTGAGAGAAATTTGAACCCAGGTCCTAGCCAAATCATCCTCGGCCCCGGAAAGGCTTGAGGCAACCCTGCAGCCGAAAGTTTTCAACAAGTCATCGAGGAGTCTATGCCCCCAAAGCCACAACCGGAGCTTCCTGCAGATGTCATTCCATGCAGCTACATTGGAATCAACCGTTTATGTTATGGAATGCAGTGCGCTGCCGAAGGCACACTGCGCTGCATTGTCCCGAAGTTTTAGCGAGCTGATTCGGATCGACGAAACTGCTGGAGGGTGTAGGATTATGTAGGAGGGGTGCTGGTTGAGCTTTGTTAATTAGACGGTTTGGTCTGATAACCAAGCATTAAGGCAACGATGCTATCATCCTGATGACGACATGTACCACACGCGATTGCGAAGCCTAGCAGCTGTTTGGATGGTTGTCAAAAGGAAGTGCTCCTTTGAGGGTGCCCACTCTGAGATTGACCCTGTCTTCAGGGCATCTAAGAGGAGACCCATAGCTCGAAAACAATTGAATTAATTATAGAGTGTGCGGTTTCGAGGTTCAGTGTAGGAGGGTTCAGTGGTTTCGCGGCTTGAGACTGCAGCTGCAGGGTGCGGAATTGAGGTTTAAGGCTTTATATCTAGTGGTTTCCTCAGTGCGAGTTGTCGGCTTTAGGTCCTTGGCTTTGCAGGTCATGGTGGAGGGTGTCTTTAGGGTTTAAGTCTTCCTGCTCTGACGAAGGGAGCAGCCTGGGGTCCTTGGCAGCTGTTTTGGCTGCGGCTATACCGAGTAGCCTGTGGGTTACGCCTGTGCAGTCGAACACAGCGCTGCGCCGGCGATGGCTACTGTCATGGTCAGTGCATTGGCTGAGTTTGCCAGGTGTTTGCGTTCGTAACATTCCGGAATGTAAAACGTCACAGAAACGGTTCGCCGTAGTAAGCCGTTTCTACTAAACTAGCAATGGCTCGCTCGTCACATTCACCTTCCTGCATTCAGTTTGAGCTCCTTATCTTCAGCTCGGGGGGTCCCGTTCAGATGTGCCTTGGATGCCGGAACGGTGAAGGTAAAGGCGTTCCACCTGAAACTCCCTGTCGCGAAGATTCAGATCTTCACTTGGCTCCATTACGAAAAAGCCCTGAAATCTTGACAAAAACATGAACAACCCCCAGCGCCTTGGCCGCCGTGTTTAGGTAGCAACCCAGGCCAGAACTTCCAATCCATAAACCAAACCTTAAACCTTAAGCCTCAGGCGTGTCAGAACCTTGCAGCACGTAGAAGACCGAAACGTCTGGGGTTTCGAGGGCCTGCGTTTGGGGTATTGAGGGTCTAAAAACCCGAAACCAAGATAAAACAGATCAATCCTACTTGCAGAGGCTCCAGACCCGCTTCATGGTACGGTGAACGGCTGTAAAGGAAGAAAATCAAGCTCGAAGTCACTACCGAGTCCTCAGATAGGAGTTTCCGAAACTTAGGGTACCTTATTTTGGGGCCCTTATATAATAAATGAGGATCCACGATTTAGGGTGCCATATTAGGGTCCCCTATTTTCGGAAGCTCCCAGACGCTAACTGGTACAGGTAGACCCGAAACTGACCTCTCTGCGGGAGCACAGGCACCACTGCCGTCCTGGAGCCTCTTCAGCTCAACCCATTGAAGCTTTGCACAAATCGGCTTGGCTTCAGGTTTATCTTGCGGTTTTGGGTTCGCTTTGTCCTTGCATATGTTGAGACGCAGGTGTGAAAGGCATGTTTTGGGCAGAATGGAACAAAGGATTTGGGAGACTATACTTCAAGCGCAGAAGAAAGTCGTGAGCTTCTTTGCTCGCTGGCCTTCCCAAACAAGGAACCATATGGAACAATGTGTCATATCTGCTACAAGTAGAACTGGTCTGATTCTTCGGGCTTATGAAGCCGTCGGTGTTATGAATCCTGGAAGAAGGATCCCAGGCCCTTGGATACTTCATCGAGGCTTACACACAAGCCACCAGGAAACCCTATGCGCCCATGCGTGTTTCTGCAGAAGCCCTACAAAGATGATTAAGCCCTGAACCAAAAGCCCGAAGCCCTAAACTGGCATCCTTCAGATGAGGAAGCGGCCGAGAAAACTGGACGGTGCTGTGCCGAGTGGCAAGAGGCCGGCCACGTAGGACCGCAGCTGTAGTAGCTTTTATGCGGTTTAGCGATTTCGAGGGTTTTTGGGTTTTAAGGGTTTGCATCACTGAACCTAGAAATACACAGTTTGTGCAGCAGGCCGGGCATGAGGGCATGTGCGCTGGCAGCCCCTCCCCCAAAAGATGGGTGAAGACTGAGAACACTTTCAATACTTTCAGTGCCAGTACACCTGGAAACCCAGTATGCCTCATTGTTGTTGGGCTTCAAGGGTCGATACCGACCTTTGGTTCACCCCCCTCAACCGGGTGACGCTAGGGATTATAATTTTGAGGCCCTGCAAGAAGGAGGGTTCACTAGTCAACCATTTGGGATTTCGGTGTGAGGGCTGGGCATTAGAATAGCATGTTTAGCAGCAGACATGTGCTGCCACAGGACCTTGAACCCTTGATCAAGAGTGAGTCCTGTAGACTGTAGACTGCAGAGATCACCTTGTACCCAATTCATGAAAACCAAGTTCGTGGTTTCTTAAAAGTATAATTACTTACATACATATTTACGTTTATGAAATGCGTACAGACCGTAGTCGGGGCGACTCTATTCAACATTTTGCTTGAAACTACCCACTAACGCCGTTGTAAGGATTCTGCAACAACAGTGAAACTCCATACGCAAGACTTGCATATGTGAGCACGAACGAACCTTCCAGGTGGCGCATCCGGGTGGGAGAGCGCGCAAAGAGCATCCGCAACCCCATCCGGGAGATCATGGATTCCGTGGCGGGCAAGGAAAAGCTGGGATTATCTTTCTGTTGTTGTTGTTGAACTTTGGAGGTTCAGTCAAAGGTTCGGAGTTTTGGGGGTTTAGAGACTCAAGCGATGGACCTGTAGCCTGTCCACAACGATACCCTATAATAGTGCCCATAACCCTTCGTACATCTTGTTAACCGTACTTACCAGGTCAATAATCGAGTCAAATACCTGTGTGGCAGAAAGGCATTGGTCGTGAACTCTGAACCCCAGCCCCGGAACCAGCAACACGCGGCCGGTGATCGTGCTTGGCTTTATAAGAGCTTGGCACTTCAAGGTTTACTGCAGGGTTTAAAGTTTCGGATTTCCGGGCACGGCTTTGGGCTAAACAGGAGGGACGGATTTGGATGTTATCCTGGTTTCTCTTGGTGTTGATGCAAAAACCTCTGGTCAGGGCTTAGGGCTTAGATGGTTTTGGGTTACGGAAACCCGGTGCAAAAATCCATGTGCGGCCGAATATGCAGTTCCAAGGGTGTCAATGCAATCGGAGGATGACTGGCTAAATGCCCGACAAGAACATGTACCCAGCCTGAAACTGAACAACATTCTGTCGGGCCCCGGGTCCACAGAACCATATTAATCCCTAAACCCTAAACCCTGGATTGTCCGAGTGTGAGCGCCGAAACCCCTAAACCCTAAACCCTATATTAATCAGATACATGATCCTTAAACCCTCAACACTTATGGTACGCTTATAGAACCCTTATGGTACCCTTGGGGAAGCTACCTTAAGGGTTTTAGGGCTCCTTTGAGGGTTGAGGAGATCCTTTAAGGGGTTTAGGGTTCTTTTAAAGCTTGGAGGGTTGCTGTAAGGGTTCTGAGGGTTCCTTGAAGGGTTTTAGGGGTCCCTTATAGAGTTTAGGGTTTTAGGGCGATCCGTTCTCCCCCAGCAGATCGGCAGAGACTGGGTTCCAAAAGAGGGGTGATCCGATCCTTCGGGGCGGAGTAGGTAAGCTTTACCATTTTGGTGCCTATGTGACCCTACTATAATTGAAAAGGTTAACCTGGTTTGGGCTACGGTACTCAGCCCCTAAGGTTCTACTTGCGGTAAGTGCAATTCTCCAATCGCCCGTCAGGAGAACCCGGCGAAGAAGCTGGTTTCGTCTCCTGGCCCATTCCGGGAGTTCTGTCAAGAACTGGGCTCCAAGTTACGGATTTGCCAGGGAGTCGTGTACTTCGAAACATCATAGTACTAAGGTCCCTTGACGGTATGGCAAGTACCCTGGAGTCTTCAGATAACATCCAAAGTCCCAAACCCCGGCAGCTCAAGCCTTCACAATCTACGGCCCTCAACCCCTTCCTGCACCACAGCCTAAACCTTGAACCCTAAACCCTAAACCCCTCCACCTAACAGGTATTCCGACTGTAGCAAGAAGGAAAAGGGCTCTCAAAAAAAAACCTAAACCCCTAAACCCTAAACCTTGAACCCTAAAACCTCCTCAATCCTCGCCCAGAATTTGTCCGAGTTGCGAGAGTCTAAAACTCTCCTGCACCTTCAGGGTCCCTTATGGGAGTTTCCGAAATTTGGGGGTACTTTTAAAGGGATCCTTGCGGGGATTTATAAGAGTTCTAGGAAGGGTTTAGGGTCTAGAGTTTCCGAAAATGGTGCCTTGTATTTTGGGGGTTCCCTATAATAAGGATCCTGCCATTAAGGGTACTATATTGGGGTTCCCTGTTTTCGGAAACCCCCGTATCGTGAAGCCTCCAGGACCGCTGGAAGGGGTACAACGTAGGGGCCTTGATACTTAGAATAGGGTTTTTGGGCCCATCATACTAGAAGTATGATATGGAGCCCCCCCCCCCAAACAAAAGCATAGTATAGGTAAAATTATCAAGGCCCTTGTGTTATCCTTGCGGTGAAGTGACATCACGCAATTCCGAAAACCCCCAGATCCCTGGCGCTGGACCCTTTGCTCTACACCCTCAATCCCAAGCCCCAAAAAGAGGGACCCTTAATGGGGACCCCTACCCTATAATGGGCTATATAATGGGTATATAGGGTTTAGGGTTTAGGGTTTACTTGGAGGTCCTTTTGACTTAGTAAGTAGGGTTAGTAAGCTGGGTTATGGGGATTATAATAGGGTTTCTGGGGGATACTAAGTAGACTTACTAAGTCAAAAGGGCCTCCAAGTAGATCCCGATACTGCGTTGCAGGCTCGTCAAAGAAACGTGGGAGGCTGAACCCTTAACCCCTGCAAGCGTTAACCCCAAACTCTAAGCTCCACACTCGACACCTTGACCCTAGTTAAGCCCTTGTAGAACCCTTGCAGTGCCCTTATAGATCCCTATGGAAACCTTGGAGAAACCTTCATTGGAACTTTCAAACGCTGAGGCTTGCTCAAGGAGATCCGACCAGCTACCCGCGGCTTTGCAGACGAACCTAACCCGGGCATAGCGGTTGCAGGTTGAAGGTTTGGGGTTTAGGGTCTGGGGTTATGGACTACTGCAACTACAACTGACTACAACTGCTATTACCAGCACTCCTACGGGTCTGGCGTTTCGGGTTTGGGGGTGTCGGGTTCAGGGTTTAGGCTTCATGGGGTGTGCGTTTCCCCACAGGTTTAGGGAGTTGCGCTTCACCTGGCACCAAAGTTTTTTTGCACGAACCCACTTTTACGCAGAAATAGAACCTATATGGGCACATGGACCCTTAGGGCAAATACCGCTTACAGGCTTCAGGGGCCGGTGGAATCCTGGAGTTCGGGGTTTGGAGTTTGGAGTTGAACGCCGTTCAGGGTTTCGGAGCCTTTGGGGTTTATTTAGGGTTTAGGGTTTGGCGGGCTCCTTGCTGGACTTTGGCACTGGCTTTGAGGGGCTTGTAAACTTTCAGGGTTGCGCAGGCTGCATCATAAGCTCTTCGACGGTTTGCTGATCGGTGAACTTTTATCTCTTTAAAGAAGCCGTCGTGCCCGCGTGGTGGTATTCAGGGTTCTTGCGTGGCTTCTCTCCCTCCTTCGCAAGCCAACAGCTTTCCAGGCATCTCCGGCCAAGCCCTGATATGGTCGGCGCGCTGCAAGCAGCTGCATCTTAGCCTTTTCATAGTTGGGTAGCTTTTTACATTTTTATGTGCATTTAAACTCAATAAGGAGTAGAAATGTATATTGCAATACTATCCCAACTATGAACTAGTTAGATGGATTGTCCATGGCTTCTATGGGGTTTCAGGGTTTAGGATGTAGAAGCTTAGCAGCTTCGATGGATTGTTCATGGCTTCGATGGGGTCTGTGTCGTTGGACGAGGGGTTTGGGTAGATTATACTATAACTATTTTCAGGAACGTTCATGGTTCTATCCTCCATTTCATCAAGGCTGCCATCTTTTGTGCCACAGTCCTATAGGATGTATATACGGAGGTCACAAAATCATTTGAGGGGTCCTGCTGGTGCTAGAGATCTTACTTTTTCAGTTGGGTCCCTGATTACTCTCTTTGAAAACTCCCACGCTTCGGGTGGGGCTCAGGATTCCGGTTCGAGACTTCGATGTCTTCGCATACCAGCTGTGTGAGCAGCCCAAGCCAGACGAGACACTGCAAATAGGGTTTAGGGTTTAGGGTTTTCGAAATCCTGGGAATCGTAGTCACGGAAAAGGTGGATGCCAGCGTTGTTTTCGGTACGCGCATCACGCGAAGTACCGTTAATCACGTTGCACACGGCACATGCGCTTCGCGAGCTTTCCTCATTCCAGCGGCAGCAACCTGGTGAATGCTCTTCACAGGACGCGATGACTGCAACGATGCTGATGCTCATGAATTCTGGGTTTGGGATCGTTGCTAGTATAGAAGCCTGAAGAATAAGTGATGCCATCCCCTTATCGTCCCTCTTATAAGCACAGCATAAGAGCCCCACCCGCCCCTCAAGAAAAATTGCTCTGGATAGAAAGGCCCCCCACATCAGAGCCTCATCTTTCTGGATCCCTTCATAATGAGCCGTTAAAGAGTAATGTAGGAGCCTGATTAAGAAACGTTGGACCTTTGTTAGAGTTCCTCCTTCTATGAATCCTAGTATTTTGGAGCTTCTAGGCCCAGGGTGTCTTAATCAGGTTCCTACATTACCCTAATCCTAAATCCGATGCTTTCGTGACAAAGCTCTGAGGTTGCTTCCGGCAGTTTCAACGGCTACCAGCCAAGCCAGGGCAGCCGCTTGGCTTGGTCGAGGGGGTTTAGGGTTCAGGGCTTCAGGGGTTAAGGTTTAGGGGTGAGGGCTTAGTGTTTCGGGTCTTGGGGGTTTGGGTATAGGGGTCAGGGTTTCAGGTCTTGGGGGTTTACCGGTTTAGGGTCTTAGGGGTTAAGGGGTTAGGGTTTAGTGGTTAGGGTTTCGGGTCTTGAGGGTTTGCAGGTTTAGGGTCTTAGGGTTTAGGGTCTTGGGGGTTTTAGGGGTACCGGCAGTCGCAGTAGGCCCGGATGCAAAAAGGGTCTTAGGTGTTCAGGGTGGAGGGAGTTAGGCTTTATGGGTACCCAGCAGTCGCGATAGGCCTAAATGCAAAAGGGTCTGGGGTTTAGGGATGGTTGTGGCAGGCCCCAGAGCTCAGAGTGAGGGATTGGGTTTTGTTCACCCAGTGGTGTTTTTTTTACGGGGCACTCCAGCAGCATTTTGGAGGCATCATGGAACCCACCTTCGTAAAGGACCCTTCAACATGGTTTTTTTGCACAGGGGTTAGGATTTAGGATTTGGGCCGAGTTTCTGCTTCAGTTGTTGAGGATTTGGCATGTGCAAGGCAGCTCAAAAGGGGGTTTGGCTGTAGTATACCGGGTTGATTGATCAGTAGTGCTGATGCCTTAGAGGCCCTATCCCTATATAGTGAACTAGCATGTACCCGCAAAATTCAGAACCATGCTGGCTCCGCTACTCATAGTAACACGTATAGCGGCCCTTCATAAACTTGTAAGCCCATTAAGCAAAATTATTCATGCCCCTTGTGGATTGCCCCTACAGTATCAAGGCCCCTATGTAGATTCCTTGTAACGCTCTGAAAGGGACCCGAAACAACTTAACAAACCCTAAGCAATTAACCGAAGCCTAAACCCCCTTAAGGAACCCGAGACTCAAGTGTGAGGATGCTTTGCGTTTCGGCATGTGCTTTCTGGCTTACACGGAGATACCATGTGCAGGTGCCACATTTCTAGGTACGTCGGCCAGCAAAAGTTTTGCGTAGGGAATTTTGTACATGCGCGCACTGTGCCTGTGTGCAAAAATTGCTTGTCTATGCATCCTTGCCGCTGCCTCTATGCTGACACCTCTTGTTCTTGTGAGATTCTTGTGCTAAAGATGTAGCAAGCACTGTTTGCGGATTCCGCCTCAATCCCAGCAATGAGCATGCCTGGAAAGCATGGGGTGCATTTTCATTGCGTTTAGGGACGCCAAGGTCCCTGACAAGAGCAGGCTTAAGGCGTCCAAAGACCGACTTAACCTAAACTCCGAGACCCTGAATCCTGGTAGCCCGGCCCGGATAAACCCCTAAAGCCCCAAAGCCTAGAGGCCTAGAACGCACTTAAAGTGCTTTTTCTTGTGTACCCTTTGGAGGAACGTTTCAAGTACAATCAAGTACCTCAAAACCAGAGCTCCCCGCGCGAAGCTGTCCACAGAGGCCTCGTTTGCCGCGAGGCCGTGGCGCGACATTTCACGGCTCCAGGTCGATCACTTAGTTCTTTGCCCAGGGTTTACATTTTGTCTCCAGTGTAGTTCCCTTTTTGGGTTACCTGAGGATCCTAACATATCCTACCTTTAGAATTGGTTGAAAGGAACTATAATGGAGACCAATTACAGCTAGGGTTTAGGGGTTCGGGCTTTTAGGATCAACCACCCATCCATCGTGTGAAACTGGCTTGGCTTGCGCCCAGTGGAAAAAAACTGTAGGGTTTAGGGTTTAGGGTGCCTGGCCGATGGTTTAGGTGTTTCAAACTTGTGTCCTTGGCCTGGGGTAGATGTAACCTTCTTCTTGGTACCGGTTTGAACTCCTTCCAGAATTCGAAGGGGTGTACTAAACCACTCGGTTTCTGTTGCAGGTGTCATAAACGGAAATCCAAGCATTTTCTGTGTTTTCAGCACTCTAGGGGTTTGCAGGGTATATGGGAGTTTCCGAAAATTAGGGGTACCTTATTTTGGGGTCCTTAGAATAAGGATCCTATTATCTAGGGTACTATACTCCCATATCTCCCCAACAGTGCACGAAGGTCGGTCGGCACTTCAAGCGAAGGCTGGGTCTCCTGAAAGTATTCAGGGCTGGAAGGGGGAGTTTGGGGGTTTAGGGTTAGGGCACCCAGCAAGCCCGGGTTCAAAAAAAGGGGTTAGGGTAGAGGGGGAAGGGGTTAGGATGGTTTTTGTTCGAGGGATAGCAGGTTTTGTGGTTGCTGCAGCTGCCGCTGCTGCTGCTTCTATGGCTAGTCCTGCCGGCGGTGCTCCGACTCCTAGTAAACTTAGTTTGACTATCTCGCTAGTGGCAACAGTACGAACACAACGACGACTGTTGCGTTGATGCTGAGACGAAACGAACGACCATGGCTAATTCGACTATATGCGACGACCACAGCTAGAACCATCCTGCTACCATCGTCCGCTGGCGGTGGTGGAATTGCGCGATTCTACGTTGCACGAAACCAGCGTACAGTCTTGCTGCAGGATGGCTCATGTCTCTCGTGCGAGTGCCGAGCTTTCACTGCAAGCCAATCCCGTTTACAATCCCATTTACCGTATCCCAGCTTGACCGACCTTCTCTCAATGGTCCTGCCCTGAAGTAAAAGATGCCAAGGATTGCTGCCTAAGGAAACTCCTAGATGCCTGGTGCCACTGATGTTGCACGTTCGCTCGGTGTCAGGGGAAAGCCTTGCCACGATTGAGTTGGCGAGCTTTTCGGCTACGCTCCCTGCAGGGATCTCTCCTGTCCTGGCACTGAAGCAACATTTGCACAGCTTGTGCGGGCAGCCGAGGTTCAGGCAACAGCTGGTTGTCTTCCATGACGGGGTAGTTGCAAATGTCAGCGATGAGCACATGTTGAGACCGGGCGAATTACAGCTCGTGCTTGTGCCCTTCAGCCCGGCTTCCGAAAAGCAAGTAAAAGAGCTGCGGGATGCTGCTGGAAGTGGCCTTGCTTCCACCGTGGAGGCTATTTTACAGAGGCCCCAAGACCCGGATTTGGGTCAGCCAACCCCTCTGTTGGTGGCATGCGCACACGGCCATCTGGAGGTTGTCGAACTGTTGCTGGAGGCCAAGGCCGACCAGCACAAGGCCACCAGCGATGGCATCACTCCTTTGTTCCTAGCTGGCAGTTTAATTTCCCCTTATGGTTTCCATAGGGGTACCTGTTCATAAATACTTCTAATGGCCCCTATACTGCAACCCAGGTTCATTGCAGCGCAGGAAGGGCAGCTGGAGGTTGCACGTCTACTGCTGGAAGCCCATGCTGACAAGGACATGGGAACAGAGGATGGCACTAGCCCTCTGCTCATTGCATCTCAGAGCGGGAAAGTGGAGGTCGTGCGTCTACTGCTGGAGGCCAAAGCCGACAAAGACAAGGCAAAGGAAGATGGTGCCACTAGTCTGTTCATGGCAGCTCAGAAGGGGCAACTGGAGGTAGCGCGTCTACTGATGGAGGCCGCGGCTGATACAGATACGAGGTTAGATTTTGAGACATTTTTGATTTTCCTTATTTGGGTTTATAAGGGACCCTATATATAAATATTTTTCAGGGTGTTTAAAGGCCAACCCAGGACAAGCCCAAAGATGACGGTGCCACCCCTCTGTTCATGGCGGCTCAGGAAGGGCAGTTGGATGTGGCGCGCCTTCTGCTTGAGGCCAAGGCTGACAAGAATAAGGCCAGGCACCACGGCGCCACGCCTTTGTTCGTTGCAGCTCAGGAGGGGCAATTGGAGGTTGTGCGCCTTCTGACGGAGGCGAATGCTGACAAGGATAGTGCTATTGATGGTGGCGCTACCCCTCTGTTCGTGGCAGCGCAGGAAGGGCGGCTAGAGGTCGCACAACTCTTGCTGGAGGCCGAAGCTGACAAGGACAAGGCCACGAACATGGGTGCGACTCCTTTGTTCATGGCGGCTGCACACGGGCGGTTGGAGGTTGCGAGGCTGCTGATGGAGGCCAAGGCTGACAAGGATAAAGCCACGAACATCGGTGCCACCCCTTTGTTCATCGCAGCTCAGGAAGGGCAGTTGGAAGCTGTGCGCCTTTTGCTGGAGGCCAAGGCTGACAAAGATAGGGCCAAGAATGATGGCACCACCGCTCTGTTCGTCGCAGCTCGGTCCGGGCAGATGGAGGTTGCACGTCTACTTACCGGCAAGGACAAGGCGGCCGACGATGGCACCAGCCCTCGTTCAGTGCAGCTGAGCTCGTGCAGTTCCAGTTGCACCGCCCCACGATGCGTCCTATGTTGAGCCGCACTTACAGGTTGCGAGCCTTTCGACGACGGCAGCAACTGGCAGCAACTACCCGATCACGCACTTGCAGTGGCCTTGAGCTGCGTTGGTTGGAAATGAGATGCCCAACGGAAAACAACCCAGACCCAACAGTGAGCCGAGACACACATCCTGTGCAGATCTTCCTCCACCAACTACTGTAAGCCCATGTCGTTTTGCTTAAGCCCGCCCAGAGCCTAAACCGCAGTCCCTGCAAACCTACACCTGTAGCACCAAACTCTTCTAAGCTCTAAGCTGTTCTTCACAGCGTGTGTTTGTAAGGAGTGCACAATGTTTAGTAAGGGATGTATAAGGTAAGGGGGTTTGAAGGGTTTAATTTGGGGTGTTCGGGACTTGCTTAGCAAGGAGGGGTACCGTCCGGCAACGAAAGGATGATTTTACACAGGGTTCATTATTTAGTTTCAGGGGTCTATGCTTGCGAGCGTCAGTAGCTGGATCCCCCCTCAAGAGGAGCACGGTTCCTCTCCAACTGAGATGCAAAGACTGCAACTGTACATAAAACCCGGACGAACGAGTTAATATAGAAGCCCGAAGATTATTCTTCCTTTTTCAGAAGCATGCTGTATCATACGCTCAAACTCTGCGCTAATTTTAAAGGCCCTATACTATACTGTATCCCGCGGTTGCCGAAGCCTTACCTTGAGGGTACACAGGACCAAGTAATTATGTAATTGGGTTTAGTCTAGTCGATTTGTAAGCTTGGATTCGGGAGGGTATATGATATTGACTGTAAGAACTATCGAAGCAAGCTTTGAGGGATCATGGGACTTAACTAGCAAGTAAGGTTATAAATAACGTAACTTAGTCGTAATTACCTATCCCAAATTAAGGCACGCATAACCTTTCGACAGACATACGAAGTCCCAAGATCCTCCAAGTAGACCCTCAATCGTAAACCCGTCTGATCCCTTCAAGGAGCCGTATAATGCCCTATAGATCGGTTTCTTTAAGGGACCCTAGGAAGGAACCCTTTCCCCTGATCCTCCAAGTATGGAGCCCCTTCATCAATGGCTCACAGGACGTCTTCATGACCTTGGGGTGCTCGGAGGCTAGCGTGTCAGCATTTAGTATAGGGGCTTTGAATGCTAGAATAGGGTTGTGGGGGCTCCCTGTTAGAATTAAAGTTTGCAAGGCCCGTTTATTCGGACTCTCAGGTTTAGGATTGTTGCATGTTTTTTTGTGTTTGGGCTTAAGGTCCATCGGAGTTGTCCGAGTTTGAGGTGTAGCCTAAAGGGTTAGGGGACTTGAGGCTAGGTGAGCTCAGGATTTCGGGGCTAATTCAATATTGGGTGGCTTAGGGTTTAGAGCTCCGAACTTACAGAAAACCGTTTGATTCGACAAGATTATCGATTCGGGTTACTCAGAGGCTTCCAAGAAAAAAACACTGAATATGCAGATGGGCTAGTGTACCTTCTTCAGAACAAGTCTTTCCTGTTCCACAGTAAGGGTGACTGTGCTGACTCCGTTTTCTTGATGGTCCTGATCCTAGACTCCTAGACTCTAATTAGCAGCCCTAAGAAATTACCCTACATCTAAAGCCTGGATCATAAACCAGGCCTTCATGAGGGCTCCACTTGGAGGCCCTGTTGACTTAGCAAGTCTACTTAGTATCCCCTAGGAACCCCATTATAATCCCCATAACCCACCTTACTAACCCTGCTTACCAAGTCAAAAGGGCCTCCAAGCAGTTATTATGTTAGCAGAAGGATCTTTCAGTTCAGGGTTGCTTCAAAGGGGAAAAGGAGGGACCCTTACTGGGGACCCCTACCCTATAGTGGGCTATACCATGGGTATATAATAGCTATATTAAGGGTATATACCTAGGGGTCCTTATTAAGGGTCCCTCCTTTTTCCCTTGGATTGCTGTGAATTCACAGTTTTTCGGTACCTTACGTCATCCTCGGCACCCCTCTTTTCATCCTCAAGTCATCAAGCATGATACACATTTTTAGTGGGATACCGCAGTATATTGGTCTGCGCACGGGGAGTGTTATGGTAAATCTCAACTTTATGGATGTTGTCTTGTGTGCTCCTATGATTCCTGAGGCACTCCTGGACACTGCAAACCTCATAAGCCCTAAACCAGTACCTTTACTTAGAAGGGTTTTGATCTCATGGCAGATACTTGGAGGCCCTGTTGACTTAGTAAGTCTACTTAGTATCCCCTAGAAACCCTATAATAATCCCCATAACCCACCTTACTAACCCTGCTTACCAAGTCAAAAGGGCCTCCAAGTAAACCCTAAACCCTAAACCTTACCTACTAAGTCAAAAGGGCCTCCAAGTATGGCTTAAGTCTCCTGCCGAGGCACTCTCGCACTGCATCGCCGCCTTGGCCGCACCAGGCAGACCCTTGGCGCGCAAGAGGCATGGTTTAGGGGGGTTTAGGGGTTAGGGTTTAGGGGTTTAGGGTATAGGGTTTAGGGTTCAGGGGCTTTTCAGCGTCCGGAGTTCAGAGTGTATGATTGTATGTTTGCTGTTTTGTAAACCGGGCTTCAAGAAAGGCTTCTATTATGAGGAAGCCTGGAATGGCATTATAATATTAGAAGGTCTCAGGTTTGAGAGCTTAAAGTTCAGAGTTTGAATGTTGGGTATGGGGCAGTTTAGTTTTTGTTGTTTAGGTTGCAGTGCGATGTTCGTGTTTTTGGGGTTCAGGTTTAGGGTTCAATGCCTGCCAGTTTGACGGATTCCCAGTCCGGCTACACCAAGTTTAATTAGGACGGGTGAACAGGAGGCAATAGGGAAGTCAGCAAGTCGGGTTGGAGGAGAGGCGAGTCATCTGTAGTTTCCAAAGGTCGCTTGCTACTGACGCAGACTTCCTCATAAGCTGACCCTCGCCGAAAACGTCCCCTATCCGATGGCCAGTTTGTGGTCAGGTGTATATGGAACAGCTATGTACCACATGAGGGACCATCAAGTCTCAACTCCTTCAAACCAGTCGGCTGACTTGCAATCAAGATAAGGGCTTCAGTCGGCTTCATATGCATGGATTTCGTTCTAGGGTTCAAAACTTGTGACTGGGTTTTTTTGAGCGAGTAGGCCTGGATTTAATCGGCTTGTGCTGCAGTAGAACCCAACAAGTTGGAGCATCATTATCCTCTCGTCCTGCCCTAAACCCTAAATCCTTCTGGTAAAGATTCGCAATTTTAGCACTAAATCGTCCTTACTCGATAAAATATCTATACTTGGGGGCTTGTCTGGTACATCAAAGAGCCAATTCCCGCTCCGAACAAATCCAACATCGCATGCTTGAAGCCATTGTTCTTCTTCTTTAATTCTGACTGAGGCAACATGCTGCTGCCGCGACCAGGTTTTCCACTGTACTCGGTCCTGTGCCGGAGCCCCAGGCAACAGACTGCATTCGTGTCGAGGGTTGAGGGGTCGTTGTAACGTTGAGGCTTAGAGTACATGTCTATTGCAGATCTGGCGGTCCTTATGTCTCAGTTAATTATCCTAAACCCAGAAGTGCTAAGCCATAACCCGAAGCCATTTCGGCCCAAGCATGGCATCTGATCAACAGTTTGTGACCTGCTCTGTTCGTGCGTGGATGCTCGCATAGATCCTGCAGTGGTTGAAAGCGGCTATGTTTTCAAGACTCACTTTCTGGCACCGGGCCCACCTCAGCGAAGTGACGATTTCCCATGATGTTTCGCTCCTGGTTGCACGTATAGTCTCGTCAGTTTTCAGACTGATGAACCAGTGGATGTGCTCATCGGGAGGGTCCAACTCGATTGGCTCCTATCTGGCATCCCGCCATTGGCAACCATGCAGAGTCATGGGGGCCAATGACGTTCGGAATGGCCCTCTTTGCCGTTTGTTTTCTCGGCATGTTTCGTTCTGACATCGTGAAGCGATGTGCAGCACATGGACTGCGACGAGGTTTGTTTGAAGCAGCTGTGGGCAGCCTCGGCTTCGCAAGCAGAAAAGGCGACTTCGGATGAAGGCGGCACTCCGAAGTTTGTGGCAGACTTTCAGTCTGAGTTCGGGGCCTGCTGCTGAGCAAGCGGCCGTCTGTCGTGAAGGATGCTGCCCAAGTTGCGGCAGAAGGACTGTGTACTTCGGCATTTGCTCTCACCATATCAATGGGATTTTTTCTTCTGGATTGGACGTTTTTCGGGGGCTGGATAGCGTGCAGGGTGGGTGGCGGAGCATACAATGGCGTTGTTGGCGTGCACAATCTCGACATGCAGTTGGTTAGTTGGAGCGAAGCATTTTGACCACATGTGTGCATCTGTGCGAGCATGCGTGCAGTAAGTCTGCTGCTACAAGAGAGAACTTATCTTTTCTGTCCGCTTTGGTGCGAATACATCAATGAAGGACTTGAGCTCCACTCGGCCAATTTGGTCTCCTCGAAGGACTTTTGCAACATAGACGGAGAGACAAAGAACGGGGTATGTTTCTTCTTTAAGGGATGTCTCTTCGCACTGGGATCTAATCTATTTGGTAAACAGGGGCTCGTCGCTTCCAAGAGACTTTCGTCATGCACCCCCCAAGTGGCCTAGACTATCCTAGACTGTGCCTTGCAGGGCAAGATAGTCCCCAACACGGTCTTGGCAGCCATCTTGTGCCATGTGGCACAGCTGGGCCATCACCTGGGCTGCCTTGCCCATGGCGGCCGAAAAGTTGTCGCCAGCCTTGATCGTGAGGTTACAGGACCAGGTCCACGACGAGAAGCGTTCTATGCGCGGTGGCGAACCTGCTGCGCCAGCCACCGCCAGACTGCGCAACAACATGCAGGGCTTCCTTCCAACTTCGAGAACTATACGAGAGCGCATGAGAGCGCGTCAACGGATTGTGCCTGGTGCTTCAGACGACCACTGCACAAGTATATGACAATGTATGAGTCCCGCACACAATAACCACCACCATGGGCCATGACCATCATGCGAGCATTGGCCGGGTTGACTGGGCCGAAGGGCGACTGGAAAGCCCGAAACAACAGGAGAACGAGACCATATGCCTTTGGCCTGGGGGCCTGTTCATCGGGTCGGCGTATGCTGATACTAACATGAGTCATTGGCTCTTGGTTATGGAAAGGCACGTCAGAACGCATGACTGCTCGACCGGGCGCCTGTTGCTCTCTGTTCAATGAATGAACCCTTTTGATCCCTTTTGTGTCCGGCCTCTTGTGAACAAACCATGTTCTGAAGCTATGTTCGGAGTTCCACGACAAGTTATGATGCAAGAAGATCAAGGGAACTTATGTGCACCTGGCATTACGTGGTGAAGCCAAGTGGAGTTAATATAAACCTGCACAAGTGCAAAAGACAAAGTCCGGCCACTGGTCATGATGAAACGAGTTGAGGACGGGCATGCTTGTCGGCAATGATTGAAACATCGGACTCGAAGGAAGACTGAAGACAATACTCAGCAGAAAAAGAAATTTTTTCTTGCGGCCATCGTTTTATATGTTTTCCATATCTTTGCTGCTTCGGTTGGCTTTCTCTCACACAAGTGAATAAGCTTATTGATGTAGAAGCTTGGTTTGTCCTTTGTACTATGCAAACAGCACCATGCTAGTCGAGTTAGCACAACATCACGAATATGCCGACTCCAAATGCCTGAGTTGCCTGCCCTCTGTCGTCCAGGTGCGCTTTATTATGATTCGTAGTTTCACTTAGGAGCTCGACCGTTGGCCTGACCTTTTTTGAGCGGGTCGCATTGTAGCATACTCTTGACAAGCTTGGCTGTAGTTACCGGAAGCCCTGTCTATTGAGTTCCTTCGAGGTCGTTTTGCTAGTGGAGAATCACGAGCCTGCTGGTGTATATAGGCTCGTTTTCTAGATTCTACACCTGGAGATGTACTATTGTTATCGGCTAAATTACGACGTACGTGCGACCGACTACGGACCTCGCCTTGGCGTTTCCGAAAGTGAGCGCCTTGAACCCTTATAGCCTGAACTGAACAGATGAAATCTTGAAGCTTGAACTCTACACCTTATACCCTAAACCAACGCTTGAAACCTTACACAAATCTTATAAGCCTTGCACCCCGACAGACACGTTAGGTGAGTACCACGGCGTGGAAGTGCGTTATTATGACCTCCTTCCAGACTGCGGATGGCACCTGGGTCGCTTTGGGATTGCACCGGCGCGGGGTTTAGGGTTGTGTTTGTAGTTGTGTCTTGCATACATGGACTAAAGCAGGTATTGAGTTGAGAAAAGTGCTGATGTTCAATATGGTTTAATGTACAGAGCCCTATCCATTGCTGGTGTTCGAAGCTCGTGAAAACGACCCTGCAGTATCAAATCCTAACGAAAGCACCCTGCAAGAGCCGCAAACCCGAAGCTTAAGGAGAGATTCGACTTTGCAGTAGCTTGGAGAGTATAGGGTCAGAGAAGAGATTTGCAGGGCAGTGGTTTACTTCCTTAGCTGGGGTTTCAGGCATGTAATTAACCAATGTCATGTAATTCATGCTGTAGGGCTAAGGATTTTTTTGGTGGGAGTCCCGGTATTTACAAGATACGACCAGCGCGAGCACGGCCTGTTTCAGTGACAGCGTGCGTGCCGCGGAGCCGAACAAGCCCCCACACCTTAAAAGGTATGAAGCCCGACACCCTACCTACAGACCGCAGCCCCAGGCCGTAGGCTTT
>CAJNDT010005001.1:735000-787500 GCA_905221615.1 Symbiodinium sp. CCMP2592 | reverse complement strand
ATCCCGATTCTTTCGGTGCCTGGGCGAAATCTGGCGGTACTTCAAGCAGGGATGTAGTGTCCTTATTTCGGATTTTAATCTACAGTAGAAGCCAGAAAGCTGGAACATCATTACCCTCATGGCCTCAAGGTAAAGTATAAGGGATCCTAGCACTAATCCTCCTAAAGTCATGTTCCAACTTTCTGGCTTCTACTTTATTCTTGTTTCGGATTTTAATCCTTTCGGAACCTCCCAGTTGTGCGGGTTTCAAGCTTCAGACCTAGATCTGCCAATCATCTTGTCAGGTCTACCAGCGATGCTGTTTCCTTTTCTGAGTTCTCGAAGTCGTGTTAGGAGTCATTTCGGAAGGCAAAACAGAAGCAGCAACGAGCAAACACGTAAACGAATAATAATGGTAATGACAATAAGGACAACGACAGCAACAGCAGCAGCAACAACCAACAACAACGCGAATTAGTAGCACCACAAGTGATTGGCTTCTGTTTTTTGGGTTTGTAGTCTTAAGGATTGTACTGTAAGGGTTTATGGTTTTGGGTTTCAGAGCATGTCGGGATCCGGATAATGGTTCACGGCTTCGGAGAACCCAGTAGCCCTGATTGAGCTTGCATCACAACTGAGAACACCTTCGATGATTCCATCATGTTGCTTCTACACGAGTTTAGGGTATCTTCCTCGTTTCTGTGGCCCCCAAGCCCCTATACAAGTCCAGAGACCATGCAAGACCGGGTGATCCGTGTTCAAGGGGTAAGACACCATATTTCGCGATCTGGCTGGTACAACCCTATACCCCCGCCCTATACCATGAATCCTTGGGCCTTGTTAATATTCCCTGTCAAAGCTTGATATCCCCACCTAATTCTAAACACGAAACCCTGGGCCCTAAACCTAAAGGAGCATTACTCTCTCCGGCCCTTCGTCAGGTCTGCGCCCTGTCTAAGCGCTGGCTGGCTCCAGGCGGAGTATCCTATAGGGTTTTTGTGCGCCAGCATCCGCGCACCCCCCCCCCCCCCCCCCCCCATGGTAATCCCCCTCCCCCCCCCTGTGGTTCCTGTGGTTCCCCCCCCCCCCTGTGGTTCCTCTTGGTTTTCCCCCTCCCTTTTGTGGTTCTTCTGGTTCCTGTCTCCCCCCTCCCCCCCTGTGGTTCCTGTGGTTCCTCCGCGTGGTTGCTGCTGCTTTGTTGTTGCTGCTGTTCTTCTTCTTGTTCTTGTTCTTGTTCTTGTTGTGTGGTCGCCCGGGTCGGGGGGGGGGGGTACCATTGGGGGGGGGGGGGGGGGGGGGGGGGGGGGGGGGGGGGGGGGGGGGGGGGGGGGGGGGGGGTCGAGAACGCGGAGCGCGGACGCATATAGAAGGTTTGGAGACTGGGTTAGGGTTTAGGCCCCGAGTATTTAGATACAGGGGCTGGTATCCCAAATATGAATGCCTGGCTAATAATCAATGAAGGGCTGAGGGTTTAGGATGGGGGCGGTTTCTGATAAGGGCCTGAACATTTTCGATATTTGGAGCCGGTTGTACAGGTTTTCTACAAAGGGCCTCTACTTGGAACGTGGTTGCAAGAGGTCTTGCAGGTCAACTATTCTAATACGGTTTATGGGCAGGTTGCATTCCATGGCTAGTTCCATTGGTATTCTACGGCTTATGAGCTACAGTTCTGCTGGGTGGAATAGAGCCGGATTTTGGAGGGATACATGTTACTGTATATAACCCTTGCCTTCAGCGATGTTTAAAGGTTTCATAGGATTCGGGGGCCCAGGTCTACCAGTGCTTCAGGGTTTGGTAGTTCAGATACTTGTGTGTGTGGGTGTTGGTTTGAGAGTTGGTTGGCCATTGCCAGTTGCGCTGCGGGCTATCCACTGGGATCAGCATGTCATATGTCACTTATCTCTGAATGGCCGGCCGCTGATGTACGCAACTGCCCATCATATGCCTGTGATTTTCTCATCTGGTTTCTTGCGTACTGGGCCCTCGGTCACGATGTGCACAATGCTGTACACTTTCCGACAGATGGGGGGGGATGGTGTTTAGCCCGATGCTCCGAGGGAGTTGTCCATGGCATGGTCTATCATTCTGGCGTGGGTCCCAAGGCAGACCAGCTCTCGTTTTTGCGCTGCATCCCCTACAGTAAACCCCAGAAATTTGGAACATGGTTTTGGGAGGATTAGTGCTAGGATCCCTTTTACTTTACCCTAAGGGCATCGGGATTATGATGTTCCAACTTTCTGGCTTCTACCGTACACGACCCTGCATCCTAGAGTCTCCACCAGAACGCCGCCCGTTGACGGGGTCGTTTGGGCTCTGCTGACATAGAAGCTACTCGGGCGGCTGAGGCAATAGATCTACAGCTACGCATCCTAATCGAAATCCCAGAACCCTAACCCTAAGCTGCCCTAAACATTCCATGGCTACGAGGTTGGAGAGCGGGTTGGATCACGGTGCACGATGCTGACGGGGCGCTGGCAGCAGCTGGAGTGCCGGAAACGCTTCTGAAGCTCTGCCAGGCGCAATGCCCTCCCGACATGGTGTAATGTTGCTCATCATGTGAAGAAAGACTATCGTTTCTAGTAACACATTCTTTTATGGAGTAATGAATTATGGGTGTGATTGCTAGTGTTTGGGTTTAATCAGTTAGGGCCCTCAAAAACCCGACCAGTGGAACGACAACCTTTCTTTGACCTTCGAACATCGCTGCCCAAAGCTATAGTACATGCAGCAGCACACACACACGCAAATTTAGCAGAACACCGCGAAGCCCAAAACCTCCAACCCCTCAAGCCGTAGCCTCTACAAGCTAAGCGCTGAACCACCACTAAAAAATCCCAAAAAACCGTAAACCCCAAAATCCTCTATGCGATGGTACGAACCTTGTGCCCACATCTGCAGGCACCCTAAACCCGATCTAGGCACCCTAAACCCGAGCCGCAGTGAAGGTGTCGCTCGGACCCTCCGCTCCCATCCAGGCGGCGCATCGGGTTGTGCTTTGCTCTTCTCAGGGCTTTAGGGTTTTGGGTTTCAGGCTTTGGGGGGTAAGGGTTTGCAAGGGTTGAGGGGTTATGCTATGGGCGTCTCCAGTCGCGTAAGGACGTGTTTTACTGCTCAGGTCACGAAACTGTGCTACGCACTTTCCACCCCTCTAGGGTAAATCTTCGAACCCAGCGTATAGTATGACTCCTGTACTAACCCCTATAGCAACACTGAGCGCTTCACAAGGAACCCCTTTAGCAATCCATAGAGATCCCTTTAAAAGGAAGCAACTCATAGAGTACCCCTTGAGATACCCGAACTCCATTTCCCTAAACCCTGACATTCCCCATATATCTACAGCGCAAAACATAGCTGGAACAGCATTATTTGGTTTTTAGGCTCCTAAACCTGTGAACTCCCCGCGCCAGGGAGCCATTCCCGAGATCTTCGCTTCCGCACCCAACGGCTGTGACTGGCACAGCGGCGTGCTGAAAGCTCTCGAGGCCTGAAGCTTCTGTTGGGCTTAGGCTTCCTTCAAGGGTTCTTTACAGATCTGAAAGGGCCCAGTACCAGGTGTGCTGAGGCCTGAAGCTTTTGTTGTTTTTTCACGGCTTGGGGCTTTCTTTTCGAGATCTCGAAGGGATCTTTACAAGGGTTTATAGAGGGTTCTATAGGGGTTGCGGGCTTTTAGTATGTTAGGGTTTAGGGAGATCGGGGTCACACTTTAGAAGCTGCCCCCACCCTGTAATAGTGACTTTTAGGATTATACTAGGGCCCTATCATATTCCTATTTTACCTCTATTACAGGGTGGGGGCCCCTTCTAAGTCACACTAGTGTAGGGGTCGGAACATTTACGAATCTTATTCCGTGCGGAACCGTCAGATTATGGCTTTTGGGGTTTTGGGTTTTTTTCTGATAGGGTTTTGGACGTTTCGGGTTGAAGGTTTTGTTGAATTTGTAGTCGTTTGGGATGGTAGAGGCTTTGGGGTTTCGGAAATAGCGTTTTGGGGATCAGGGGTTGCTGCGGGTTCGGGCGGAAGGGCTTCGGGATTTCCACCTCCGGGGTTTCAGGACTTTCCGGCTGAGGGCATAGAACTACCCATCGGCTTCAACTCAAGGGAGAAGGGTGAAGACTTTGGGGCTGAAATTCTGTTTTGGACGCCTAGGCAGCTTGTTTTGGTGTTGTCGTAGTTTGAGAAGTTTGATCTTCAAGGGCTTGGGTCTTGAGAAGCTCTGCATGACGGTTTCCTGAGGGCGGCGCCGGGGTTTAGGTTGTCAGCGTATTTGAGTGACTGAGTGTCCAGGTCTAGTCAAGTTTAGGTTTCCTTAGAGCTCCAGGTGCCTAACAATGGGTTTGGGGCACCTGATATGTTGCGAACATATGTACTGTACTTGTTGACACATTAACGAATACACACACATATGTATATATATATATATACGGGGTCACCCCCCAAAGAGAGAGAGAGAGAGAGCAAACTGCATTTATGTTTAACCATCCATATGGTGTTTCTACATGTCGCTGTATGTGTATGTGTATGTGTGTGTATATATATATATATATATATATATATATAAATGTGTATGCATACATACATACGTCAATACAGCATACATACGTGCATACATACATACGTACGCACTTACATGTAGACACTCTTACACACCCATGTGTGGATGTAGATCAATACAAATACACATAGCACATATGCCTATACATATATATATATATATATATATATATATCATACATATATACACACACACAATTATGTGTTCTTCTCTCTCTTGCTTGCTCTCTCCCTCTCTCTCTCTCCCTCTCTCTCTCTCTCTCTCGCTCTCTCTCTCTCTCTCTCTCTCGCTCGCTCTCTCTTTCCGCGAACTGTCTTTCTAGCCCCTACCTCTCCCAGCACGGAAGTAAAAGTCGCTCGTGGCTGAATCCAACACCCTACTCCTTCCAGAGGCCCCCAGTAAGCCTTAAAATTTGAACCCTAGACCCTTAACCCGGCGTTTTGGATATCGAAGGAGTCAGCTCAATGCTGCATGCGGAGGTGCCGATCAATTCCCGGACTGGAGGTGTGGGCACGCGCGAGCTAAGCTTGGGGTTTAGGCCTAAATCTGTATGTGTACAGTTGGAGTAGATTACATCCCTTATCTCCCTTACATAGTGCCTAGTTCCATGGGCGTTTACCCTAATCACGAAGCCCTTGAAACAGTTTGTGTTTGTTTGGATGGCTTGGTACTAAGCATTTCGTTCAGAGGCGGTCAGAGAAAATGACAGAAGCACCAGTGAACGCAACACACATACAGGCCCTAAAAATCCTGAAGTCACACAGTCGAAGCGTCAACTCTTAAAGGCAGCTGTGAGGTGCTACACCCATTGCCCCCACACTCTCTTGAAGCCTGAATTATAAACATCACATCCAAAGAGGTTTTAATAGGTTTACAATCTAAACCACAAGCACAAAATGTAAGGACAAGCCCAAACCACCAGAAGCCCAAACGGCCAAACCCCAAAACCTCAAACCTAAACCCCTATACCCCATTTATACCCCCTCGCCCCCCCCCCCCCCCCCCCCCCACCCCCGAATCCCGAAGCCCTGAACCGCGGCCCTTCCTTAGCGGTACTTAGAAATAATTTTTATTTTCTTGTTATTATAACCCCTAAGAAACAGCTAAAATTGTATTTTTGCTAGGGTTCTAAGTTGAGTATAGCTTTCTGTGGGAGCCGCGAGGTCGCTTCGGAGGCCCAGGGCGCGATGCCGCTCGGAGGCGGAGCCCAAGGCGGTTGAAGGTTTTTTGGGGTTTTAAGGTGTAGGGGTTTTAGCCTTTGAAGGTGTAACTAGGGTTTTTTTAGGATTTGTAAGGTGTAGGGGTTTCTGAGGGGTTTCTGGGTGCAAAATGGTTTTTAGGGGTTGAGGGTTTTAGGTCTTCAGGGGTTTAGGGCTTGAGGGTTTAGGGTTCAGGGGTTTACCTTTTAGCGTTTTTTACGGTTGAGGATTTGGGGTTGTAAGGTGTAGGGGTTTAGGGTTTCGTAGGGTTTAGGGGTTTGCTGTTTAGGGTTTTTGGGGGTTCAGGATTTTAGGGTTTATCGGGTTGAAGGGGTTTAGTAATTAGGGTTTAGGGTTGAGCGATTTAGAGTTTTGAGGGCTTTTTAGGGGTTGGGGGGTCTAACCGAGTCTAGCCCACGGCTGCATCCGTTGTTGTGAGTTCAAGATCGCTTTGACAGGTCGGTGCCCAAGACCGCTTTTGTTGTCAAGGCTTTCTAAGTTTCCCTAGGCCTCCGTTTGAGGGATGAGAAGCCTCGGCCCTACAGGCTCTGGCACTTCAACATTCGTTGTTGGCGGGTTTGTCGGGGAGGGAGGAGGGGGGCGGGTTATGGGTGGTTTAAAGATTGAAGTTTTGAAGGGTATGTTCGGAGCGTTGTTGTGTTTTCGACCCGGGTGTGGGATCGTTTTCGGACTGTCCAAGGCCGTCAAATCTCTAAAAAACTTTATATGAAGCGCTGAAAGGAACCCTATACCTACATGGGTAGTTCCCTAAACTAGGGTCTTTTGAGGTCACAAGAATCGTAAAGCACCCGTATAAAAAGGACACCCCCACGCCTACGCCTACGTGAACCGAGGTATTTGATGGTGCGTTTGAAGCCGAACGCCCTGGACCTCGGCACAGATGATGTCCTGCTCGCAAGCAAGCTCCTGGAAGAGGAGTTCCTTGGTGTTTGTTTAGGGTTTCTTTTTGGGATTCCTGGGATTTAGGTTGTAGTTCAGGGTTAAGGTTAAGTTTATTGTTAGTCAGTTCTAGGCTTTAGTGTACAGGTTTCTGATTTACCTATCATAATATAAGACGCATTATTCAAGGTTGTTGGCTCCTCCTTTGAAGAAGAAAGTTCGAAATTCTGAAGTCAGAAAGCCTAGAATCTTAGAAGTGCCTCACAAGAGCCCAGCACTTAACCCCCCAGGTCCGTCGCCATCTTGCCTGGCCAATGTTTTGCGGCTCCTGGGTACTTCCGCCGCTTTTCTGCGCGAAGATCGCGAGTTTAGCGTGAGGCTTGAAAGGTTTGGGGTTCGGGCGCTTTTTGTTGTCTTTGTAATGGGAGGGGAAGATCATTACTGGAGACCAGAGGACACGGCAGTTGGGAAATGACGCTCGGAAGCATCCACAGAGCCCAATACTCATCGTTGTTGTTTGGACTTCTTGGTATGAGTAAGCTAGGCTATACGCGCGTGCACACACACACACACATACAGACATACAGCCGCACATATATATATATATATATGTAACATAATACACAAATATTCCTGAACCTCGGGTCGTTGGCCTGTGGACATTAGCTACCAGACAGTTTCAGACAGTTTCAAGCGCCTTTTGGGAACCCTGGCACCACTCAAGCCCTATCATAGGCTCATTTGGGCCCTAACCCTAAATACCAAACCCTAAACCCTGGCTTCAATGTCCAAACAGCCAGCTCTGTTCAACCAAGTATGCATAGGAGGAAAAACCCTAAACCCCCGAACCCTAAACCCCAAACCGCAAAGCTTTCCTGAAGTCACTTGCGACGCAAGGCGTGGTCTTCGCAGCGCCTGAGAAGGTGCTGGAGGAGGCCAGCTAGGGAGGAACTACTGTGTATAACACGGGGGCCGTAATCGCCGTAATCATTCGAACAGAACTTCGGAATATGTTAGGGCATAGCTACTACTACTACTACTACTACTACTACTACTACTACTACTACTACTACTACTACTACTACTACTACTACTACTACTACTACTACTACTACTACTACTGCTTAGAGATAAGGGGATATGCATTCTCTCTTGCATCTCAAATCCACGTTCATTTTTCGGTGCGGTCCGGCAGCCAACCAAGTACTACCCCTTATTCCGGCATCAGCTTCGTGCTCAATACAGCTCTGTGGGACCGACAGCAGGCTTCAGAGTTTCCGTCGTTGAGGACGGACTAATGAAACCAGCTGGACAAGCAAGGTATTCGCCCGCGGACTTCTCTGTGGGAACAGTTTTCGAAATCCTGCGAAAACCTGGAAACGTTTCACATTATCCTTTAAAGCGATTAGGTGCGGTTGACAATGGAGCCAGGCACAGCAACCTCATCACCTTAAGCCAACAAGCCTGAAACTTTGCAAGTGAGGCCTGGGACCGGATCGAGATGTTCTGCCGCCGCCACAGCCGTAAGGCCCGACCTCTGTTGCTTGCCAGGGTTGAAACGAGCTGCCCAAAGGATTGTTTGTTGATGAGTTTCCTTACCTGGTTACCTTTGGTTAGCAGGGAAGGGAGTGGTAGTAATAGTAGCTATAATTGTACCCTACACCCTAAACCTGTAACCCCATTCCTCCATTCCCTAGTAACCCAAGATAAGTTTCGGTGTTGGAATGGGATACCCCTGTCGAAATTCTAATTGAGCAGTCCTGGAGTTGCAAACTGACTCAGAGATCCCCATATCCCTCAATTAGGGAGTATACCTGAGAGTATCGGGGCCTTATATAATATTATATGGTTTAAGGTATACTCCTTAATTAAGGGGTACTGGTATCTGTAGGGACATATTCTGAGGGTCATGGGTGCAACGGACATTACGACACATATTTCCATGTGTTCTTACAAAGGCTTACGGTAGTTTGCCAGGGTTCAGGGAGGAGCTTTGTTTCCATGTGGTGTAATATGTTAGCTGCTGGGGTTTTGGAAGGTTGTGCAGATTCAGAGTGAGGTTTAGTTTTCAAGTCCTCAAGACCTGCATGGGCCCTAATGGTATGCCAAGCGCGATAGTCGAAACCCTGAAACCCAAATTTGAAAGTCGGTCCGACATCACTCAGTCTGGTGCCCGAAATCCCTAAACCCTGAGTAGTCATTTTGCCATCATTAGGCTTACAGTTCCATTCCCTGGCACTCCGTTAAGAAAAGGAAAATCTCCAAGCGATAAGTGTGTCAGAAAGACGGGTTGCAGATTTCCCAGAGGACCAGGAACCTGGGGAGCAGCTCCTAGCATTCCGACCCACAACCTACCAGTTCAGGGTGTAGGCTAGTTTCGCGTTTAGGGTAGCTTAGTCAGGAAAGTCAGGGAAAGCTTAGGTTTCGAGACGTCTGTATGGCTCGCAAACTGGACTTGGATACCGCCCGAAGGCAACTTGACACGAGCCTCCAGCAGGCCAGAATTCAGCATCTTGGCCAGAAAACCCTAAACAAACACTATATTACCCTAAACCCTAAACCCTTTATGAGTCTTATAGAAAACACTGGAATCAAACTGTACAGACCTTTTCGAAGCGTGGCTCTTCGGATGTCGGGGCCTCGCGGGTTTGTTCATCTTCCTCCTTTCTTGATCACGCATCTGGGTTAGGAGACCCGGCCCACATAACCCTAAACCCTAAACCCTAAACCCCAAACCCCAAACCCTAAACCCTAAACCCAAATGCTCAGGGGGCCATTTAATGGCGTTTACGGAAGGGTTCCAAAAGCGATCCTACAGGGTTTTACACTGTGAAACCCGGTAGAAGCATTTTACTATAGGAGCCTGAATAATTACCAATACTATTTTGAGGGCTCCTTATTATAATTATAGTATAATGGGCCCCAAAACCCTATTCTAATGATTAAGGCCCCTGTATTACACGCGTTCTATGCAGGTGTCGGGATTTAGGGTTTTGGGAGCTGTTGAGCCATTACAGCCTTAGGTCAGGAGACGTAGATTGCAAGGCAGACGAATTGGGGGCGCAGCGCTATTAAATCCTCTCTTCTTGAGTCAGGGCCGAAGCACCTCCGGGATGATACTTGGAGGATCATAGGGCTTCGTAGGTAAAGTTCTTAATAAGGAGCTATACTTGCACTTACTGCTAGCCCCAATTAAGGTACCTCTAACCTTACGTACAAAGTCCTGTGATAACAAGCACTTTGAACATACAGACTTGTTCTACTCTTTACACTCCAAACGACCCGAGCCAGCGACTAGTCATAGACGCTGACTTTGACGATGGACGCGCGAGGAACACGATGGACCTGAGAACGGACAACAAAAGAATCCCTAAACCCGCCCGGAGGCTTACGTCCTAAGCCCGAAGCAACTCTGAGGTGCACAGAATCAAATGAGAGCCGGCCTCTTGGCAGACACCTAGGATTCCGAATTTGAAATTTGGGATGCAGCTTTTAGGGTTTAGAGTTTAGATCTTGGGTTCTAGCGGCTCCGAGATCTAGGCGGGGCATATGAGAGTCTGTGCAAAAGGATAGTCAGAGCTCTTGTGGCATTTCAACAGCTGTTACAGAGGTTTCCGTAGGCAGGAACTGGGGCCTTTGTAAGGCTCATTAAGGCTCTGATGGGCCTTTAGCTTTCCCTCGGTTTTACTGTGCAGGTTTTTGGGGGGATGTCTGCCGCCAAAGATCTGAACACGGAACGACATATGCATCGTTGGAGTATTTGCACAAGCACGAACAAAGAGTATGTTCAGAACTTACCGATGTAGACTGCAGAACTTGGGGGACCAGCAGTTCAGGGGTTTACGGTGCAGTAGCGTCAGGGAGACATGCGAACCATTTCGCATTATGCCCTACATTGCCGAAGCCCCATAGGTCCAAAAGCCTTGCAAAGGTTCTACGCGTAAGTTACCCCGTAAGCTTGGGAAATGCTGTTTCAGACTCCTTAAAGTAGTACCAAGCCCTTCATCGTTTTCGAAGGTCCAAATCGGCGAACCCCAGAAAGAATGAGGGACACAAAGGCTGCCCAAAGTCTTTGGGGTCTGAACACTCACGCAGTCACGCTATCCAACCCTAGTCGCACGATTGTGCCCCTTTCTTATTACTTTATGGTAAATTATAGGGTATCCTACCCTGAAACCATATTCCAACTTTCTGGAGTTCCCTGTACAGGTTGGGCTTGCATCGGACCGCTCACTGTTTCCATCACCTCGTGAGCGGGGAGTAGAGGCTGCAGCATCAGGCGTGGGGAACGCGGAGCACCTTTGGAAGCCACGATTGGTGGCCTGTTCCGACTTGCCAAAGTCACGACTGTGTAGAGGCCTGAAGGATTAGATTGTGTATTCTACTAGACTATATTCACACCAGGATTAAATGGGCAGACGTCAACGATTACTCCGACCCTTGAATTGGGCCCAGTCCTATCCCTTCTTCTGCAGCTTCCAAGTCAGCAACTTGTCATCCGAAAACCTAAACCCTAAACCCGTCAAATGACGGTCAGAGTCACCCCGAAGCGGCAATTTCTACGTGGCGGTAGTAGAGGTACCTAGTCACAAATGAACATAATGCGTATTTATGTCCAAATGTATGTACAAATACACACATTCATACATACTCACCCAATTGTTCCTCTCTCTCCGTCTGTCTCTCTCTCTCTCTCTCTCTCTCTCTTTCTCTCTTGTTCTCTACAATCTACACTGCCAAGGTTATTGCACATAGCTTGGTTTAGGGTATTTCTCACTGCCGGTAGCAAGGCCAAATCAGGCCTGTGAAATTGGGCTTACCATCAGAGATGTGTTTCCGTCATCTAGTAATTGGGCAACAAGTCTACAAGTGTCTGTAAGCGTGTTTGCCTGAGGTCTTGGGGTTCGGGGCTGGTTCCTTACTAAACCCCGGACCTACGAGTCAAGGCCATTGTATGTTTCTGTGAAGCATGGCTTCTCGTGGCTTAGGGGTGTGACTTCGGGTGCTGCAGTGCATCGGCACTTTCCTGGTAGTGTGTTGGCATTCTCATATGCGCGAAACCCTAAACCCCTAAACCCAAAATCACTAAGCCCTAACAACCCTAAATCTTAAACCGCAAAGTACCACCGTCACGGCTTGAATCACTTTTGACCTCAAGGTGGTCCACGAAGACCAACGGCAGGGTCACGGATGTGGAGTTTTTACCCATAGGCCCCATTGTAGTTCCTTTCTGGATTACCTTATCGGGTTC
Source organism: Symbiodinium sp. CCMP2592 (assembly GCA_905221615.1). NCBI lineage: Eukaryota > Dinophyceae > Suessiales > Symbiodiniaceae > Symbiodinium > Symbiodinium sp. CCMP2592. The sequence continues at coordinate 775,619 of CAJNDT010005001.1, read as the reverse complement.
TACATATGAACCCATAAGGGAACTACTATGGCGCTTATGGGTATACTGACTTCAGTAATTACGGTGACGCCGTACCATTTGTGCATTACAAGTACAAGCAGCGCTGCAACACTATGTAGCGCTACAGTGCTATTTGTATTCGTGCACAGGAGGCGACACTATTTTGCATTCTTCCTGCCGACATTCAACAGCCACCGCACGCGAAGGACGACAAGTGTCGAACTCGATGGTACGTATGTGTCATTACTTCCTTCATTAACAATATGTGTAGTCACATACGTGTGTGTAATTAATAGGCATACTTGCTTGTGTATACACTTGGTTCGACCAGGTCTGCAAACAAGAAGAAGAATAGCAATACTCCAGGTTACGTTCTCTAAGCCCTAAACCCTCAGCGCTAAGCCTCACATCACTACAATGACTTTGGCTGCCACACCTGCTGTTTGCGCCAGTCTGTACAAACGCCAGCACCCCGGCTGCCACCGGCGCTGACTGAGCACGGTTCATGGCTTTAAGTCAGGGCAATTACATGCCGAAGCCTACCAAAAACAGGTTCTCATGATGTACTGTTCAAGAGGGTCATCCGATCCCATAATCAAAGGGCGGTAACCTATAAGTAGGGTTTGGGACCTACCTTCAATCTTGCACCCTATACCCTCAACCCTATACCCTCGCGAGGCTTTGGAATGGCTGGGTTGCGACAGCATGAATTTGGAATTCTGTCGGAATAGGAGTCGGCGTCGCAGTAGCAGAAGCGGTAGTAGTAGTAGTCGTCGTCGTAGTATGGGTAGTACCGTCACAAACCATTACAGATACATCAAGACCTGCCTGGGGCGGAATTGGGAGTAGTGTAGTAAAGGACGTGTGGAAGGGTGAACCCCTTAACCCTCCCAGGCCCTATTCGCCCCCTAAGAAAGCGCCACTCAAGAATCCTGAGTCCTACTTGGAGGCCCTTTTGACTTAGTAAGTAGGGTTAGTAAGGTGGGTTATGGGGATTATAATGGGGTTTCTAGGGGATGCTAAGTAGACTTACTAAGTCAAAAGGGCCTCCAAGTACTGTTGAGGGCTTGGAGCCTGGGTCACTGGAGTAGCTCTGGTATGTAAGTATTGAAATACCTTACTCTGGGGGTCTTATAATGAGGATCCTACTATTTAGGGTACTATGTTAGGGCCCCCTATTTTCGGAAACTCCCATATGCACAAAAAGCTTCTCCGTATCCGTCTTATTGGCGTTCACACCTGTCACAGGGATGATGCATCAATGCCGGGCTTCTTTGTTGATTTTGAGCTCCAACCGTGCCTCCAAGTCAGACGATCGGGAGTGTGGTTGGCGGATAGGACAGCATAGCCTAAATCACGGTCGGGAAGCTCGATGGCCTCATTTAGGTAGGATTAATAGGCGGTTTGGGGTTTTGGGTTTAGCGTTTGAGGTCCCGATCCAAACCCTTTAAACTCATGTGCAAAAGTCGATCCCCGGACGAGATGAAAGAGCCCCGCCTCCCAAGAAAGGCTTTAAGGGCCCATATGCTCATCTCCGGTAGGAGCTCTATCACACTTGCTTACTAAAGCTTCATTGCTAGGAGCATGGTCATTTGCTTATCACACACACACACACACACACTTTCTCTCTCTCTCTCTCTCTCTCTCTGTCGCTCTCTCCTCTCTCTGTCTATATATACATATATTTATACTTTGGCCATCCTCTGGAACTCTGGAACCAATTTAGCAGGCATTACAGAATTGGCAGCTCACAGCGCTAAACACACGCTCCCAAGAAAGACGCACCCGAAGTCATCATCGACAGGAGCAGTTCGAAGCACGTTGTGGCATGTGATAGCAAACCGTGATGATACGATCATAAGCAACACAAGCTACCCATGCACAGAAGCCTTGCCACGCGGCACTTGCAGCAAGCATGCCGGATCCTGCGCTTTGCTCTGTAGGTCCCGCAACACACACGCAGATACTGACCACAACAGAGTGGATGGTCGATGAGTGAAGCTGAGTAAAACATGACATGTATCTCAACAATGACCTCAACACAAATATACGGGTAGCTGACCGCGCGTTATTTGCAACGCTATATGTTCTAGACGGATCACAGATCTATGGCTCATAAATTAAAATTATATGTAGTGGCACGTGATGGCCAACAGCTAAAAGCAGTTCTGTGCGACCGCATATGTCTGCGGCCACAATGCCAGACCATATCCACATTCAGACACATATATATATATATATATACATGCATATGTATGTGAACATTTGTTCTTATAGGTATTATCCTTTCCCCCAAATATTAAAGGGCCCCCCTAATCTTAAAATGGATTTCGGAGGTTTAGTTTTTATATTAGGGGGGTTTCGGTTCGGTGCATCCGCGTATGAGTAGGGTTGACAGAAATGAATTCGTGAGCACAGTCAGACCCTAAAGCTCTGCTGTCTTTAGTACTGCTGTAATCTTTGGCTCTATAAAGCCCTGAGCCCTAAACTTTAAGCCCTAAAGCCCCAAGCCCTAAACTTTAAGCCCTAAAGCCTCAAGCCCTAAAGCTTTTAGCCGTGAGCCCTAAACCCTTAAACCCTAAAGCTCTACTGTCTTTAGTACAGCTGTAATCTTTGGCTCTATATCAAGCTCATGCAATCCGAGCACCCCCCCCGCCGTAATGTTTTTAATTGACTTTCAATTGTGGGCGTGAAACCGCGAAATTGCGGGGGCCGAGAGTTTTTATGTTAGGGAGGGGTTTAATGATAGGGGGAAGCGGTTATACATATATACCTCACCATATCCAGATATATGTTGGCCCCTGTATGCAAAAGTACATATGTAAACATGATGCGAAGCAATATTCTAACACTACGCTTTGATGCGCCAGTGTTTGTTGGGTATTCAATAACTATTTTCCCACGCCTTATCTTGTAGGATTCAGTGCCTTTTCGATGGGCGAGTTTTAAGTGTAGCACTCACGGTTAGGAGTCTGCTTTTGGTGAGGGCCGTCGTGTGCCCTGACCTCACTCGGCTGCCCTTTCAGCCAAAAATAGCCTGCAGAGGCTACTGCTTTGAGCACCTTGCAGGAGAAGGAGCAAAATCAGGTTTGTGGGGCAGAAGCCGAAGCATCTTCAATGAACCCTCACCCACCAATAATGCCACCTCTACCACAGTAAACTTTTGAGCAACAAATATCCTGGGAACGCTTCGCATCGCTGATGCTTATTGGGGAGGAAGCCTACCCTAAACCCTAAACCTTGGATCTCCCTAAGACTTCACTTGTGGTGGTTTTTTAGATGGACCGTCACGAGAATTGGGTTGATCCTTGTCGCCAACTTACAGCGCATCCCAGGGCCTCCTCAGCCCCTGCCCGGCGACTACTGTAAGTGCCATGGGTGGTCATGGTATGTAGCCTTGATGGTCGCCAAGACAGACACCCTGCGTCGTCGCGGCCCAGTGTGCGACCCTAACCAAAAGTCCAGATCGATTGCAATCGTGGAATTTGGTCATTAGGTCCCGAAAACCAATACGGATGGTTTGTTTATAACTTATTTGCTGACTACTAGTATATATATATATATATACACACACGTTTTATTATATATATATATATACACACATTCGTACATGGACCCTCTGGGTGAACGGTTGAGAAGCTCAAGGCCATCCGGCCATTGGCTTAAAGAGCACGTCGCCCCAAAACCGTTCCTGGGCACTGCCCTTTGTTGCTCCTCGGATGAGTTTAGGGTTTAGGGTTCACGGTTTGCGGATTTGGGTCGGTTTGGGGTTTAGGGTTTCGTGTTCAGGGTTAGGGATTTGGGATGAGTTGTAGAATACGTTCGTATCCGAGTTGGGGTCTTGTTGAGTTGCTCTCCGAAGACCCGAATCTGCTGTAATACGAGCGGGGGTTCTTTGTGTCTGTAGGGTTTTGGGGTGAGGTCTCCGGCTGCTCCTGCTGGATCGACTCAGATCAGATGATGCTGAAAGATTTGCACGGTCAATCCAGAGCCAACCGTGTAAATCCTCCAGTCCTGAGTAAAGCCCATCAACCCGTCATGAAAGGTTCAACTTGCTCAGCATGTCAGCTCTGGACAAGTTTTAGAGTGGTGTCCTGAAGCAGGTTTATGCTTCCTCTGCTGATTGATTAACCCAGCGAAAGGTTGTCGGTAGCCTAACCGGGTTCCAAACCCGAAACCCTGAGCCCAAAACTCTAAGCCCTAAACCGCAAATCCCAAACCCGAAGCCGTAACCTCGAAACCCCTAGACGCAAAGCCCTAAACCCCCAAAACTCTGATCCCGAAATTCTACACGCCGAACCTTCTAGATCCCTTCAAAGGCTGTCACGGTTTCGGAGGGCGGGTTTTATGACTGACGCTCAGAGCCCAGCTGAAGAAAAGGGTAACTACTATTTGCTTAAGAACCCCCAAAAAATAGAACATATATTCCTTATGGGTGGTAATATATATAGGGATTATATATTTTTTTATTTTTTGGGGGTTCTTAAGCAAATAGTAGGTAAGAGCTCCTGGTTTAGACTTCCGGGGTTCAGGTTCAGAGTGCTTCGATTCTGGCCTTTGGGGCTTTTACGGCTTTTGCGGTAGGTTTTGGGGCTTAACCCTAAACCCTAATTAACCCTTAAACCCTTAAAAACCCTTAAACCCTAAAAGCCCTAAAACCCCTACACCTTAAAACCCTTAAACCCTAACAACCCTAAGACCCTTAAACCCTAAAAACCCTAAAACCCTTAAACCCTAAAAACCCTAAGACCTTGCCAGGCTTGTCCGAGTGTGAGTGTCTAAAAAACCTTAAAAACACTAAAACCCCTACACCTTAAAACCCTTAAACCCTAAAAACCCTAAAACCCCTACACCTTAAAACCCTAAAACCCTTAAACCCTAAGCCTTCTAGAGCTTCGGGAAACTGGACCGGGCCACAGCTCTTTGGCCTCGCGAGGCAGTGCGGTGCGATGGCAAGATCTCGTGGAAGGCGCCAAACCCTGTACTTAACCCTTATAAAGGGGTTTATAAGGGTTACTATAAGGGATCTATAAGGGTACTATAGTATAGGGGCCTTAGTAATCCTATAACTTACCTTCGGTTAGTAGGGAATGGAGGAATGGGGTACAATTATAACTACTATTACTACCATTCTTCCATTCCCTACTAACCAGAGGTAAGCCTAGCCCTTGCAGGTTTTGGCCTTCGGTGGTTTGAGGTTTTGGCACTTTGCGGTATGTGGATGTATATGAGTTAGATCAACATGTGTATGCGTGCAGTATACGCACATATCTTCCTGTATGAGTGCATATACACACACATATATATATATATATATACACACTAAATACCTACAAATACTTTTATATGCACATACACACTTATGTACACATACGTACATAGGCTGACACAGGTTTTCTGGGTCTAGTATGTCTATATATATATATATATATATATATACACATAATATTTACACATACACACATATGTGTAGATGTACATGTGTAGATACATGTACCTATACACATATGTGCAGTGAAATGCTCTGAGCAAGCCCTAAAGGGAAATGCCGTGCCCTAATCAAATCATCGCTCAGTAACCAGAGTCAAAAGGTCCTACCGTCGCCTACTTCTGACTTAATTAAGGTCTGTTGCCTGCTGCCTACTTGATGGGCATTGGGCCGTCAGAGTACTTGATACCCCTATGACCGACTCAAGAGAAACCTCTTCCAAGTGTTGGGCGGGTCCTTCGCTTGGAAGGCATCTGGTTTGCTGGAGGCGGCGGCAGGGGCGGTAGTTGCTCCTGACTTCTTTGGGATTCGGAAGAGAGGACGTTTGCTGTCTTTTCATTTCGTGATCAGGGGGTGAGGAAGGTGTCATCGCACAAATGTACTGGGCTTTGGAGTACCATACTTTAGTACTTTTTGGGGACCTGGTCTGGTGCTTAAAGGGAACCAAGAAATGAACAACACGTCTATACATTTTTCTCTCTGGGTTACTTCAAAGCCCAGAATGTAAGTCTCTGCCAGCTCCCAACGTGCATTTCTCACGAACTCGACTCCTCGATTTCGAGGCATACATAGGTACGCACCGCCTTAACTGAAGAACCTACTACATACAGTGAAAATGCTGTGTCAGAACCTGGTTCGGTGCAGGTGGGTTCTTAAGCAGCCCCAAAACTCAAACCGACAAGTCCTAATCTCCCACGGACTTGTGAAGTCGACAGACTCAAGCCCTTAGGCAAACAAAATTATCTTCTCCAAGCTCAGAGCGTGTTGGACCAACCACCCACAAGCTCCCGGGACCCTTCGGAACCCTGTGAATCCCTTATGATGAAACCGGTCCGCAACTCCAAGACATGACGACGTCTTGAGTAAAGCGGCTGAAACTCGTACGTGAAACCTGTACAGGCTTATAAAACCTGCCGACACTGCAGCCGTCTAAGCCTGATTAGAATTTTCTTTTGTCAAACCCCTTATGAACCCTGAAAGCAGCCCTGAAACGAGCTTATTCAGGCCTCCATATCGCGAAACCTCCCTTAGAAAGCCATAAGGATGGTTGTCGAAATTATGGTCCCTGTTAGGGTACCCTAAATATTAGGTGCCGTACTATAATATGGACCCAAAGAGGGACCGTAATTCTGACAACAACCCATGTACAGGGAGCTTTGAAGTAACCAGGGAGAAAGAAAGCTATGGTCTTCTATGTCATAACGGTTCCCTTTAAAGCCCTAAACCCTAAACCCATAAAAGTTCCGAACTGGGCCCCGATCTCAGTGTCGTCGGCCTCGCCGCCGTCGCAGCCACCGCCTTTGTCACACCGCTCCAGCACGCGCCCTCGACAAGTGCGGGCCGAGGCACAGTGCGGAGATGATTTTTTGAGGGGGATGGGGAGTGGAGGTAGGGCCTAAAGGGGTTTAGGGGTCTAGGGTTTTATGAGTTTAGGGCTTTAGGGGTTTAGGGTGTCAGGTTTTGAGGTTCAGAGCTTTCAGGACTTGTGGGTTTAGGAAGGTTTTGATGAGAGTTTCGTACACCTTCGCTGGGGAAGCATCGGCGGCACAGCTTTATTACATAGGTTTACATAGACATACCCCACTGCGTGTCGAAACCGTTCCGGGTTGACTTGAGGCTGGCTATGTTGCCGGGACTGGGCAATGTACCTCTACTAGGGTCCATACTCGGATAAGGCGAACCTGGTAGCTGCTACTGGAGGGTGTTCGGGGCATTTACGGGCTTGATGACGTCTAGAATGTGACAGACTTCCGCTGGACGTGCATCAGGGGGATCATAGGGATACAGGCAGGGTTCAGGGGCTTCTAGTTTAGATCTCCAGAAAGAAAAGGGAGAGCTACTACGGGACGTCTGATGCCACTTTCAAAAGACATCACCAGCCCAGACACGAAGAGGCTCAACTGAAGCGCTCGTTACAGACCTTATTGAACGGACCATGCATAGTAGAGATTCTATGACCGGCGCCGTACTTAGCAGGAGCAGAGTTAGCCTATCATAACCTATGTCGTAAGCCGCTTGCATCTGCTTGCTGCTCTATGTCCGCTTGTCCTTCACGTGTAGCCCTAACCCTTCAATCCCTAACCGCAGCTCAGAAAGCCTGGTCTCCGGAGGGTGCGAACTTGGATAAGTTCCCAATTCCCAACTTGACATCCTCCTGAAGGATCAGATGACCCTTACAGAGTATGGGGCCCTGAACCTTGTACTATAGACTTAGGGGTGCTTAGAAATGTTGTTTAATTTTTGGTTATTATAATCCCTAAGAAACAGCTAAAATTATAACGATTGCTTGGGTTCTAAGTTCAGTATAGATAACAGGACTTCCCATTTGCCCTAAACCCTAAACACCCTAACCCAGACTGAAAACCTATATAAGGAATATGAACCAGTGGCCCTCTCAGGATTCATTCAAAAATTAGGCCTTCTTTCTGCGGCCCAAACCCTGAAAGCCGCAAGGCCCAAGAATATGTGAGTAGGCCCTCGGTAAAGAGTTCATTTACAGAAGCCCTAAGCCCTCGCAGGCAACGAGAGAAGAAAGCTGAAGCCCCAAATCCCTAAACTCTTAACCCTAAACCGTAAACCCCTCGCCTAAGCTTGTCCGAGAGTGAGTGCTGAAACCCCAAACCCCAAAACCCTAAAGCCCTTGAGGGGAGTGCGTTTTTTTTTCTAACAGCGAGGCGATAAGAGCCTAGCTGTGCTGGCAGTCCTGGCCTCTCAGACCTTTCGGGGCACTGGAGAAAAGGAGCTCAATAAAAAGCCTGTATAAACCCCAAACCCTTACCAGGTCTCCTCGGGCATCGCGCGGCTTGGCGCGCGGAGGCCCCCAAACAGGCTCAGGATTCTGGGCAGCTCGGCGACCACACCTCTTTGTTTCAGCTGGGTGTTTAGGGGTTAGTTAGGGGCTTAGGGGCTCTTAAGGGGTTTAGGTATTGTGGTTTAGGGTTTTAGGGTTTAGGAGTTCTCCCTTGCTAAGATCGATAGATGGACTAAGCCAATGACCAAACGCTAAGCCCCCTCAGTCATATCGAGAAGGACTCTACCTAAATCCTAACCCCCGAAATCAAATCAAGAAGGACATTCACGGTCTAGACATAGAGCTACTACCTGTCAGCTACGAGGTATATGACGTACATGCCGAAGATTCAGCCCTTGTCCGTGAATCGAAATCAACTCTAGGGTTTATAGGTTGGGGTTTATGCTTTAGTTCAGGGTGTGTAGACTAGCCCTCCACTACCTTACAGTACTTGGAGGATCATGGGACTTAGTAAGTGTAAGTAAGGTTGTAAGTTGTAAGTGCCAAAATTGAGGTTTTAAGTAATTGCACGTATAGTTACCTTGTTTATACCCTTACTTGCTATTTCCCATGATCCTCCAAGTATACATCCTCGGCAACTCAGGATTTGAAACTTGAGAAGCTGGCTGCTGGCATTCTGCTTTCCGCCGATGGCCGTGGGTTTGTTCCATTTGTTGGTAGAGCTGTGTCAGAATAGAACGGGTAAAAGCCAATCACAAAGCCCTACAACCCAAAACTGGAAACAACACGCAACATAAACAGACACTACACCCACAAAGCCCGGGGCACAAGCCCAGGCGGTCCTTGGCTGCTCCCCTGTGTCTGCTGGTCCTAGCCTATGCGGCACGCAGCGTGACTTGGACATGCAAGCCGGTCGGACTGTAGGCGTTTCTAGGTGGGCTTCGGCAAGTTCTGGGCTGGACTTGGGTGGTTGTCAAAACTATGGTTGTCTTTTTGGGCGCCTGATATAATACGGCACCTACTATTTAAGGTACCCAAAAAGGGGACCTTCATTTTGACAACCATCCACTGGTACAGTGGACTTGTAAACCGTTTAGCTTTTTGGCTTTAAGGACACTCAAACTTCCGTCTGAGCAGATATATGCGTACCTTATTGGGGGCTTGTAGCACTCATATGGCTTGTGTATAACCTGCTTACTAGATCCCCTGTTTCATCGGGGTGTTTATAGCTGAAGGTTGATTCTGCGCTTCCGTTGACGTCCTGGACGCCTATGACATCAGATGAACTCAGAACTTCCAGAATCCCTGGACTAGAACAAAGGAGCCTTGCCTAGCACACGTAAACAAATACACGCGTACATATGTATATGGCCACTTTCTCTGTCTATCTCGCTCGTTCTCTCTCTCTCTCTCTCTCTCTCTCTCTCTCTCTATCTTTCCTTCTTCTCTTGCTTGCTATATACATGTATATGTATCTGTATGGTAAGCATATATACATATGTATATATATATATGTATGTATAATAATAAAGTAATAAATAAGTATGTGTATATATATAGATAGATATAGATATGGTCACCCAGGGAGGTGGGCACACAAATAACTATATGCTATATATATACATACACCTGTGTGTGCTGATCAGGGTATAAGGTTTGGGGTATGGGGTTTAGGGTTTAAGGTTCAGGGTATAGAGGCTTTAGGATGCTGGGTTCCGTTGCCGAGGCCACTCGCCAACCCGCATCAAAAGGCTGCACCAAGCCTGCTGCATCTCGTCGGTTATGCTAGGCTGTTTTCCTAGGGTTCCTTTGAAGAGGTCTACAAGGGTTACCATAAGGGGTCTATAACGGTAATATAATATAGGAGCCTTAATAATTAGAAAGGGTTTTGGTGCCCATTATGCTATAACTATAATAACCCCCCCCGCACAGCTAAATATGAAGGCCTCTTTTTTAGGGTTTGTGGGGCCCTCGGCCGAAATCGAGACTTCCATGGTTGAAGGGCCGGCTGAAGTAGACATGCTTGTACGTCTTCGTGTCGCGTTGTTTGGCATACGAAACACTGAGTAACTCTGGGGGTGTGGTGCTTCACAAACCTAATGGGTGATGACAACAATATATAGTCAGTGAAACTCATGAGAACGGAAGGCATCGGTAGTGCGGTTGCAATAGCCTAAGCCCCCGCTAGCCGTCCTTAATCAAATCAACATGAAATCTGAAATCTGTTCTCGTCCCTCATGAAATCATAACTAGAACGATGCCGAGACGGTTATCACCCCCCTTTACGGCAGGATAACGCACCCAACACATATTTACATGGAGTGGGTGCTGGAACCACTAGGAAACCTCGAAGCTTGAAAGCTGTTCAACTGGGGACAACAACCTGCGAACGAGAAGAGAAGCCAGCGCACATATGAAATCATGCCGAACCTGAAAACTCTCTCGTGGAGTTGTACCTTGCCTGTGTTTAGCCAAGACGCCACGAAACCCCCCAAGCCCAAAAGGAAGTTTCGCAGGACTTAGGAGGACAGCCCGCGGATCCGGCTTGCGACAACTTAACATCGCCCTTCAAGTGTCACGAACCCCTGCTAAACAGCAGCCCACTCAACAAAACACGCGGAAATTGCCAAAGTTTCAATGATAGCCTTTTGGGAGGCTGGGGAAGTAGCATAATCCTAGGTGTACCGTTCCGAACCTTTGCCGTAAGCCCTTTCGATCCCGGCCCTGATCCCGTAATGTAGGGGCCTTAATAAATACCTGTACCTTTTTTGTGGTTTCCTTATTTTAATTATAGTATAATGGGCCCCGAAATCCTAGTCTAGTTATTAAGGCCCCTAAAGTAAGTAAGTAAGTAAGTAAGTAATGCAGCCCCAGGTAGTGTTGCTGTCGGCCCCGGCTGACCTGTCGCCAGCTCCAGAATCATCGGTACACATTTGCCTGAACCCGAGCCGCTCCCTGTGGATCCAGTTGTATACGGTTTGAAGCATTATGAATTACCCATAGGCCACACAGTAGTTCCTTTTTGAGGTTCACATTTAGAATCCTATAATTAAGGTGCTCCTACAACGGAACTACTATGGGGCCTGTGGGTATGCTCCATAATTTGGGGATCATGAGCTGCTTTATTGTAGCGGCTTCCATTCAGAGTTGACAATCCAAGCGTAAAAGGAGGGCCTAGGTATATACCCTTAATATAGCTATTATATACCCATGAGGGCCTAGGTATATACCCTTAATATAGCGATTATATACCCATTATATAGCCCATTATAGGGTAGGGGTCCCCATTAAGGGTCCCTCCTTTTCCCCTTTGAGACAATGGAATCGTTTTGCACCCCAGGGCTGAAACCCTGGCCACCAACCCGTAGCATGGCAGCTAGGCATGTGGGAGTTTCCGAAAAGTGTGGGCACCTTATTTTGGGATCCTTATAATCAGGATCCTACTATGTAGGGTACTATATCAGGGTCCCCTTTTTCGGAAACTCCCATTTAGTCCGGGTACAGAGGGTCGTTGTCATCGTTGTTGGTGTTGTGGTGGTGGCGGTGACAGTGGCGGCAGCGGCGGCCGTTGCGGTGGGGGTTGGTCTTTTGTCGATTGTCGTTTCCGTCGTGGGTGTTGCAAAATATTGGGCCTCAATGATGTCATAGTTGTTTTTCTTCTATATCAAGGTCTGTTCGTCAAGTTTTTTGAGACTAAAGGCTCTAATACAAGAGCCTGAAGACTTAGTAATGCTAGTCTTACGGTCCAGCTCAGGCTCTGGCACCCCAAAATAAGGTACCCCTAATTTTCGGAAACTCTTAACCCTTGCAGAACCCTTTGAAGGAACCCTTATAGTATCCTTCTAGTAACCCTTTAAAGGAACCATTCTATATCCAACCAGGGCCCGTTCTGAGTCGGGCTCCGGCTTTCCGGCTTACTGTCGACACCTTCGGGCTCAGGGTGCTTATGGGTGTAGACGGTTTAGGGTTCAGGGCTTGCGTTAAGTTTTGAGGGTTATAGGAATTTGAATTTAAGGTGCATGCCACAATTTAGGGCTTGCGTTATGTTTTGGGGGTTATAGGAATTTGGATTTAAGGTGTATGCCACAGTTTAGGGCTTGCGTTATGTCTTTGGGGTTATGGGAATTTGGAGTTAGGGTGTATGCCGCAGGGCTTGGAGGTCAGGGGGTTGGACCCGATGTCTCTGAGGCACTCCGAACTGCAGCCATCATGTGGGACAAGCTCCGGCGCCACAGGCTTCATTCGTAAGCTTGTGAATGCCTACTTAAACGAGGTAATTAATATGGGGGCCTTGATAATTACACATACTATGTGTTGGGGGTTCCTTGTTAGTATAGTAGCATGGCCCCAGAACCCTGTTCTAATTGTTAAGGCCCCCATGCCATGGTAAGCCGCGAATGCCTACTTAAACGAGGTACGCGCCTGCCCTCAGGCTCAAGGTCAAACATAACCCAGAGATCCCAATACCCCTTAATTAAGGAATATAGCTCAAACCATAGTATTAAGGCCCCTAGAAATCAAGGTATATTCCCTAACTAAGGGATATTGGGATGTCTGAGAACAGAACCCTTGTGGCATGATGCAAACCCGGGCTTAGGGTGTAGAGGGGTATTGTCATTTCAGGTTTGTGGAGTTTGCGACCACTGTCAATCTTAACCTCAGTGTCTTTTTACCGTACAAATTACTAGAAATCCTAGTGCTTCCTTGTTGGGTGGTCTCGAATTGGTATATCCTGGAATCTAACGCCTGCCTGGCATCATCAGCTTTAGTGGGACATTCTTCCTCTGCAGTGATTGAAAGGATGTGGTGTGCACTCTGTTCGTTTTGTTGTTTCAGCCGATGTTACCTGGCCGCCACACAGCCGTTGGCAACAAACCTGCTCAAACTCAGCGTGTGAAGCCGGGTAGTGTTGTAGAACATGCTAATCTTTCGAAGGCTGGTTTTCGAGTGGACCAAAACCCGAATCAGCTGCAGTAAGATCTACCCCAACATCCTATTCCAGCTACTCAGGCCATGTCGGAAGGTCCTACATTTAAATGTAGCGTCTTGGAAACCTGTATATTGATTTCGCGGGGTCAGGGCTTTGGCCGTTCTTGTACGCTTTGATTGCCTTGTGTTGGTCACAGGGGTCGCTCATGTGTTTGGTAGCATGTGAGCTGAATTTATGCTCCTTCAGGACGACATGCACCCCAAAAGGGTATATGAGCCTCAGTTGCCATGTTAGAGCGCTTGATACCCCTAAACCCTGAACCCCTCTTGTTTAAGAACATGTGATCCTCAAGGTTGACAAGAAACCCAACCGTAAAACCTTGCATCCTAAACCCCGAAACTTCAAAGACAAACAAGAAAGCTCGAAAACCTGGAAATGGGGAAACAGGTGGAGCCGGTACCGCCCCCGCCGACGATGCAATCGGCAAGCCGGGGCCCAAGAAGGCAGAGACAGCCCTAATGTGGAGACGGTTTAGGGCTTAGGGATGTAGGGGATCATACCCTACCCGTCTTTTCAGGATGCCTGGCTTTATGGCGAGGATCTCTTGTATCGAAATCAGGTGCCCTAAAACCGGGGGTATGACCTTCTAGGTAATGTAGGAATAGAGGTCGCACGACTTTTTGAGGTGTAATATCCTAAAGGCCAATTTCGTTTTAGTTACCATAATAGGGATCTAGAATAACTAGAAGACAATTGGCCCGAAAGCATCATCAGCGAAGAGTGTGGGGCTAGGTGATAGATCCAGTGTGTAGGATCGTATGCAGATACAGTCAAGAGTCATGGAGTCCATGAGTCATGAGTCATAAAGTCATAGAGTTACAGTGAGATAGCGTCATAGAGTCATAGTGAGATCAAGTCACAGAGTCATGGAGTCATCTATGTAGCATGCACTTGACTCGATGTAGTTCACTCTATGCTCTATGTGTGGGAACGCTTAATCGAGATCCCCGTAGCGTGGTGGCTCATAGCCCGACCTGGACCTCGAGATGCAGATACAGTCAAGAGTCATGGAGTCCATGAGTCATGAGTCATAAAGTCATAGAGTTACAGTGAGATAGCGTCATAGAGTCATAGTGAGATCAAGTCACAGAGTCATGGAGTCATCTATGTAGCATGCACTTGACTCGATGTAGTTCACTCTATGCTCTATGTGTGGGAACGCTTAATCGAGATCCCCGTAGCGTGGTGGCTCATAGCCCGACCGTGGACCTCGAGATGCAGATACAGTCAAGAGTCATGGAGTCCATGAGTCATGAGTCATAAAGTCATAGAGTTACAGTGAGATAGCGTCATAGAGTCATAGTGAGATCAAGTCGCAGAGTCATGGAGTCATCTATGTACCATGCACTTGACTCGATGTAGTTCACTCTATGCTCTATGTGTGGGAACGCTTAATCGAGATCCCCATAGCGTGAGGGCTCATAGCCCGACCTGGACCTCGAGAGGCACATACAGTCAAGAGTCATGGAGTCCATGAGTCATGAGTCATAAAGTCATAGAGTTACAGTGAGATAGCGTCATAGAGTCATAGTGAGATCAAGTCACGAGTCATGGAGTCATCTATGTACCATGCACTTGACTCGATGTAGTTCACTCTATGCTCTATGTGTGGGAACGCTTAATCGAGATCCCCGTAGCGTGGGGGCTCATAGCCCGACCTGGACCTCGAGAGGCACATACAGTCAAGAGTCATGGAGTCCATGAGTCATAAGTCATAAAGTCATAGAGTTACACTGAGAGTAGGCCGCCACGTTGCTTGCTCGCTCTTTCGCAAGACAGCGTCGAAGCAAGCAAGCAACGGTGCAACCTAGCCAGAGCGAAGAATTCGCGGCCCGCACGGCTCACCGTGGAGTCAAGGGCCGCGCGGCCTGAGGAGGTGCCGGGAGAGGTCATCCCAGGGATTACGGCGGTCCGGAGCCTCATGAAAACTGCTGATTGTAGTTGCAAAGGTTCATCGGGAGCCCCGAGCCTCCATAGCACGCATTATACCAACCCAAGGTATAGTATCATGGAAGAAGAAACATAGCGGCAGCTGACGAACATCCCCAAACGGAAGTCGCAACACTGGTCTCTGAAAGTAGCAGGGAATTAGGGTTTCGCTCTTCATCTCAAACCACAAGAGGCCAGCGTATGTTTCTTAGCCGACCCAACAGACTCCAGGGGAACGCCACGGGCTTAGGGGTCCTTATTTCGTGTCTATCCACACCGGATAATCCACGAGGGCCTAGTAGGACTAATGCAGGGATCACGGTGGTCCGGAGCCTCCTCTAGAAAGATTGATTCTAGCTGCAGACATTCATCGAGAGCTCCAGGCTTCGGTGACACCCTGTGTATCAACCCTTGGTATACTATCTCAGAAGAAGAAACCCGGCGGCATCTGGCAAACATTCCCAAGCGGCAGTCACAACACGGGTCTCTCAAAGGATGATTGGGGATTTAAGATCTATCCTATACCACAAACGGGTCCACCTCGCTGAGCCGCTGCGCGACTCGTGCCGCCGGGAGTCCAGCAGCGGAAGGCAGTGCAGCCATTAGGGATTTGGGAAGACACCGTTCCGAAGTGAAACACCCCACTTCACTAGGAAACCCGCCAGATGCCGCGAAGTATTTAACCCGCCAAGCAATCGAGGAGCTCCTGCGTCTCGATGAACCTTTATCTGCTCACAGGATGTCGCGGCCAGGAGATGAACCGAGGCATTGGGAATCACTACGCTTCCGCCGCACCAATGTACCAATGCGAGCACTTGAAGTTGCCGTTGATGGTTCGCCCATCATAGTTCTCGCTCGGCAGCCTTCGGTTGTCAATCGGCCTGAGACGTCCACGGTACCTCACGACTTCATGGTGGAATTCTGCACATCGGCTGGATCCGTTGACGCATCCATAGTCTTGATGTTCACATCTGCTTGATGTTGGGCTGGATTTGTTGACGCATCCATAGTCTTGATGTTCACATCCGCTCGATGTTGCAACGGCAACTGCAGCATGTCCACGCTTGCTTCATAAATGCACGCTTCGTGCAATGCGTTGTCTCTGTAGCACACACACACACACACACACCCATACAACTGGTTCGGGGGAGTTCGGAGGATCAAGTGAGACCACAGAAGCCTTCGATTTGACATCCATCTATGCAAAGCAACACACCTTACACTGCATCACGAAGCATTTCGGAGTCGGGTTGAAGGTGGAGGGCCAGCGCGGGAGGAACCTGGACCTAGACTAGGCTACGGCTACTCTTCCCAGGCGACCCTCCCCGGCCTTCGTCGTCACGTACCCGGCTTTCCGAGTAATTTCTGAAGCTGCTCACGAAGGTTGCCAGCCTAGAAACAACAAGCAAGCGCTTTCCTTCCTATGGCGGCTACGTTGCTTGCTTGCTCTTTCGCAAGACAGCGTCGAAGCAAGCAAGCAACGGCCCAAGCGACCGTCTCGGCCTGGACCAAGTGGGAGACCAGCATCAGAGAGGCGGCCTGGTGAGGTGCTGGGAGAGGTCTCATACACAGATTACGGCGGTTCGGAGCCTCGTGAAAACGGCTGATTGTAGTTGCAAAGGTTCATCGGGAGCCCCGAGCCTCCATAGCACGCATTATACCAACCAGGCTTCGCCCTGCTCGGCATGACCCGCGCGCAGCTCCTGCAGCCTTTGCTGCGACTCAAGAGCTATAAAGGTTTACGAAAGCACTTTCGGCAGGGCGTTTGGGGGCCCTGAAGTGATTCAGAGCCGACTTGACTTCGTGGGTGTAGTTTCTTAGTGACCACACACGAACTTGCACTCTGCAGTTCGTTGCGATTCGAGAGACCAAAAAAGTGTTGAAAGTAACAACATAATCTTGATTCTTGCGTTAGCCTCCCGTGCTTGTGCATGTGGTTTTCTTTGATTTGCGGAGAATTTTGTGATTTGTGCCATTGCATCTGTGCAGAAGCATAGAAGCCTGATGAGTTCTTGCCATGGAGAAATCAGTTTTTCGTTGATTCTGCATCCTTGGCTGCGTTCGGCTGCAGTGCTTTTGGGCCTTTTTGGAGTTCCCGCTGGCATCGACTTTGGTTTTCTCGGCTGAAGCACGATTTTCTGAGGTAGTCTCCAAACATGAAGACGACCGTATCAGTCCAAACCATCTGTGCTGAAGCTGTTTTGATGCGTGGTATAGGCTTGTGCAACAGTGTTTTGAGTTATCCCGTTTACAGAAAGCCATGGTGCCTGGTTCTTTTCTCTAGTGATATCACCAGACCATAAACGTCTTCCAACATCAGACCTGCGAGCAACGTACAGAAGTGAGCTTCCTAAGTCATGGAGGCCATGCTGTGGGTTGTATGTCTGTGGACTTTGCCTTTTGTGTGGCCAACCAGAGGTGCGACTCCAGCTTTCGAAAACCTGGTTCATTTTTGGCAGGGTTTGGGCTGCTTTTGCAGTGGTTTGGTTAGTTTGGTGTCGGTCCGACCGCTTTCTGCCAAATGCTGCAATTTGGGATGGTCTTGCTGCTGGGTTGGTTGGGGCTGGCTCAGGATGGCTTGGGGTGTGACCCACGGCGGGCCTGCTCGACCTGCTCGCCCGTTGCTCGACCGTTGCTGGATGCTGGGCCCCGGGCTGCTCGACCTGCTCGCCCTTTGCTCGACCGTTGCTCGACCCTGGGCCCTGGGCTGCTCGACCTGCTCGCCCGTTGCTCGACCGTTGCTCGACCCCTGCGTGCCCCTGCTTTTTGCGCCCCGTGTTCAGTGTGTTTCGTTGCCACCTCTGCTGACAGCTTGGGGCGGGGCGGGTGCTCAATTGAGAGCCAAGTGGCTCCAAAGCGTTGCGTGGATCCTGTTTTCACCCAGAACTGAGGGTTTGCTGTAGGAACCAAGCAGGGAATGATGTTTCTTTCTGTGGAATTCCAGGATTCCAGGCTGGTTTGACGTGGGTTCGTAGATAGGTGTATCTTTGCTAAATTTTCCGTTGCTGCTCGGAGCATCGAAGAAGTAAAGTAGCGGCTGCTCAAAAAGCATTCGAAACAACGTGTGATCAGAGTGCAAGATGTGCGAAAGTTTGATCCAACATGCATGTTACTGGAACTGTTTTGTTGAGCATGCTTGTTGATGCTCCGACGTTTAGGATGGCTATAACCCATTGTATGTTAGATCAAAAATGCTCCCGCTTTGCTCGGAGCATCGAAGAAGTAGCAGCTGCTCAAAAGGTGGCCTGCGTGTGATTTGTTTTGTTGTGGGGTGGGTGGGGGTGGGGAAGCGGGAGCATTTTTGATCTAACATACAATGGGTTATAGCCTAAGAAGCACTAAAATTTTAGCGCGTTCGGAGAGGCCACTGTTTTTTGCATGTCTATTCCACCGTGAGATGCACGGTAGTTCCCAGAACAATTCGCCCCCTCTTAGCCCCGCAAGATTTGTCAATCCCACATACAGCATAAACCGAACAGCGTGCCAAGATTTGTCATCGGAAGATCGTTGCTCGGACAGCCCGTTGTGTTTATGTAGCTTTTTTCTGCGTGGTCTGGCTGGCGCCCCTTGTGTACTCTCATCTTCGCAGTTCCGGTGCATCGGACCCTTGGGGTGGCCGAATGCCTTCGCAGACGTGGAAGTGTAAACCTTAGTATCAAGAGCATCGGCCTGACAGCAAGAACTGCTTCACTTCAAAGCACAAAACATCCCACCTGGCGACGACACTGACGCCGCGCTGCAACAGAAGCTGACATGGACAATCATCGAGAACGCCGATTCCCCATGAAGCCTGCTCCCCGACAATGCTCTGTGATAGAGCATCCAACAGATCCGCTTTGGAAAGCGTGCGGCCGGCAGACTTCTGTCGCACAGACGCAGCGACAGCGAGCCCACGCAGCTCCTCTCGGTTTTGCTTGTCCAGCTCGCTGCGGAGCCAGGCTTCGCCCTGCTCGGCATAACCGGCGCGCAACTCCTGCAGCTTTTGCTGCGACGCCGGTTCATCGGCCTGACAGCAAGAACTACTTCACTTCAAAGCACAAAACATCCCACCTGGCGACGACACTGACGCCTCGCTACAGAAGCTGACATGGACAATCATCAAGAACGCCGATTCCCCATGAAGCCTGCTCCCCGACAATACTCTGTGATAGAGCTTCCGACAACTCCGGCTTGGTAAGCGAGCGCCCAGCTGACTTCTGTTGCACACCCGCAGCGACGGCGAGCATACGCAGCTCCTTTTGATTTTGCTTCCCCAGCTCGGTGCGGAGCCAGTCTTCGCCCTGCTCGGCATAACCGGCGCGCAACTTCCGCAGCAGCACAGCCATGGGATGGAAAAAGGCGTCCACGCCGGCCCTTTCGCAAGACAGCGTCGAGGCAAGCAAAACACTGTCACAAGTATGTTCAGATGAAAAAGTGTCTGCACCGACCCTTTCGCAAGACAGCGTCGAGGCGGGCAAACACTGTCCTAAGTATGGTCAGCTGATAAGATGAGAATAAGCAGAGAAAAATCTCCACACCGGCCCTTTCGCAAGACAGCGTCAAGGCAGGCAAGGAAGCGTACTAGCTGTAGTAAGATGCTGCAATGTATGCAAAATGCTGCAACGTGTTTTCCCTTTCTTCTCCCTTTCGAGCCAAACGAGGCAGGCAAACAACCGACACCGGCTCATCGGCCTGACAGCTATACTTCACTTCAGAGCACAAAACATCCCACCTGGCGACGACTCTGACGCCTCGCTGCAACAGAAGCTGACATGGACAATCATCCGGAACGCCAATTCCCCGTGAAGCCTGCTCCCCGACAATGCACCTGCGCCTGTCACGATAATGGAGTATGTGGTACATGCAAAAAAAATCTCGCTTCCGAGCCTGCAGAAGTCGTCGGCCAGGCAGCGGCGCGGTGCGCCGTCGCAAGACAGCGTGCGCGCCGTACAAGCGCATGAATATATGTGTCTATCTATCGATCTATCTATCTATATATATATATATCCATATATATATATATATATATTTATTTATTTACTTATATGGATAGATATATATATATATATATGTATATTATGCTTATCGATATATGCATTTGCCAATGCCAATCCCTCTGAAGGGTTGCCAATTGACCTGTTGCACACCTACCGATTAGAACAGTCGAAGAGGCAAATCCCTCTCAAGCCAATCCCTGTGAAGGGTTCCGCGGGCACCGCAAAATGTGTAACTTCACCTCGCGTTCGAGCACTCGACAACGCCGATCTGTGTGAAGGGTTGCAAAATTCATTTGAATGCTCATCAAAAATTGCAACTTTACCTCGCGTTCGAACACTCGACCACGCCTATCCCTGTGAGGGGTTGCAAAATTCATCTGAATGCTCATCAAAAATTGCAACTTTACCTCGCGTTCGAACACTCCACCACGCCAATCCCTGTGAAGGGTTGCACAATTCAGCTCAATGCACATCAAAAAATGCAACTTTACCTCGCGTTCGAACACTCGACCACGCCAATCCCTGTGAAGGGTTGCAAAAATCATCTCAATGCACATAAAAAAATGCGACTTTACCTCGCGTTCGTGCATTCGACCATGCGAATCCCTGTGAAGGGTTGCGCGGGCACCGCAAAATGTGTAACTTTACCTCGCGTTTGAACGCCCGAGAGTTCCAATCCCTGTGAAGGGTTGCGCCGGGCGCCTAAAATGTGTAACTTTACCTCGCGTTTGAACGCCCGAGGAGGCGAATCCCTGTGAAGGGTTGCGCGGGCACCGCAAAATGTGTAACTTTACCTCGCGTTTGAACGCCCGAGGAGGCGAATCCCTGTGAAGGGTGCGAAGCGCACCTAAAAATGTGTAACTTTACCTCGCGTTTGAACGCCCGAGGAGGCGAATCCCTGTGAAGGGTTGCATTCCCGATGGACGACGACGGTGCCACCCCTGGCTTTAGAAGAGAGAATTAGATACCGAGATGTAAAGAGTAAGTCATAGAGGCATAGAGTCAAGTAAGTAAGTAAGTAAGTAAGTATAAGTAAGTACAGAGATAGCATAACATAGAGTCCAGTGTCAA
This sequence comes from Symbiodinium sp. CCMP2592, assembly GCA_905221615.1. Lineage (NCBI taxonomy): Eukaryota > Dinophyceae > Suessiales > Symbiodiniaceae > Symbiodinium > Symbiodinium sp. CCMP2592. Next base: position 754,413 of record CAJNDT010005001.1, on the reverse strand, counting down.
GTGTCAAGTAAGTAAGTAAGTAGAGTGAAGTAAGTAAGTAAGTAAGTAAGTCGTAAGCATAACATAGAGTCAAGTATCAAGTGTAGAGTCAAGTATCACATAGAGTCAAGTGTCAAGTGTAGAGAGTCAGTCATAGAGGTCAAGTAAGTAAGTAAGTAAGTATCAAGTGTAGAGTCAAGTATCAAGTGTAGAGTGAAGTAAAGTATGGAATCAAGTAAGTTGATTCTATGTCTGTCATCTATATACTCAGCTGCGGCGTTCCACACGGAAGAACCCTTCGCGATGCTTTCGGGAAAAACTGGTTTCCTGATGCTAGTAACCTAAATTAAACCCTTAAAGGCTCTTGCGAAACAACGTAAGCCCGTAAAAAAACACGCGCAGGTATTCCAAGGATCCGGCCCCAAGCTTCCCGGAATCTTTTAACTTCTTTTAGTAGAAGCCTAAAAGTTGGAAACCCCATAGCCTCAATCCCTAAGAGTAATGTATAGGGAATCCCAGCACTCTTTGGCCTTAATCCGGTTTCCAACTTTATGGGGATTGCTGTAGACGCCTTCATTCAGCAAAGCCTATTTCCAAAAATGAAATTCAATGGATCAAAAGATATAAGAAGGGAAAACGCCCAACAAGCCGCAGAACCAAACAACCCTAAACCCCCAAAAAAGTCATGACTGGATCTTACATTTTAATTCGTGAACCTTGCAAGTGCGCTGGGATTGTCCACTGCACCTCCGGCATGATATGGGAGTTTCCGAAATATACATAGTACCCTAAATACGTAGTAGGATCCTTAGTATAAGAACCCCAAAATAAGGCACTAATTTTCGGAAACTCCCACATGTTTATGGAATCTTGCTTGAAGTGGAGCTCTGGCACATAGAAGCCTTCCCTGCATGTCGGCATGTTGAAGAGGCCACGGCTTAGGGGTTTAGGGGTTTAGGGTTTAGGGGTTGAGGATCTATAGGGTTTAGGGTTTAGAGGTTTAGGGTTCAGGGTTCACCTTGGAAGCCTAGGAAGGCCAAGCCAAGCTGCATACAACGTGCTTCACACACCCGCCAACGACCCAAAGTAGACCGTTTAGATCCTGCTCTAATGCAGCATACCCACAGAACCTTAAACATATACAGTTCAAAACACCAACAACAAGCGGACATGACAGGCTTGGTAAGTGGATAACCTTTAACCTTTCTGGGGTAGGTTAACCTGTAGTTCCCCTAGGATACTGGACAAGGGAGCCCCAAAACTTCCCAAAGGTTCCTAAGTACCTACACAGCTTCTACAGTAGGATTATGTTTTGGGTATGTATCCCCCATAAGGCCCATAAAGGTAAGGTATTTTGGACCCTTTAGGAATCTAATGTAGAAGCCGGAACGTTGAAGCATCACTATCCTCATGCCCTCAAGGTGAAGAAAAGGGGATCCCAGCACTAATCAAACTAATCATCCTTAATCTATGCCCCAAATTTCTGGAATTCACTACCGTGGTATACTTCAACCTTAAACCCCTACACACCTAAATTTCTGGGGTTCGCAATAATTCCCAGAGATCCCAATACCCCTTAATTACTGGAATATGCCTTAGATTATAATAGGATCCCGAATATGACTTAAGGTATATTCCTTAATTAAGGGATATTGGGTTCTCTGGGTTATTACTTGGAGGATCATGGGACTTAGTAAGTAAGGTTATAAGTACCCTAATTGGGGTTATAAGTATAGTTACACGTACCTTATTTATAACCCCACTTACTAAGTCCCATGATGCTTTAAGTAGACCCTAAACCCTAAACCCCATAGATCACTTTAAGGAACCTTATAGATCCCTTTAAAGGAGCCCTTTAAGTAAGGCAACGGAGCCCACCACGGACCTGCTCGGGCCGGGCATTCGCAACTCGACCTCGGCCCGATGCTCAGCTACGGCTTTTTCGGCTTAGGGTCTAGGGTTCAGGGTTGATATTTAGGGTTTAGGGTTCAGGGTTTATATTTAGGGTTTTCGGTTTTTGTTGGCTTACCAGCAGGCTCCTACCCTGCTCCTTTTTTAAGGTACCTACTTTTCAAGATAACTGGTCCTAAAACCATAAAACTAGGTATCCCAAACAAGGGGTCGGGTATGAGCCTCGAGGTGAGGATGAGGGTCTAGAGTCGAGAATGCAGGCTTGACGGAGTTCTTGGAGGCCCTTTTGACTTAGTAAGTCTACTTAGCATCCCCTAGAAACCCTATTATAATCCCCATAACCCACCTTACTAACCCTACTTACTAAGTCAAAAGGGCCTCCAAGTTGAGGGTATCGGCCGGTATGGGGCGTAGTGCTTAGGTTTAGGTGCAGTGCAAAAGGTTTAAGGCTATAGGCTATAGGCTCGGAGGTTGCTGCTGGGGATCTATGGTACCCAGACCCCAGGGAGGATCCAAAAAGTAGATCCCTTGATGGGGGTTCCTATAAAGTACCGTTAGTAGTATAGGGCCCCAAATTGGAGCTTACAGACTTTCTGCACTGCCACTTCGAGGGAGATAAGTTGAGAGCAGTTGACCGCTTGGTTCCAAGGACCCTTAATAAGGACCCCTAGGTATATACCCTTAATATAGCTATTGCAAAAGCCCATTATAGGGTAGGGGTCCCCATCAAGGGTCCATCTTTTTCCCCTTTGATTGGTTTAAAGGCTCAGGATTGAGGTTGTAGGATTGCCATGAGCAATAAGTGGGGTTTTCCGAAGGGTTGGCTCCATAGCGGTTCAGAGCTGGGGAGTTGGGAGGATGTTTGCGGGCTTGCTTTTGGCAGCAGTGGATCAGGATGTGTTTCGAACTGTAGAACTTACGAACCCTGAGCAGTGCTTTGCTCGCAACCCTAAGCCCCATATTAAAGCGCCATGGCTGAGACTCTACACCTCAACCAGAGGCCATCGGTGGACTTCACCATTTCTTTGTCTGGAACCTACACGCGTGAACTCTAGACCTGAACCTTTACATTTCGCAGCTCTAAACCCGAAACCCTAAACCCAAACCCCTAAGCCCCTAAACCGTAAAAACCCTAAACCCTTGAAGGGAAACTCTATTAACCCAGCGTTTTAGAAGCTTCTAGGATCTTGGGGGTTGCGGCTTTGCGTGCACTGAAGTTCGAGAGCCTGCAAGTAGTGTTCACGGCTTTGTGGATTTGGGTTTAGGGCCTGGGGGGGTTAAGGGTTTAGGGTTATGGCTTTGGCAATGGGCAATGGGGGAATGAGGGGTTTAGAGGTGAGGTTGGGTTTGGGCTTGGACAAGTACAGAACACGAAATGATGAGTAGACCCTAAGCACTGAACCCTAAACCGGACAAAAAATCTGAATCGTGAACCCTGAACCCTAAAACCCAGACACATGCAAGTGCAAAACCCTAAACCCTAAACCCTAAACCAATCCCTCTCCAGCCCAGGTGCCGCTTTTAGCGCCAGCACTTGCAATTGCGATGCCTGCAACCCTGGAGGCAAGGGGCTTCTACCTAAACCGGCCTACAGTAGAAGCCCAATATTCGTAAATAGGGTCCTATTAAGCCCAATAAGGGAAAACATAAAATGCCCCAAAGGCCTACCTAGTACTTGGGGGCCCTTTTGACTTAGTAAGTCTACTTAGTATCCCCTAGAAACCCTATTATAATCCCCATAACCCACCTTACTAATCCTAGTTACTAAGTCAAAAGGGCCTCCAAGTACAGTAGAAGCCCAAAAGTTGGAAACCCAATAGCCTCAATCCTTAAGAGTCATGTATAGGGAATCCCAGCACTATTTGGCCTTAATCCGGTTTCCAACTTTATGGGGTTTACTATAAACCCCAAGAGTAGGTAACATGATGGCCCCAATAGCTATCCTTAAGGGTCCATGTACCTAAATTCTATGTACATTGATTGGCCTTAAAGTATTCCCTATATAGGTACATTGGGCCCAAAGTATATACTAGTTGGTTACATGGACCCTTAGGGTCGAGAAAAACTATTATTCCGCATACTTGAGGAGCGTAGGCCTTCGTGGAGTTGCAAAAATCGAAGGCTCATAGCAACCTACCATAGTAACCAGGCTACCTGTTCGGGTTTAGGGTTGAGGTTTGGAGCAGTCTGTAGTATAGCTCCACCTTTAGAAGTGGTTCAAACGCTCAGGATGCTCAAACCCCAAAAAACCAATCGGTAAACCACAAAGTCACAACCTAAACCCGAAGCTCTAAACCCCAAACCTTAAACTCCTTGTTGGGTAGCCGCGCAGCTCCTCAGGCGTCGACTCCGTGATGTCCGCCGCGCCGGAGGCTCCTTTCCAGATACTGGCGTTTCCCTACCTAGCGTCTCATACCCTGCCCCTTTATAGGGTACCTACTTTTCAGGATTATAGATCCTAACCACATAACTAGGTATCATAAAAGGGGTAGGGTATGAGCCTCTAGGTAAGGGTTCGTTTCAGGGATGTACAAAGGGTAGTCTCTTCCCCCTAGTATTAAACAGTGGGGGCCCCAAACACTTCCCCTGAATGGAAACTCGGAAAGTGTTTGTATTTTGAGTGGGCATGTTCATCCTTACCGTCAGTTTTGAGGGATCTTGCTCGTGCTCTGGCTCTGGGTCCTGCTCCTGCTGCATCTCTCGCTCTCGCTCCCCTTTTGCTGTTGCTTTAGAGGCTGCCCCCACCCTGTAATAGTGGTATAATAGGAATATAATAGGGCCCTAATATATTATTAATATAATCCTTATGGTCACTATTACAGGGTGGGGGCAGCTTCTAACTGTTGCTATTGTTTCTGCTCTTCCTCGTGCTTTTGGTCTTACTCTTGCTTTTGCTCTTGCTCTTACTCCTGCTCTTACTCGTGCTCGTGCTCCTGACCCCCTCATGCAAATTTGGTTTTAAGGGCAGGGATGATTTCGGGAGGATTGGCCCCAATGTGTTTTTATTACTGGGGGGGGGTGGTTTAATAAATGGGGGAAGTGCTCTCAGGGTTTAGCAAAACGGGTATGACACGCCATGTACCTATATGTATATAAAGCATACACTTAAGACTTAAAGTTTCTTTATGGGAACCTCTTTTCAGGCCTTCGCATACACTATATGACTATGTGAAGGCCAGGGGTTCGCAAGATTCTTCTGTTATAATCACGCACAAATCGCAAAATCATGCTAAGGGTCCCTCTATTGTTCCTCTGTTGTCTGCGGGGTTTTGTAGTTTGTGGAATTGATCTTGTGTGTTAGGGCAGTCATGAGCTCTGCGAGCCGATCTTGACCGTTCCTGCCAGGAAACCGAAGTACTGAGCAACTCTTCAAGATTGGGTTTGGCTTTGGGTTAAGGATTTAGGGCTGAGGTTTTAGCAGGATCAGTTTTTCGGGCTTGAGTGTTGTTTCTTGGGGCTCCAACTGACCATAGCAACTTCAGCAGGCGAGATCGCTTCAATCCAAAAGTAACAGCGCATATTGTGCCTGTCTATTTGGGTCTTGAGAGACCTCCTAGTGAACGGGATGTTATCGCAAGTTGCATGACATGCGTCGGAGGCAGCTCCCGCTGCGGCAACATCTGCTCCTGCAGCTGCTCAGGCGTCTGACCTCGAGATCATAGTCAACTGCGACCCTAAACCTGCAGCCCTTCAGGGCTCAGGGTTTATGGTGTGTCTGAAGATTCCGGGATCCCCTGATGCGGCGCTGTGCAAGCAGGACCCCGCCATGTGAGGCTTTGTACTTGCGTACCCCTTCTGCCCCTGCTTAAATGGGCTTCGTGGGTTGATCATGGGATCTCCTTCGCTTGCCGACTATGAACAGAGTATCCGGCCCTACACCGTAGTCGAAGGATTCAAGCCCCAAAACAAAAACATATAAACCCCTGAAATACGACCTCTGTAGGGGCCTTAAGGGAGCCCTATAGTCTATGAACCAAACAGGACTCAAACCCTAAACCCTGAAACAGTCCTTTTTACTGTTTCTGGTTCAGTGCGGCGTGGAGCGTTGAGTCTTCAGGGCTTTCCGTCCCAGGTCCTTGTCCGGTTTATTGGCTCCTTGGAGACTCCATAACTATATATATATATATATATATATATAAAAATACATATATATATAAATACATATATATATATATATAAATACATATATATATATATATATATATATATATATATAAATACATATATATATATATACATATATATATATATATATATATATATACATATGCTGGGATTCTTAAACCTACAAACATGAAATGAGTCGAGCTCTCTCTCCCAAGACCGATCAGCACAGACGGCACCCAAGAGGAGCCACTTGCTTGGTGGACAACACAGTGGGATGATTTGGACGAACAAGCTCAAAAGGAAGTGAGCTCCACGTGCTCAGAAATCATCCAGGACTGTTTCTGGGGTCCCATTGCTACAGGCTTGAAAATGACTGCTCAGGAACTGATGGCAGATCAGATAGCTGCTTCGAAAGTGCACAACGAGTTGGAGGTGCCTGTTTGAAGCTCGAACGCATGCAAAGGCCTCTGCTGCAGGAGCTAAACGGTTCCTGGGGTCCACCTCCGCATCCTCCAGCCTGGAACCGCATCGATTCCAGCTTCGGAAGAGCTCTGCTCAGGAAGGCTATCCGCACAGACAGATGGCGAGAGATCCTGAGGCAACTACTGACCAATGATTCCCTGGAGGTCATGATGGCCAAAAACAAGCAGACAATCTAGTCCCTCCCCCTGCCCCAACACCCTGTTCTAACAATGAAGGACTCCTGTACTACACCCTATCAAAACTATGAGGAGCCTTGCCTGCCTTGTGCGAGTGTCAGCGTCGAACCCCTATCAAAACCCTTGAAGCCCTTCGGAACCCTCTTTGAGCCCTAAACCCTAAACCCTAAACCTTTGAGCCCTTTGTGAGAGCCCTGTGGGTCCCTCTTTAGGGTTTGGGGTTGAGGTCGTCCTTCCAGGACCCTTTGAAGGTTTCGGTTAAGTCGGTTTAGGAGTTTTGGGTTTAGGCTCCCTTTATTAGGGCCCTTTGAGGGATAGGGTTCACTCGGTTTAGGAGTTTGGGGTTTGGGGTCCCTGAAGGGCCCTTTGAAGTGGGCTTCAGGTTTTGGGGTTAAGGCCCCAGTAAACGCAGTGCATCCAAGGGTAAAAGGAGGGACCTTTAATAAGGACCCCTAGGTATAGACCCTTAATATAGCTATTATATACCCATCATATAGCCCATTATAGGGTAGGCGTCCCCATCAAGGGTCCCTCCTTCTCCCCTTTGAGTGCAGTTTCGGGTCAGGGCGCCGAGCCAGGGATTCTTTGCGGCGGCCTGGCTGCCTCCACGCAGGCAGGATTTCGTGGGCTTGTTTATACACACGGTGCAGGGTTCAGGGCTTTGTAAGGCTTATAGATGCTGATAGCTTTTGCCGGTGAGGGAGCGGGCCGGATTTTTCGGGGAAGTTCAAGCTTGTGGGTTTAGGGGTTTAGGGGTTCAGGGTTTAGGGTTTAGGGTATACTTTCTTTTGGCCGCGGTCTGGTTGTCATCTACGAGATTCGTTGGTGCATGTGCAGGGAATCCGGGGCATGGGATGCTGCTGTGCTGTTGAAAAAGGCAATCTTCGGATTCTGGGTTTCCGGCAGAAGCTTCACTGTAGCAGTCTGTAAACACAAGTTGGTATGGGCTAGGATTTCTGTTTGCCTGCAGATCTGAATTTGCGACTAAATGACCGGTAAGCATCAGCTCCAACACGACGGGGCGGATCAGGCTGCAAGGAAGAGTCATACTAAAGACAGTAGATTAATACATGTACCAGCAGCAGCAGGAGTAGCAGAAGTAGAAGTAATCTTCTTTAGAAAATACTAGTCGTCGCCGTCGTCGTTTCTCTTTTTGCTGTCATAGCCGTCGTAGTTGCAGTCGTCATAGGAGTACTAACGCTGCCTATGCATATTTCATCATTCTTATGAAATATGGCTGTGGTTTTGAGCAGCCGCAGTTTCAGCTGCAGTCGCCGCCGTCGTCTTCGTCGTCGTCCTCGTAGTCGCAGTCGGATGGTAGTTCTCGTTCTTGTTGTTCTGGCTCTTGCTGTTGTACCCCTATAAGAAACCCTAAACCTTAGGTACTGCCCCCCATACAGTAAGAGTTTATATTAGGGCTACTTTTTTTAAGGTCCTAATATATCTGTATTATAGATATTATTCAACTATTACTGAGTGGGGGCCGTACCCAACCTAAACCCCAAACCACCGCACGACGAAGCTTCCCTTGCAGACCCGGCCTGTGAAACCTGGGACACGCCGGGCCAACGCCCAGCGGTCCACCAGGCCAGGGAGGGAGGATTTTGGGCTTGGGGTTTAGTGTCCAGGAGGCTCCTTGCAAGGGTTTCTGCGGGGTTCAGGGGTTTAGGGTGCGGTTTCGAAATCCATGAAAACGGTTCTTGCAGGGTATCGCAAGTACGCCGGAATACCTGCACAAGATTACATTGGAACGTGTAGCTTTGCTTCAGGACGTGTCTTGGTTGCCTGTCTTGAGTTGTGGTCCTGGCTTTCGTCGTGTCGTTGCATGATGGTGCTTCGTCGCGTCGTGGCATGATGATGGGCACAGCTGGCGGTAGTGATCGTGCAAGTGGTGGCAGCGGTGGCGTTGTGGCATTTCCGTTTCTGCTGCTGGTACAATTGCAGGTGCTGCGGAAGGCCGTGCAAGGGTGATTCGGGAGGGCATTGGCGATGACCACGACGACAATGTCAAACCCTTAGCGACAAAACTCATTGACGCATAATGGTTTCCAGAGGCATGGAAACTATTGTGAATACCAGCGCTGAATATCCTGGTTGCGGTTTTCAAAGTCTGGGGGCTTGTTGCAAACCCCAAATACAACATCCTAAACGCCGAATGCTGCACGAGCAGTAAGTGTAACAATCAGAGGCGTAGCTGCACAAACGATCTACGTACCGGCTAGAAACTCTTGTAGCTATAGTAAGCATAGTACTGGTGTATATGGTGAACAGGCATAGCAAGGCAGCACCAACAGCAACGGCGGATAATTGGTGGCGGATCCTTGAACCGAGTCGCACTGAACCCACATGCACAGCCTCTTGTCAAAGGAGCGCCCGACGCGCTGTGGGAGCACGCCTCATGCAGAAGCCCACTGCGGAGCTGGGTTGAAATCGAACTAAACGATATCAATACTTCTTGTCGTGGTACTAGCACCAGTACTCGTAAAAGCACTTCTACTCAGCTCGTACCAGTACTAGCATGCGTGCTCTTGTGTCAGCAGTACGATCCGCAGTAGGTACGATCATCGTCGCGAAGGTATCGGCAGACCAATCCCAGCAAAAGGGATATGCAAGTAATGCTCTGAGCCTCGGGCTTAAGTCTTGGATTTCTGTTCTGCAGCACCAACACCTTACGGTCCAACACCGGCATCGTTGCGGTATTGTCAGTTTCTTGTTGGTCTACGACATGTCTGGTCTCAGAATTTCGCAGCCGCCACAAGTCGATTGCAGGTCTGAGCAATTTGTATCGCCATCGCACCCGGCGGTGCCACGCAGCTATGCGGTATATACTTTGGCCTTAACTTGTTTCTGCATATATACACATACACACACACATATATATATATATATGTATACATCGTATTTACAGATGAGCATTGTATTGTGGAAACCGGGTTGATTGCTTCTTTGTTTGTGTGTCGATCTCTTCATTGACTTGCTTATATTGAGTAGCTTGATGTCCAACGTACGTACCATACTGTACAGGTACATGGACCCTTCGCGACGTGAAGCATGAATTTACAACTGACAAAACAAGTTTTGAAAGCATGAGACAGACAACAGAAAACATGGTTTGGAAGCATGAGACCCCTGCACTAAACCCTTAAAGTAGCCGTTATAGCAACCCTTACAGATCCCTTTGAAAGGGAGCCCTCTAAAGGAAACCTACTCAAACACAAGAATGGAAGCACTCGAAGTGGAGGAGCCCACGGTGCGATCTTTCGACATCAGCAAGGCAGGGATCGTCTGCCTACATGCCACAATGCGAGCCAGGCTTTACAATGGTTGCCAGACATCTTGACAGACAGCCGACCGTTTGTAGAAATCTCAGATCAGCTGGGGAGGATGGCTTACGATTTGGTTTTGGACCTTCGAATCCAGCTCATGCTAAGCGTACTTCGTTTTGGGGTAGCGCGCCCTGAAATTCTCTACCCACAGCCCACATGCTCTGCCATACTTTAGTGGAAGGCTACAGAAGCACTTGAGTCTCAAGCCCTGCAGAAGAGAAGGCGTCTTGCCCTGCTAAAGCGTTCACATGCTGCGCTGGTGCGAGCATAAGAGCTCTATTGGAGGATGTTGCGTCCAGCCCGACCAGGAGGTCTTTGGGCCTAAATCTATGTAGGCTTCAGGGCTTAGGGCCTAGGGCTTAGAGCCCAAAGTATTTTGTGAGTACTTTTAGTCGGAATGTGATGAGCTTACGCAAAGCCGTTCACGTCCCCACATGCTCCAAGCTCCTCAACCTACAACCCCAAACTCATCGATGCTTATCTTAATCTTCAAGATCTCTTTTCTTGCAGCTGCGATGGGGACCGAAAACTGTCCTAAACCTCCTCAACCCTTCACACCCCAAACCCCAACAAAACCTACAACACCTTACACTCGAAACATTGGGAATGTCTACACACCGGAAAAAGCCCAGAAGCCCGACCTTATCCAGAAGCAGAATGCCCTCAGGGCCCAATTGCCTTCTCAGTACGTTCTTCGGCTTTAGAAGTACCTGAGCCTATATGGAAGCGCTCTAAATGTATATACTATGTATGTACTTGGACCCTTGGGGTGTAGTAGTGGCTATTTGGTTGTTTTAGTGATTAACATAGGATCCTAACCATCAAATATGTCGCCGAATCATAGGTACTACACGTTAGTATAGGATCCTGACCATCAAAAGTCATCGAAAGGAGGGCACCACACTTCAGGGTCTATAGGCAGAGCTCCAGGTCCGGGCCAAGCTTCAGCACGGTATCCGTGGAGCTGGACAGTGTGTGAAGCATGTGTGCTATGCAGGATTTAGAAGTGCTCTTTTAGGGTTTGGGGTTCTCGTAGGGTCTTACGAAAGATTCAGAAGTGCGCTTTCAAGGGTTTGCGACCAAATTGGAAGATCATTGGCAGCCCCAATACCCAGTACTTAAGGAATATGAACGTGTTATAAAGCTACGTCGTCCCATCCTTGAAGTGATCCCTGTGGTTATTAGGAGCGGGGAGGCATGTCGGGGCGGGGGTCTAAACTGTCTTCTTAGTTCAATGCTCTTGTGCGGGGTGGGAGGACGGGGGTAGTAGAGTGTCATACGTTCCCGTGTCTTGCTGTTAGCCCGTATCATGTCTACATGAAGCGTAGATGAGTATCAAGTATGTAACGATTGAGCTTGTTTGGCCGTAATTCACGAAAATTAGGGGGGAACCTTGTTTGGGGGCCCTTATAATAAGGCTCCTACCATTTAGGGTACCATATTAAAGTCCCCTATTTTGCAGATTAGGCCAGGGTCTCCCCGACCGGCAAGATCGCAGGCCTAAATCCGAAAGCCAGCACCTGGTCAGCAGCTGGGCCCCTGAAGCCATTTATGAAACTCTAGTAGCTCTGGTAACTCCACCCCACCCAACCCTGCATAAATCGCCTCAGCCATAAATTCTTGCACCAACTAGTTCAGCAATCATTCTGAATCACGAATCGCTCGCCACAGAGCGCTGCAAAACACATACAGACAGACCAAACATTCATCCCGAACCCTATAAACCATGCCTGGCTTGTCCAAGGGTGAGTGTGAAGTTGAAGAAAGCACTAATGTTCCAAAGCCCTGCAGGCCCAACGGCCCGTTAAATCCTAAGACCTTGTAGACCTTAATCCTCAAAGCTTCGTAAACCAAGAGACTGCGTCTGGCGAGTCCGAGTTGCGAGAGTGTAATAAACCCTAAATCGCAGAACCCCACCCCCAACACTTGCAGTTGGAAAAAGCCCTTTAACAAACAAAAGAACCCCACCCGTTCCCAACGAACCCTAAACCCATCCTAAACCGTAAACCCCAAACCCAACCCTGAACCCTAAACAACCCCACCCCCTCCCAACAGAAGGATCGTTGCGCTCCGGCGGACGCCGGCGCGAGCCGCGTTTCACCGCAGCTCGGCCACGGCTTGTTTTGGGGGATGGATGAATGCGGGTGCATAATTACTTGCAAAGTATTGTGTTATGTCATATTATGTTATATCATACGGTATTGATTACTTTGATTTCCGTTATGCTAGATTAGGTTCTATTCTAGTCTAGTCTATTCTATCCGATGCCGTTATATTGTAAAAAATATGTAAGGGTTTAGAGCTTGAGATTTTACGAGGTTTACGGAGACAAGAGTGGACAGATCCGGCCAAGAGTCCCCGCAGCTCCCAGGCGTTTGGCGTAAGCTCCAATGAGTGCCGAGAACGTGATTAATGTAGCGGCTAAATAATTATCAGTACTATTGTGGGGGTTCTTTATGATCTACTCCAAAACCCAATTCTACATATTAAGGCCCCTATATTACTTCCTGAACCCGATGCATCCCGATGCTCTAAGCCCAACTGAGTTCCTAAACTATCTCTATCGTTGTTGGTTCTTCTGGCCTTCAGATGCTGATGAACCTATAAGCTTTTGTCCTCGACGAGCCCAAAAGCAACTGGGAGTTTCCGAAAACAGGGGACCCCAACATAGCACCCTAAAAAGTAGGATCCTTACTACAAGGACCCCAAAATAAGGTACCCCTATTTTCGGAAACTCCCAAATAGTGCTCGGCCTAACAAGGAAAGCGGCGCGACCGGTCAAGGAATCGTAGCTTGGCGGAGATCCGAAGCGTAGGCTTCTTTGGGGTTAAGGATTTATTGTTGAAGTTCGACGGGCTCCTCCGTGACTCACTCACTTCAGAGGGTTAGGGTTACTGCCACGAGTGCAGCGGCTGTGACATCCGACATCCAGGCGGGCATATACAAGTCTGTGCAAAAAGGGTTTAATCTACCCAGAGGCCCCCGTCGTAGTTCTTTTTTGGGATTACCTTATAGACCTCTAAATATGAACCCCCAAAAGGAACCACTATGAGGCCTAGGGGTAGTGTGTGTGCGTGTGTGTGAAATGGGGACGGTTGGAGTTGAGGCTCGTCGCAACCAGGGAAATGAGAGTTTCCGAAAAATAGAGGCAGTAGTAGTAGTAGTAGTAGTAGTAGTAGTAGTAGTAGTAGTAGTAGTAGTAGTAGTAGTAGTAGTAGTAGTACTATTAGCAGTCCGTGCGAGGCGAAGACCTGACCCGATCATCCTGCAGACCCCGGTTTAGGGTTAGGGTTTAGGTGTACCTTAACCCGGAATACCCTACAATTTTTAAGGACTTATATAAGGAACTCATAACCAGGAGCCCTAAAAAGGTAGGTTATTCAGGGTAAAGGTAGTGTCTAGGGCTTAGGGCTACTAGGGGTTAGGGTTAAGGGTTTAGGGTGTAAAAAAAAAAGGGTTACTAGGGTTCAGGGTGCCAAACTCTCGGGATGAGTCCAACTTGCCGGCCGATTTCAGACTTGAAGACGACAAAATGTTCAAGATTTCTGGAGTTTATGTCTCGAGTACTCGGACATGGGACTTAGTAAGTAGGGCTAGAAGTGCCTTAATTGGGGTTATAAGTAATTGCAAGTATAGTTCCCTTATTTATATCCCGACTTACAAAGTCCCATGATCCTTTAAGTATTTCGTACCCTCAACCCTTCTTTGAGCCCTCCTTGAGCTGCTGGCTACGGATGTCCTAAGACCTGGTTGACTGGGCTGTCAGTGCCCTTGTTTGGGAGTTTCCGAAAATAGAGGACCCTGATAAAATACCCTAGATAGTAGGACCCACATTATAAGGACCCCCAAAATAACGTACCCCAAGTTTTCAGAAACTCCCATTTGTGTGCTGCAGTGCTAGGGTACAGGGCTTACGTCAAGGGTGGTCAGCCATCTTGGTACAGATGCCTGCCTACGTTTACTCAGATTTTGAGCAACCTCTGGCACTGCAATCTTGCAGCACCCAACTTAGATGACTACGATCACAGCGGCATTCGCTGATCACAACCCCTATTCAGGAACCCTATAAACTTATCAACCCTACAAATGCTAAATCCCTAAACTGAGCCTCAGCCTCACCCCTCCGAGCACCTTTCTGTGCTTGCATGCCCTTGAGCCGCAAGGGCTTCAGGCCTTTGCCTGATGTTTTTGGAGTGGGTGATGGCCTTAGAGAGTTTAGGGTGTACCTTAACCCGGAATACACTACCTTTTAAGGGCTTATATAAGGAAATCATAATAAGGAACCCTGGTGATGGTTCCCTAAACCTCGAGACACAAGCAGATGTAGCACCTCGAACAAACCTTCAAGCATTCGAGGTGTCACCGGAACTCTTGTCTCTAGCTAGGACCTAGAATTCCAGTTTCAGCAGCTCTCCAGCTGAGGTAATGAAATCTGTTTACCGTGTATTTATCAGATCCAGCCCCTCGCATGCATCATGAGTTTCGAGGCTTTCGCGGTTTCGGCCAGTGGTTTAGGGTTCCTAGTAGTAGAGTAGGCAACCTTTAACCGTTTTTGGGTAGTACATACCCAAACGATTAACCTTTACTTCCCCATGATACCCGACAAGTAGGGGTTGGGGGGGGCGCGCATCCGCGACTTGAGAAACCACCAATCTCTCTTGCTCATATATGTGAAGATGTTGCCATGAACAATTGACCAAGCCGGATCGAACCTTTAGACTACAGGTGCTCCAAAGCATCCTACATGCTCAACCGACAGGCTCGAATCCAAGTTCCCCAGCCGTAATCCCAGATCCTTGAACAAACGCAGATTAATCAACTCAAGCCCGAAACGTCAACTCTAAGAAGCAGGAGCTCAGCTTGCTTCAGAGACATGCTGCATGCGTCTTGATTACACTCGTTGGCAACAGCGACTAACCTGTAAAGTTCATGCGCGCTGCAGCTCTTCCAAACCCTCCTGCCACTGCTGCTGCTACTGCTGCTGCTCCGGCTCCTGCTACTGCTGCTGCTAGTGCTACTACGACTCCTACAGCGACGCCGAGCACTACGACAACTACCCCGACGACTCCTATCGCTACGACTAGTACTACCACTATACTACGTCCGCAACTGCGAGTACTGGGACGAACGCCTTGAATACTATGAGCACGATTTCCATGACACTACGGCAACATATGTACTGCAACCTAGCGACGATCGCTGCAGACGTCTTGTAAGTTCCTTGCCAAGCCGAAGTTCCTGGTTACCAAGCCCATCCAAAACTCGATTCCCAACCCTTGAACAACCCTGAACCTAACATCCAAGCCGTCTCAGGCTCAGGACATATGCTTGAAATGTGCCATGAACTTTGCCAGCAACGACAGCTTCCAGCATGCCTGTCTCGACCTGGGAGTCGTGCGCCTCTCCTGAAAATAACTGCTTGAATAAGACCACTGCGCCTGCGCATTTCACAAATGCGACATTGATGACAACACAGACGAAATTTAGTCTACCATGATCCAGAGGAGAAGAAGATGATGGCTAGTAACGTTCCCAGACTGATCGTCACACTCAGTATCACTCAGTGTCTCTTAAACACTGCGTAGTGGCAGTGGCTGATCTTGGTAAATGTCGTGATCGCCGTCGTCGAGACGCTAGCTTCTCATGAATGTCTTTGGATAGCAGTCGTTATGGTGGCTGCTTTGCCGTCGAAGTGCGAGTACCAGTAGTCGCTGTCGTGGTAGCAGCAGCAGGCGTAGTATAAAGATGAGGAGTAAACCCCCATACCCAAACCCGAACCCCAAAACCTCCACCCCTGGATCCGTGCCCACTTTGTGCGCGTGTGTCGAAACCTCCAGCGCTGAGTCGCCTGAATCCTATCTGGCATTTGCAGAATGCACCCGCGTAAACCAGACGACTCGGGAGCGTGGTCCATCACACTATTGAAATTAGGCCGCTCGCTGAGAGCCAACTTGGGTCATTAGCGGTTTTGTGCTGCTTGTATTGTACTGTCATGTATCTGTATACATCCGATCATCCCGCTGGCTCTCGTAATTGGTGGCTCGCGATGAAGCGATATGTTATTGGAATTGGGTTTGTTGCGGTCATCGTGCGAGTGTGCGAGTCGAAGCCATACCTAGTAGGAGAGTAATCAGGTAACCTTTAACCTTTTTGGGGTACTAGTACTGTAGTAATCCCAGTATACTCCCAAAGGTTATCCTCTAGTTCCCCGGGGTACTCGACAATTATACCTGGGTTTGGAGTACCATACTTGAACACTTTTTTGGTACCTGTTCCTTAAAGGAACCCTTCTGAAATAGAAGTCTATACTTTTTTTCTCCCTGGTTACTTCGAAGTCCAGTAGTAGTTCCTTTTTGGGGTTCATATATAGAATCCTATAAGGTAATCCCCAAAAGGAACTACTATGGAGCCTCTGGGTAGCTTATGTTCCGGATTATAAGTAGTACCCTAAATAGTAGGATCCTTATTATAGGGACCCCCCCCAAAATTAGGTATCCCGAATTTTCGGCAACCCCCGCTGTAGGCACAAACCAGGAGCAGGCAGGACAACGCAAGAAGCCCAGGGTCTGCGTCGTAGCAGCCGAAGACAGAGGCCCCCCCCATTAGTATACCTTACTTGGAGGCCCTTTTGACTTAGTAAGTAGGGTTAGTAAGGTGGGTTATGGGGATTATAATAGGGTTTCTAGGGGATACTAAGTAGACATACTAAGTCAAAAGGGCCTTAACCCGGAATAGCCTACCTTTTTGAGGACTTATATAAGGAAATCATAATAAGGAGCCCTAAAAAGGTAGGTTATCCAGGGTTTAGGTAGGGTTTAGGGTTTAACCCTTAAAGAAATCCTTATAGATCTCTTAAAGGAGCCCTTAAAGATGCCTTTTTCTTGTAACTTGAATTCCTTACCAAGAACCCTCATAGACCCTTACAGAACCCTGAAACCCTAAACCCTAAACCCTTAAAGGAAGTGCGGGAGCATCCTAAATTAAATCCCTTAACAAGAACCGACCCCGCCCCTAAACCCTTCTAAAACCGTTAGAAGAGGGAGCTCTAAATCATGGTAACTCCCGAACTAGGTGCAGCTGAAAGCATGAGACTCTCGGTGAGAGGGACGCCCCATTATACTAGGTTTACCTTTAAGGGATTAGTGTTGTCCTCGAACCATTTGCCTCGCCTGGATTGTCCGAGTGTGAGCGCCGAAATCATGGTAATTTAGATTAAATTCCTTAACAACACTGGGCTTTGGAGTACCATGCGCTAATACTTTTTTGGGACCTGGTTCTTACAGGGAACCAATTATGAAAAAACAAAGGCTAGACTTTTTCTCCTGGTTACTTCAAAGTCCAGCTTCAAATCCATGAAGGAACCCCCGTGTAAGATCCCTTATAAGATCCCTACAGTGTCTCTTAAAGGATCCCTAGAGCTCCCTTACAACCCTGAACCCAGTTGACCTTAAAGTCTAAACCCTAAACCCTGAACCCTAAACCCTAGACCCCGAACCCTAAGCTCTAAACCCTGAACCCTAAACCCTAAACCCTGAACCCTAAACCCTGAACCCAGTTGAATCCCTCAGATCCGAGGCTTCATCATCCTGGGATCCGCATTTAGCTCCACTAGGGCCGAGGTCGATAGTGGAGCCGCCTTGCCGCAGGATGAGGGTTTACCTGAACCCTGAAAAACCTATCTTTTTAGGGCCCCTTATTATGATTTCCTTAAAAAGGCTCTTAGAAAGGCAGGTTATTCAGGGTTCAGGGAGGGTTTAGGCCGCAGGAAGGTGAAGGGGAAACGGATTCCGGGGGTTTCTTGGGTTTTGCAAGGGTTTAACAAGATTCGTCATGCGATTTTGTGAGAGGGTTGGGTTGAATTTTGCTGTTGCTGCCTCTTGTTCAGGAACGAGATTAGCTTTTAGGGTTTAGGGTCGCAGTGGGGCATTCTCAATCTGATACATAACCCTGAAAGCCTAACAACCCTAAACCCTAAACCCTAAACCCCCTGACCCTGAAAAGTTAAGGGTTCAGGATCCCAGAACAGCCCTTACCATTCCTCATTCTTCGGATCCTATCCTTGCATAAACCTGGACCCTAAGGAACCTGCCTTTTTAGGGTTCCCTACTATGATTTCTTAATATATGCCCTAAACCCAAAACCCTAAACCCTAAACGGTTCAGGGTATGTCCTTCAAGAGATAGGTTACTTGGGGTTAAGGAAAGCCTGATCGAACCTAGGAGGGCCTTGGAGGCCCTTTTGACTTACTTAGTAGGGTTTATAGGGTTTAGGGTTTTAGGGTTTAGGGTTTAGGGTTTACTTGGAGGCCCTTTTGACTTAGTAAAGTAGGGTTAGGAAGGTGGGTTGTGGGGATTATAATAGGGTTTCTAGGGGATACTAAGTAGACTTACTAAGTCAAAAGGGCCCCCAAGGCCTTCCACAAAGCGTTCTTTGGAACCCGTGTTGAACCCCTAAAACCCTCATAGAAGAAGCGGTGATAGAACCCTTCAAGAAGCCCTAGCGGCACGTGTGCCTACATAGTATATACTTTGGGCCTTGAAGTCCCTTTAACGCCTAAGTAAAAGCCGCAAGCCTGGACGAAACCCCAAAGACAAAAAACTATCGAAAGCCCAAACCCCTAACCCAGAGAAAACCCCAGACCCTCAGCTAAAGAACACACCAAATCCTACAGGACAAGCTTCATGGACCCTTCAAAACCCTAAACCCTAAACCGAGCCCATCCCAGGTATGGCGCAGATGTTCTCGGGGATCTTGGATCTCGCTGCCACGAAGGGCCTGCCCGGCTTGAGGGGTGTTAGGGGTGCCAGGTTTAGGGCCTAGGGTTCAAGGTTTAGCGTTCCGGGTTTAGGGATTAGGGGGTGGGGTATACCTAGAGCAACAAAGGTTTCTTACACGATGGATGTGTGATGCTTTTAGAGTCTTTCCCTTTTTGCAGGGTATACATTGGTTACCCTAGGCAGGCTTTAGGCGGTGCAGTGGCTTAAAGTTGTAAGAAAGTGGAGTTTTTGGTATGAAGACTTTTAGGTTAAAGGTTCTACTGGTATTTGTAATATTGTTGCTGCTTTTTTAGTTTTGGAAAGTTCTGCAGCTTACCAGAGTGTTACAGAGATGTTGTCAATTATGTGAAGAGTCAAAACGTATGTGATGGGCATGCTTGAATTTCGCTACAAAGATTCAGAGCTTGAGGTGTTGGGATGTGCATTGCTTCGGTGGTTTCCGGTTCCTTAAGTTATCATAAACCCACAAAAATCATGCCCTGAAGCTTGTAAGCCCAAACCCCACTAAACTCTGCCGCAACTCTCAACTCATTCTCGCCTGGAGAGTCGCAGCCCCTGACGGCCCTACTAATCCTAAAACCATTACGGCAGAACTGGGTCCCAAGCCCTAAACCGTAATGCTGTCGCGTGAATGTAGAGCAGAGGGCCTGGCAC
>CAJNDT010005001.1:620000-732500 GCA_905221615.1 Symbiodinium sp. CCMP2592 | reverse complement strand
GTATACAACTCTAGATGAACCGCCTCAGTAAAGTGTGTCATTCATTACGTTTTGGTGGTCACGGTCGAGGTTGTCATGAAGCCAGACTTCGCAAAAAAGAGTTTGCCACCCCGATTTTCGGGAGGCTATGTAACCCTTCTAGGAACAGAACCACCAAGCAGTTTCTGTGGCCTATGACTATGAGTTGTTCAGACCCTAAACCCGAAAATTCTTGGACGCTCAACCTTAAACCCTAATTTGACAATCTGTTTTACTCTAAGCCCTACCTTAACCCTGAAGGACCTACCTTTCTAGGGACTTATATAAGGAACTCATAATAAAGAGCCCCAAAAAGGTAGGTTATTCAGGGTTAAGGTAGAGACCACGCAGCCGAAGACAAGGCCTCAAAGTTTCGAAACTGCCAACCGAGCGCAGGGACGCATAGACGGCATGGGGATTACGTCGCACGGTGGCCTGAAACCCCAGGGATCTAAGGACTCATATATTAAGGCCTTTGGGCCCGAAGACCATACTACAAAAGGCTCTTGGGTAGGGAAACAGGTATCACCCTTCGTGGGCTTCGTAGAAAGGGATTTGGAAAGTCGGCAAACCCGGTGAGCTTGGGCAGTCTTCTAACTACACTCAATCTTCCATTTGGGGGGCTCCTTATTACAATCATTATAGTAATTGGGCACCAAGACCATATTGAAATGCAGATCGCGGATTCAGGTATGGGGCTTCAGACAGTAGAGGGTCCTCTTCAGGAACTGCCGGGTTTAGCCTTCCGACCAGACGTTGCAAGACGCGCGATCAGAGCGTTTAGGGCTCAGGGTTTCAGACCATATTTCAACCACGGGTTTGGTTTGAGGGGTTTCGGGCTTAGGGTTTGGAGTGCAGGGGGTTTAGGATTTGTGTTAGAAGCCATCAGTTTCAGGCCCAGAGCAGTTTCCGGTCCAATCATTTCGGCTTTGGACGTCTGAGAAATGACCTACAGGCCCAAGTACGTGCCAATTATAGATATACCTGCGCTTGGGGCAGCAGCAATAAACTAGGGTGGCAATCTGAAAGTTAAAGTACTTGGACCTGAGGGCATACAGTATATACCGTTTCTTTCTTTCAGGAATGATGGCCAGGAGCTCCGTCCGGGAGTCAAAAGAAGCGAGCAGCAAGCACGTCAAGGGCCTCTGGTTTCATTTTTTGGTGAACCCTAGACCCCTTGGTTCAAATCAACAAGAAGCCCTAGACTCTTCCTTAAACCCGAAATAAAGGCTTGGAGAAAAGGAGCTCAACAAAAATCTCTAAAGGTTGAGGTTTCGAGATCCGAGATCCCACCTCATGTAGAGCCCTTAATATACCCCCAAACCCCATTCTAATAGTTAAGGCCCCTACATTATGCCTTTGGGGTTACTCAGAAGTACTGACATACCCTGACGTGCTTCCGAGTTTCGAATCCCTACCTGAGGCACTTTTTGGGTTGAATTGGCGCGGGGGTTGCTTCGTCGTTTAAGATCCGCGAGCCCTACATAGCTTTCATATACACATAAATCATAAATATATGGTTAAACTCTATATTATATTTATTTCTTCATTTTTCTTTATTGATACACACAATGACACAATGTACTAGACAGTTACACGCACATTATGCATGCATGTATGTACGTAGGTATGTATATGTATGTCCACGGACAAGAAGCCTGTAGATGTGTTTTCCCGTAGCCCTCACCTGAACCCCGAACAAAGCTTACATACCTTGTGACCGTTCACCACATTAAAAACACCCTAAGGCGCAGACACACAACGCGTCAACTCTAGACCGAGCCGCATGAACATCATGAAGGACTTTTGAACCCTAGACCCAGTCCTCGCTGCTATTGCCGACTCCCGATTAAAAACAAGAAACCTTACAACGTTACGTAACCCCTACAGGCTCTAAGCTCTACACCAAATTCACTAAATCCTACACCCTGGTTCAACCCTCCGCTCCAACTGGTCACTCCTGGAACCCTCGACCCCTAAACCCTGACATACGGGCCTTGAGAATCAGAAGGCTCACATTAAAGTATAGGGTTTAGGTAAGTAATTATGGTTTATATTATATTTCCAATTATTTATCCTGTTTTGATTTTCCTTATCATTATACTTATAACTTATAAAGTACAGTTACATTAAGCTAGTGCTAATTGACACTGCTCATGCTCCCTTTGTTGAAAGCCTCTTTGACCGGCTTTCGGCTCGTTTCAGCATCAGTCGCCACTCTTTTGAGTTTAGGGCGTGAGGGTGTCGCAAGATGGCGACATCGCAGCCACTTTTGCAAGCGCCTCCCGACCTCGAGGCCCGGTAAGAGTGGAAGAAGAGATCCTGTAAGGGCTCCTTTAAAAGGAGCCTTAAGGGCTCCCTTAACGGAGCCCTAAAGGCTCCCTTAAAGGAGCCCATAAGGTTTCCTATAAAGGGGTTCCTTGAAACGAGCCATTGAGGGGCCTCTAAGGGTCCCTACAGAGGGTTTTTGTAACGACTGATGCTGCTCTGCTGGGGTTTAGGTTTAGGGTTTAGGGTTTCGTGTGCCTTTGAAAGGGCTTATGGCTTATGGCGCTTTGCATTGACCACGAGGTTGTCTTGGCATTAGCTTGCCGACGCTGTGAGGTTACAGGGTGTGGGGTTTTCGGACCAAGGGCGTTTTAGATCTCGGGGTATGTTGGGCACAGGGTTTTGTAGCGAGGAATTCGAATTACATAGCAACTCAGCAGCTAGCCTTCTGACACATGGGATTGAATTCTTCCATAAGGTTTTTGGTATCCAGCCTATGTTTAAGCCCTAGCTTTAACTCTCAGATCCATCTCGAAATGCACACATGCAGTCATCTAGTTTGTTTTTGCAGACACTCGAAACTATGGAGAGCACGAAAGCTGGAATGCCCTTTGTCTGCAGATTTTGATCGCTGTGACATAGAAGCCTGCCTAATTAGTAATACCGCTCCTGGGGTTCACTTTCGTAGTTTTTATAGTGTGATATGCACAAACCGAGTATTATGTCTTGGGCTTTGATATTCTGGATATTTCAAGCCCCGTTCTAGTTGCTAAGCCCCCTTACTTAGTTTGCATTTTGCATGCAGGCCGGGATGCCTTCGCGTGAAGGTCAGGGTGCTGCAGTTCCGGAGGACAGAGTTGTAGTGATCACTTTAACCCTCCCCTACAGCAGGTTAGATAAAGCCCGAGACCTGCAGAAGGCTATCGCTCTACATGCTTTTGGGGTCCAGGCAGGGTTTGCAATTTATAAGTATACGGGCTCAAGTGACAGAATTCCATTGTGTGTATGTAGGATTCTCAACATTATGGGGGGCCGGAACGCCGCAGAAGTACACGGATCCACAAGGGGGTCGCGTATTTTCTGGAGCCCCCATGTATTCTTCGTGCTGAACACCCACTGCAGCCACTGTAATCCCTGAATCTTCGCTTACTTGCAGTTGCCACTGGACCAGGCTTTACAGCTTATGCTCATGTTGGCATTGTATGCACTGTCCATGCTTAAGACAAAGGCTTGAATAGCCGCTTTCGAGTTTAGGGCTTTCGATGCTGCAGGGTTGCGTTAAGGCCGCAAGCATCCGGGATAGAATAACAAGTAAGGTTCAGGGCTCCGGCATCAGGATTCGGATCCATGTTGTTGTAGCTATCATTAGCAGTACCGTGATGGCCAACATTCCTGCTCTTCTTCGCCTATCCGTTCTCCGGGGTGTCCAGTGCTGCGGTACCGGTACCAGTGAGGGTTCAGGATTCTGCCTAAACCCCCAACTACCCTCTAAAATAACCCCAAATACCCACTAGTAAGGACCATCGGTTCCTTTTAAAGGGCCCCTTAAAGATTCCTTAAATAAAGCTCCCTTTTAAAGGGCCCCCGCAAAACCAGGTTTACTATAAGGAGTTCTGTTGCGAAGGAACAGCCGCAGCGCCCGCCAGCTTTGAGCTGAGATCAGGAGGAAAGGATGGTGGCAGGAAATATAGGGTTTAGGGGTTTAGGGCTTTATTAAAGGGATCCTTAAGGGTTCCTTTAAGGGATCTATAAAGGATCTAGAGGGTTTCGGGTTTATAAGATATGGGCCTTAGTAATTAGAATAGGGTTCATCCTTTAAAGGGATCCTTCAAGGCCTCTGTAAGGGATCTAGAATAGGGATCTATAGGGGCCTTAATGCTTCGAATAGGATTCCTTTAGAGGGCTCCTTCAAGGAGATCTTCACAAGGGTTATACTAGGGATGTGAGGTATAGGGGCTTCAATAACTACCATACAAGGAGCTCCAAAAAACCTATTCTAATTATTTTGGCCGTTGTGTTAGTAAGGGCGTAGGGTTTGAGTAAGGTTTTTGGGCTCAGGCGTCAGGGGAGAGTAGGTATAGTCTCTATTTTTATGGTAATATGGAAATGTTTAAATTCCTGAGGTTGAACTGTTGTCTTAGCAGACCCAGAAGGACAATGAGATAAGGCACGGTTGAGTTTTCAAACCCAACTCTGGACAGGAAGCACAAGAAGCGCAAGGTTTTTACTTACATGTTATGGGTTGTGAGGGTTTAGGGCGGATAGCGTCAAGTGCTTGCACGTGCTCAGAACTTAAAAATTCCTGGTGGAACCCACGCGGGCATGGTAGGGAGGACATCCTCACGAGAGAGATCTCAACAAGGATGGGGGGCTTAGGGTTCAGGGTCGACATCGCCAGTTGCGTTCCGAATCAATCATTCTCCTGTGCTGCTGGCTGGTTCCTTCTAAGGATTTTCGGCGTAGGGGTTTCCGACTGCGGCGTTCTGTGACATGGTAGCCCTGAACCCAAAGCCTTGTTTTTAAGGTCTTCGGCAATTAAGAGTCAGGCTCTCTTGGAAATGCGTGTTTGTGCCGGTCTGGAGGATTTCCTGGTTCCCCCAACTCTCAGACCCGATGCCTCGGCCAAACGCTAGTTTTAAAGTTAGGGTTTAGGGTTCCTGTCATTCCGATCATGTAGTTTTCCGTTTTGACTCCATGAGCATGAAGAGGCAAGCACCGAGCACGAGAATCTACTGTTGACCTTGAACCCTAAACCCTAAACCCTAAACCCTAGCCGGGGAGGTCTACAAAGACCACGTGCTACTTGCTGCCCTGTACCCTCAACCCGAAGTTCGAGATAGCATAGTAAAACCTAAACCCGAGATTCTCAAAATCGATGCCCTGAATTCTAGACACTAAACCCTAAACCATCCAAGGTCTACAAGGACATGTGCTGCTTTCTTCCCATGTCAAGCACCTTTGCCGAATTCTGTGCCCGAAAGCCTGACATCGTGGTCGGAATAATGCGTACTGGGATCCCCCTGTTGTCCCTCATATGGGTGATTGTCACAATGATGGTCCTTTTTTTGGGTACCCTAAATATTTGGTGCCGTATTATAATAAGGACCCCAAAAAGTGACCATAATTTTGACAACCACCCATCTATTATATCGTTCATTTGCCATGCGCCTAAACCTTAGTTAACTTCTTCTATTTAATGATACCTTGACCCCAAATAACCTACCTTTGTAAGGACTTATACAAGGAAATCATAATTGGGAACCCTAAAAAGGTAGGTTCTTTAGGGTCCAGGTAGAGGTTAGACGATGGCTTCTGGTTCGCGGGTCTTTGCATTACCGAAATATCTTAGACCGCCAATGTGAGAGCTTTAAGCGTTAACATAGGGGCCTTAATAATTACCTATACTATTTGGGGGTTCCTTGTTATTATTACAGTATACTTGGGCCCAAAACCCTATTGCGTTATTGCCTTACATGTTTGGCCTGTCTTAGAAAGTTGGAAGAATTTTGAGCCCGGTTATTGAAGAAGAGTTAATGGAGAGAAGGACCGAGGGTCCAAGGTACTGCAAACAGGGATTCAGGGCTTATATAATCATATGGATCCTTAGGGGTGTAGGGGGAGGGGGGTAGGGGGCCTTAAGGCCCATAATAAGGACTAGTAAGGCCTATTTAAGGAAATATAGTCCCCTACACCCCTCCCCCCTACACCCCTAAGGATCCCTATGATATAATCCATTGCAGTCCTTGCTCGAAGAAGGGGACTCTCAGTCCCAACTCGTGCTTTCAGGTCAACTACACCTTTGCCGCTCCACACTGCAACATTAGGTCCGAGGTACTGCCCCCATACAGTAAGAGTCTATAAGAGGGCTACTATTAAGGTCCTAAATCTATCTATATTATGAATACTATTCAACTATTACTGAGTGGGGGCCGTACCCGACTGCAACAGGGATGCCGGCGGTTTTGGACCGGCAGAAGCTCGCCCACAAGAGGTATATAGTCAACGTTTACACATGAACATCGGTTCATGTAGATTTCTGCTTGTATCCAGTCTTCGTCTTGGAGCAGTAGTGAACACTGTCAACACCAAAGCCGTCTAAACCCTAAAAACCCCTAAACCAGCAATACCAAAACGGACAGCATTAGGTAGTATTACTAGGGAGACCCCTTAAAGGGTACCCCTTCTGAACCCTACTTCTGGCTCTCTTAACAGGGGCCTTATTGCGAGGGTCTATATCCCCAAGGGTCCCCCTATTCCTAACTCCCAAGCATTGGAGTGGCAGGCATCTTCCACTGCATCCGGCGAAACATGCTCCCCTCCACGCCCACGGGCTGCAGTGGTTGAGGGGTTAAGCAGTTGAGGGGGTTAGGTTTTAGGTTTTAGTTTAGAGGTTTAGGGTCTAGGGTCGTGGTTTCAATAATAAGCTACAGCGAGTCGGATCCTTTCATATTGCAGTGGCTTAGCCCGAAGTCGTAAACTCCGTGCTTCTAGAAGCATCTACAGTAACGTGTGTGGGGTCTCGTTTACTCAGGTCCTTGGATGCAGAGGGTAAGATTCAAGATAGATGACTCACTTCGGAGAACCCTAAACCCCTAAACCCTAAACCCAAAGGAGCGATAAAAAAAAAAAAAAAACTAAACCCTAAACCCCTAAACCCCTAAACCCTCAACCCCTAAACCCCTAAACCCTAAATCGTACTTCGGAAAACCGGCCCAACACGTGCTCTTTGCAGTTTGACGTGCCATGACCTATCAGGTACCCTCTACCCAGAGGCCCCAAAGTAGTTCCTTTTTGGGATTACCTTATAGGATTCTATATATGAACCCCAAAAAGGAACTACTTTGGAGCCTTAGGGTAAGGGGCTCCTGTAGACTCAGAGGTCCTCGGCGGGATTTTTTCTGAACGGTTTAGGGTTTAGAGTTTAGGCGATTGCACAAGTCCTGATGCAAAAAGGGGTTTAGAGTTTAGGGTTCTAAGGATGCTTACTCCTCATTCTGAGGTTTTTCTGTTATGTACCCATCTAGTGCAGACTCAGTCTTTCCCGTAGGGTTTCAGGTGCCCATCTAGTACAAACTCAGGCCTTACACAGGGTTCTTCTGTGCACCAACCTGGTACACGTTTGTATCAGATCATATATATAGGCCTTACAGATTCCTACCGAAGGTTAATGCAAATTACAATAGGATCCTCAACCGAATTTGTGGGTACTGAGTGACATCGTAGTGGAGAAAAGGAGTTGTCCGGCAGGCTAAACCTTTAAGCCTAAAGTCCTAAAGCCCTAAACCTTGATCGGGGCGTGGCAGGGTGGGGAACATTTAGAGTGAAGCCTGTTTGATCCATACCCGGGGCAGCATTCAAAACATCCGACACCTTGATTCATTTCCCCAAGAGTTCCCGGAGAGGGTGTTTATGTCTGGCGGACTACAAGACCGTAAGATGGTTTGTAGGGTATCCTGAACCCTACAAAACCTAACCCGTATGCCCGAAGCTAAACCCTACTCATTTTTGAAAGAGCACCTTGACGGTCTGAATTCCAACCAAACTCTGACGTCTACGGGAAATCCACACGGCATGCGGCAAGTTTGTGTCAGGGTTTAGTAGGATCTTTGTACAAGGTCTGAGTGCTTACACTAGGATGTGCATTTTGTGTACTTATGGTTTAGACGATAAGGCGATAGACTTGGGCGGTTGTCAATATATTAGGGTTTGTTTTGGAATCCTTATTGTTATAGTACGGCAGCTATTATTGAACGTATCCAAAAAGGGACCATAATTTTGACTACCACCGACTGGCGAGGGTGTGTCGCCCTACATCTACCAAAAGCCTCCCTCGTTAAAGAGAACCTCAAACCCACCCTAAACCCTATAACCCGATCATCCCAAACCATAAACTCCTAAACCCAAGCCCTCAAACCCCAAACCAGAACCTGACAATCTTGCCAAACCGCAACAAAAAAGCAAAGCAACATCTTGCATGCACCTAGACCTGGCTATGCGTGGAGCGTCCTTGACCGTCGGGAAGCCTGGGGTAGGGTTGAAGGGTTAGGGATACGTATAGTTCTGTAGACTGGGGCCCCTTTCTAGGTATCAAAATTGAACGGCACCCTTTAAATCAGAGAGCAACTTAAGCAGGGATACGCGTATGGCCGGGATAGGGCGTATGTTTTGGGCCGTTTTACATGATCATCAAAAATTGCACATTCGTGAGTTTAAACCCCCACCTTTGAGATCATGACAGTTGAGTGTGGTTTACTTGTCGGTGGTGTTTGTGCGTATTCAAGTCTGAAGCTTCTAAGCTACACGAAAAAGCAAGCACATTAAGCAAACACCCGCTTGGACAGCGGTTTGATGTTAATGGATTTGTGTGGAAAATAGTAGTATGAATTTGTGGATTGGATAACAGGCCGAAAATAAGCACAGAATTTGACTACCAGATGTTGCCTGGGGGGTATTTCTTCAGCTGTTTTGAGAGGCCACCCGCAGTTCAACCCGATGAGACTTACCCATTGTGCATCCCCCGTCGTTCTGCAACGGTGGACATTATCTGCATCGCCGATGCCACGCTCTTCGCTGGACTAGGTGCCTTCCGCCCTCCAACTTGCTCTGCTCATGACATGATTGTTGCTGATGTGACGTGTGTGCATGCGAGCATGGTTGAAGCTGTTTGATGAGCATCGGTTCTTCGATTGCCACATGTTGGACCAGACTCAGAACCTAGTTCTAGAGCATGAGCACAGCTTCTATTACCCTCAGTCACAGCAACACTGCAGACGACTTGCAGGGGCACTGTCACTCGGACAGACGTCTTTCATTCACGCAGCATATATACTGGACCTTAACACGTATAGCATGCGCATCAAGATGTCATTCAGAACATGTAGCGTGCCTGTCGAGGTCCTAGGGAAGTGTATACACTACTTAGTTCCCCTCAGGTCTCTTACACATTATCCTCGCCGTTCTTTAGTACATTTTTCGCAGCCATGGCTTTTTCCGATGCGAGGCCGACTCCCTTCGCTCCCAATTCGACTTTGCAGCCTTGCCCGACGGGCAACATGGGGAGCTACTCGGGGGACGTTCGCGTCTCGACGGACGCGAGGTTTTGCCTGTCGGCTCCGACAAGCAATGCCCGAAGCCGTACTCCTGTTTCTTGCCTGATATATCAGATAGTACAGTGACGCGATGTGTGCACTTCTGACTGCACGATGTGTGTTTCTACGCAGGCCCGGCCAGCACGAATTCTCACACGTTGGGCAGCAATGGCGTCGTCGGCCAGGCACCTCACAAAAATATCGACGAGAAGACATACATGTGTTGGGACATCGACTTTCGAGGGCTGGGCCTGACGGCCATGGAGAAAAACGCCACTTGCCCACGAGGTACCACAATTGCAATCCAGTGTCGTTGCACCGATGCAGCGCGGAGTAGATAAGTGGCCTGTAACGTAACTCATGTTATTGATTGTTGCTAAAGGTTCCCGGACGGTCAGCTACAAGGTTCTCCAGCCCTTGTCAATCAAAATCATTATCCAATGCGGAACACGCTGCTCCTTGTCCTCGCAGTTCTGTCGTTTGTATCGGAGTTCAATTTCGACAACATGCGGCTGATCATTAACCTCTACGTACTGCAGCTGTGTTGCATATGCTCCATTCGCCCTGACTGACTGGTGGTTCCTCTTTAAAAATCTGCTGAGCCAAGCGGGGCAAACGCAGCGCCGCCGGACTGTCCGCCCTCGCGACGGGGAACGCCATCTTTCTGCCGACATTCAACCGCCCCAATATGTGGGACATGAAGTGGTACCATTGTTTTGTCGCCGCCGGACCTCGGCCCGTCGCATAAACTGCCGGAGTACATCGAGATGGCGAAGTACGCCTTCAAGGGCTGGTGTAGCAGGGAACTCCCGTGGCATGGTGACCGTCCAGTCCGGTTTGCTGGAGGCGGACAAGCAGGAGTGCGACAGGGCGCATGAGGCGGACATGAAGGCGCCGGACCCAGATGACAACCAGGCCGACACCGACTCGGAGACTGTGAGGGAGGAGATGGCGAACGTTGGACTTTGGGCCGAGGTTGAGTCGAGGACCAAATGCAGGACGACGAGGAGTTTGAAGATGCGGAGACGAGGATCACCTTGCGCCGGTCGATGCAGCATTCCCGGAGCACTTCGAGCAGGAAGACACGCCGGACACTGCGCGACCGGTTGATTCGCTGGAACTGCCTGGGATCGTCGACGATGGTTTCGTCGTCATTGCGGAGGAGGACTACACGGCCGTGGACACAGTGTTTCCATTCCAAGCAGGTTCCCTGGACGTGAAGGAGGTGACACAGATGGACCCGCAGGATGATTCTTAAAATTGCACAAGCCGGACAGTGAGCGAGAATCGCAAAGAATCCAGCCCCAAGATGTAGCGCTGCCTGATGGAGGCTTTGTCAGGTGCGAAGACTCGTCGGACAACACCCATTCCTACTGGACACGCTTAATGTCAAGCACACTATGAAGCTGAGGAAGCATTCGGGCTTAAGGTTTAGCTTTGAGGTTTGGGTTTTAGGGGTTTAAGGTTTGAGTTTAGTAACTAATCAACGTTCCCGTGCTGTTGAAGGGGTGCCGCCGGGTGTCGTCGATCGTCTGTGGGCTTCCGAGAGGAAATGGCGAGTTCATGTCATTCTACACGCAGGGCACTCATCTGCACGATGCGTGGACACGTATGCATCCTGGAGGAGACCCCCACGGAGGACGAGCAAAAGATCAAGAAGCACGCTTCTATGGACGCACACAGGCTAGCACGCATGGAGCGATACGCCTATGTCACGCAGGGCAAGTCAGATTTCCAGTCGACGGACATTTTGTGCGTGGTGGCAGATGCAGTGCACGTGGGAAGTGACGATTGGCTGAACATCATGGTGTACAACCACACGACGGACAAAGTTTGGGTGCGCCCGCCGCAGGCGGGTTTTTTTTGGCAAGCAACAGCATATTTCTGAGGCGTTTTAGGCAAGAGGCGAGGTACGTCAGAGCCTTGCTTAAGTTGACCGTTTTGGGTGCCATTTTCGTAGCTTTTGGGTCCGACCAAAATCGTTTTTCCGAGGCGAGGTACGCGTATCCCCGCTCAGGCTCGGTATGGGGCGGAGTCTTTGTATTGTATTTTATATAAAGATAGGTACGCGTATCCCCGCTCACCCCTGGGTTTCGGGATTGGCCTGATAAAGGCTCCCAGGCGCCCTTCTACTGTTGAGTAGGTACGCACAGCCTTGCTTAAGTTGACCGGGGCCGGGGCCCGTAGCGAGGAGCGCATTTTGGGCGCATTTTGGGCGAATTTGGGCCCCCAAAAAGGTACGCCAGATCCCCGCTTAAGTTGGCCGGGCGGTCCCCTCAAAATGGGTCCCTGGGTAGTTATATGCAAGCATCATTTGTTTAGCACGCTGTTCCTAAACCCTAAACCCCCAAGCCGTAAGCAGTAGTTTTTAAAACCTCAACTTTCTGATGGTTTAACGAATGAGACAGCGACTGTCATTGCAGAAGCTACAAATCTTGGAGGAGACCCCCACTGACTCCACTCGGATCGGTCGGCAGGGCTTTGTTGCCAAGGTTTTTGGTTCTGTGACCCGTTCTCGTGATTGGAATGAATATTGAAATTCGATGGACGTCGCAGGTCAGGGTATTGTAATACGTATACCTATATTGACCCTGGTCTGACGTACTAAAAAAATTAAAATCTTTAGAAAATAGTTGCGTTTGGTCATGCCTGACAGCGCATACTCTGAGACTGCATCGACGATAATTCGTGCACATAAGCAAGTAAATTTTGACGAGGCTTTGATACTTGCATTTACCTTGAAAGGTTTGTCGTGCTACTTTGTTCTGTCTGAGCTATGTATCGTCCAGGCTCATGGCTCATTTGTGTTAGTCACTGCTTGATTTCCTGGCAGTGAGCTTACAACAGTAAGTTCTCGAAGATATTTGTGGTGTCCCTCTGTAGTCGCTTTTAGTGGTTGCGAGCTGGGATAAGTATGTGCAATCAGTTTTTGTGGGTCAGTATAGAAGCTAGTCCCATAGCCGGTCTTCTTGCCTTAGTTCTAGTCGCCGCATTCTCTCAGTTCTGCGTTGGTTGGCTCACTTATCTTGCGAGTGGTTTCGGATTGCTCTGCGGTTGCTGCAGTAACTATCTTCTGAACACGATTTTATTGGCGAGTGAAATCAATGGATGTATATGTGTTGCTTCTATTGTTCTGATGTTTTGGGCCCTGTGGTTTGCAGGTTGTTTTGGTTACACAGGTGTGACATGGCTGTGTGGCCCTGCCTGAAATACCCTTGAAATGCGCTCGCTCTGTGCTTACGCTGCACTTGCTGTGCGCTTGCTCTGCGTCGCTGCAAAACTGGTGCAGATCCTCCTGATATGCATGAGTTGTGCGGTTCATTGCACTGCATCCGCAATTCGCCCTTCGCTTGTGTGGCTTGTTTCTTGTAATAGGCTGCAACTGCGCTAGAAACGCACTTGATCTGCGTTCGGTCTGTGGTTTCTCTGAACTCATGCATGCAATCATCCTTACCGCACAATCTGCCTGAACATTGGAATGTGCATCAATTGCTTTCAAAGGCACTTGTCAGCAAGTGCAGCGCGCATGAAATGCGCCTCAAAGACAGCTGAGGTGCACTTGAGACGCGCTTGAAACCCGCTTGATCTGTGATCGTTCTTTGGTTTATAAGAAGCCCCTGCAAACCTCGATCATTGCCATTGAAATCCGCATGTAAAGCGCTTGCAACGCGCTTCATCTGTATTTGCTTTTGGCTCCGTTTTTAAACGATGGGAACCCTCCTTACCATTGAAATGCGCTTGAAACGCGCTTGATCTGTGATTGCTCATTTGGTTTCGTTGAAGCCCCTGCAATCCTCACTATCATTGAAATGCGCTTGAAACGCGCTTGATCTGTGTTTGGTTTTGGCTCCGTTTTAAACGGTGGGAACCCTCCTTACCATTGAAATGCGCTTGAAATGCGCTTGATCTGTGATTGCTCTTTTGTTTCTTTGAAGCCCCTGTAATCCTCATTATCATTGAAATGCGCTTGAAACGCGCTTGGAACGCGCTTGATCTGTGTTTGGCTTTGGCTTCGTTCGTTACTATGGTATCCTGGTTACCATGGCAATGTGCTTGAGACGAGCTTGATCTGTGATTGCTCTTTGGTTTCTTTGAAGCCCCTGCAATCCTCATTATCATTGAAATGCGCTTGAAATGCGCTTGAAACGCGCTTGATCTGTGTTTGCTTTTGGCTCCGTTTGAAACTCCTTACCATTGAAATGCGCTTGAAATGCGCTTGAAGCGCGCTTGATCTGTGATTGCTCTTTGGTTTCGTTGAAGCCCCTGCAATCCTCATTATCATTGGAATGCGCTTGAAACGCGCTTGATCTGTGTTTGGTTTTGGCTCCGTTTTAAACGATGGGAACCCTCCTTACCATTGAAATGCGCTTGAAACGCGCTTGATCTGCGATTGCTCTTTGGTTTCGTTGAAGCCCCTGCAATCCTCACTATCATTGAAATGCGCTTGAAATGCGCTTGAAACGCGCTTGATCTGTATTTGCTTTTGGCTTCGTTTTAACCTATTTGGAATCCTCCTTACCATTGAACTGTGCTTGAAACACGCTGGAAACTCGCTTGATCTGTGATTGCTCTTCGGTGTCTTTGCAAGCTCTTGTAATCATCATTTCCATTGAAATGCGCTTGAATCGCCCCTGAAACGCGCTTCGGTCTGTGGTCTCCCCACAACCCCTCTTATGAGCAAACCCCTTGATAGAGAAGCACAGACATCGTGCACATATGTGCACATGAGAGACGTCTGGTTCGGTTTACCCGCGCCAAACCTACGGACATAGGTCAGTTTAACCCAAAAAGTCACAAGCCAAGCCCTCAACTTCAAGCCCTTTATGCAGCATGGAAGCAAAGATCTTGCATTGGCCAGCACTGCAACACAATCCAACTTCGCATGGAACAGCTTGGAAAAGCTGGGCCTCCAAAACATGACACATGACTTGGATTTGAGGGATTGTGAAGCAGAAACGTTTGATCCGTGGTTCCTAATTTCGATGTTACTTTCGCGACGGATGTTGAAAAATAGCCAGCTCCGCAATCTTCACACATGACCTCTGCCAAAATCAGACCCGGCCCGAGCCCCTAGGTACGCCCATCCCCGCTGGTAGGGTATCCCCGCTTAAGTTGCTCCCCAATTAAAAGATAGCACTAACAATATGGGGCTTGAAGGCCTTGGCATTTAGTGCACGCGGCAATAGAAGCCCGGCTGCGAAGGGGTTTGGGATTTGGGGTTGAGGGTCAGGGTTTCGGGATATGGGGTTTAGGGTTTAAGGTTCGGCTGAAGGGATTCGGGGCGTGGTGCATTGCAGTCCCTGCTCAAAAAAAGGGTTTAAGGTTCGGTATAGTCTTTATGGAAAACTAAGGCAACAAAAGGATTTAGTTGCAAGTGCCGCATCGGAAGGCAAACGGGGTTTTAGGCTGGGATAGGGTCCTGGTAGGACGGATCATCGCAGGGGATCCTGGTGTTTAAGATCTCGAAAGCACCTCTTGGCTTCCAAGTGTGGACGTAAGCTCATGCTTAAACCTCTGATATTGCTGGGGTCAGTGGTGTAGTCCCTGGTCTCCAACTGGGAGCTCTTACGATGTGGCCGATGTCGTGAGCTATTGGGCATACTGCCGGCGCGTTCTACGGCACGATGCGCCGCGAAGCAAAGTGTTCTTGGTATTGGGCTGTTGCATTCTGCGGCTTAGCTGCCCGGCTTCGTTTTCCGCAGCTAAAGATGCCTGCAGAAGCGAAGCAGAGTCCATGCAATTTAATTAGTTACTTGCAGATGGTGTTTATTTCCCTAGCAGTAGAGCGAGTAGGCAACCTTTAACCATCTTTAGCCTTTCTTGGGTAGTACAGTTTCCTATATAGTCCATATATAACCAAAAGGTTAACCTTTAGTTCCCCCTGATACCCGACAAGTAAGTTTCATGCAGGAAGGGTCAATAATTCGAGCTCGTCGGCCGGGGCTGCGATTCCCAACCCTGAACCCCAAAAGGTCTTGGGTGGGATGTTTAGGATTTGGGGCCTGTTGAGATAAGACCTTGTTCAGTACTTGTGAAGACTCACTGGAAAAGGTTTTTAGCATGTTCCGGTGTTATAACCTTTCAGAATCACTACAGAATCCTAGTGCCGGCTTATGGGAAGGGGTCCAAGCCTACAGACTTCAGATCGCATCTGCCAAGGGTAGGTACTAGTCTGTATGCTTTGAACGATAGTGAAATTTTCCTGAATCGCAACAACAAGCTCAAACAAGACAGCCAATGCAGAACGAAACCAGGTCGGCGAGTGCGCACTTTGACCGTGCTGTCTGTTTTTATCGCATCGCTCCTGGCGGAGGCCCAGGGGAGGGAGCTCGTTTTCACGGCTTCTTGAGTTCAGGGTTTAAGAGTTTAGGGATTCTTAGGTGTTGGCTTTAGGTTTCTTGGGTTAAGGGAATGAGGGTGTAGTTGGTTCAGGGTCGAGGGTGTCTTTGGGTTAGGGTTCATGGATGCTTTTTAGAGTCCCTAAACCCTAAGCCTGAGACTGTAATTTTAAAAAATGCAATTTAGCGTCATGGGGTTGAATGTAAGGGTTCCTTTACAGGTTCCTTCACGGTTCCGGAGGTTGTCTCCCAGGATTTCTTCAAGGGATACTGCGAGGGTTCCTTCAAGAGTTCCTAAACGGGTTACTGTAGCAGTTTAGGGTGTGAGAGTTAGGACTTGAGGGTTTTGGTCTCGGGACTTCAGAGGCTGCTCTGACAGCCAGAAAGCCACTTTTAAACACAAGGACTTCCCAGTTTAGGTATAGAAAGGACTTGAGAGTTGTCGTTGAAAGGTCAACCTTGTGCCTGTAACGCTTCGAAGTAACAGGTATCGGAGTGGGGGTTGGAAGTGGAGGTTACACTCTCCCGGAGTTGCCGGGAGCGGTATCAGTTTCCGTCCGGAGCGTAAGGAAAATTACTGTAAACCGTGCAGCCCCATAGAAGTTGTTAGAGGCATTGATTTAACTGTAGGGGTCTTCGTCGACATGGTTTGTGTTTAGTCCGAAAGCCGCCGCCAAAACGGTCAAATCAGTCAGAGAGGGGTTGGGGGGTTGAAGGTCAGTACTGAGTGTTGTTGGACTCCTTTAACGCCAAAGACCTTTAAGAACTTTTAGGGTTTAGGACTGAAACTTGACGCATTTGGAATGTTGTGGAGAGATCTCGAGACTCCCGTTTACCTTAGTAGCTGAGTGGATACACTTTACACTTTTGGGGATAATCTTACCCACTATAAAAAAGTGACATTTTTTGGGGTTTATGAACTCAGCAACTAAGTCACCCACATACCGATATGGCGCGTAATTGGTTGGGGTTTAGGCTCTAGGGTTTCGGGTTACCGGTCAGTGGATCATGCATGCTCAGTGTTTCTTTGGAATTAGCCAGCTGCGGGTGCTATCAAGTATGGGGTCTAAGGAAGTCTGAAGTGTATTATTAGCTCACTGAGCTTCCAAAAATAATTGCATCTGTTCGGTGCGTTTGTGAATTCAAGGTACACTTGGTACAAGAGCTTCGTTTTTTTTTAAAATTGTAAGTCTCGAAAAATATTCAGCGCAGGAACCATTAACCAAACACCCACCGGCTAAGGTTTCGAGATGCAAAACGCTTTTGTTTTCACGATTGAATCACGAAGCCAAGGCATCAGTCAAGGGGCTCTTGGAGGATCATTGGACTTAAAGTAAGTAGGGTTATAAGTAATTCAATTGGTTATAAGTACTTATTATATGTATAGTTACCTTATTTATAACCCCACTTACTAAGTCCCATGATCCTTTAAGTAGACCCTAAACCCTCACTAAATCCTATAGATCCCTTTAAGGAACCCCTATAGATCCCTTTCAGGAGCCCTTTAAAGGAACCCCTCTCCTGTCATCAACGCAACCCAGACCGAAGCTTGAACCCATCTTCCCTGGGCCGCTCTACCCAGAGAGCCCAATACCCCTTGATTAAGGAATATGGATTAAATTATTTAGGGCTTCATATTATGATTTAAGCCATATTCCTTAATTAAGGGGTATTGGGCTCTCTTGGTAATTGAAACCAACAGCCGGTTTCTGGTTCTAGTAGAGTCTTATCATGCCTGGACCCTCCTTGTACCCTCAAATAGGGGTATATGGCCCCAAATGAGGGTATTTAGGGTCTTTTTGAGGGTAGATGGAGGGTCTAGGTAGTTCGGTTCTATCGGTTTGTGTTCGAGGGAGTATCCCAGCCCTAGCCCTACAGCAACGCTCTCTGCCCCTCTGCCTCTGCCGCCCCCAAAAAGAATCAGAATCATCAAGCGAACCTTGGTCAAAGTTTGTCAAGCCTGCAATCTTTGACCATTGAAGCCATACAAAAAGCATGCGACCCAGCATCTGTTTCGCAGGGGAATTCTGACGGATTTAGTTACTATCTAGCCGCAGCCTCAGCGACAGGGTTTAGGGGTGCCCCAACTACCTGCTAGCATGGGCATCCTCCGGTGTCGAGCTGTGGGCTTCGGGTTCGGTAGCTTGCGTTCCGCCTGCAGGGTCAGAGTAGACGCCGGGAAGTCGGAACGTCATCATCCTCAGTCCTTCAGAGTAAATATCTGGAATCCCAGCACTAACCGTCCTGAACCTATGTGCCAACTTTCTGTAGTTCACAGCATGAGGTTTAAGGATTCCTTGGCCTTAAGACTATACCATGCCTTGCTGTACTGTACTATACTATATGGGAGTTTCCGAAAATTAGGGGGTACCGTTAATAGGGACCCTACTATTTAGGATACTTTTTTTGGGTCCCCTATTCTTGGAAACTCCCATATGCTATAGACAGATTCGAACAAGACTAACAAGACAACCTGGGACATCTCTCGAAAGCTCTGCATCGAAACCGAGAATCCTCGACCCTGCGCGATGTGTTTTTTGGGTTTTAAAGGTTTTTAGGGGTTGGTCTCCATTAGCAAAAAAGGTGGTTCAGGGCTTAGGGCCCCAAGCCCTGCATACATGCTTTAGTGCCGAATTGCCCTTTGTTGCCTAGAGTAGGTAACCTTGAACCTTTTTGGGGTACTATAATCCCAGTATACTCACAAAGGCGGGGGTCTTTGTTGTCTTGGGACTATCCCTAGACCCTAAACCCCTAAACCCTAACCCCTATGCCTATCTTGTCTCTTGCTCTGGTCGATGAGGGGCCCCTGCCTGCTTCGTGCGTGTCTGCGAGCCGAAATCCGGGCACCCAAGAAGAACTTGGAAGATCATGGGACTTAGTAAGTAAGGTTATAAATAAGGCAACTATACTTATAGTTACATGTAATCCCGAGTAATGTACTTAAACCTTACTTACTAGGTCCTATGATCCTACAAGAAGACTTTCAGCAGCGCCCTCTTGCTGCACCGATCTCTCTGCCACGATGGCCTATCCTTTCTAGCTTACAGTAAAAGCCCAAAAGTTGGAAACCCCATAGCCTCAATCCTTAAGAGTAATGTATAGGGAATCCCAGCACTATTTGGCCTTAATCGGGTTTCCAACTTTTCGGGGTTTACTATATGTTCTGGAGATCAAAGACCTGAAACATTCGTAGTATGGTCCTAGTACAGTTCCTTACTATAATCAGGCCCGTATATTAGGGACCCAAAAATCACATAAGCATAAGCATCTTATACCTTATTGGGCTTCATTATAAGGGGGGTTTATATGGGACATCCCTATCCTAATTCTTGCTTATGTGCTTTTTTGGGGCCCTAGTATAAGCATTTCATACCCCCGCACCTCCCTCGCTTAAGTAACTAATGCCCGTATCTTGTTTGGATATGCATACTACTACTACGGGCTATAAACTTACTTCAGAATTCTAATTGCTAAGACGCCGAAGCTAGACCGTTATAGATCCCTTTAAACAGGAACCCGTAAAGGGTACTATGGGGTTCTGTAGTAGGGTCCCTTTAAATGAACTTTCATCGATCCCTTCAATTGCACTAAGGGTCCATGTACCCATATACAGATACATGTGCCCCAAAGTATCTATATAGGGACTACATTAAGGCCAATGTACATACTATATGACTACATGGACCCTCAGGCTTAGGGGTGCTTAGAAATAATTCTTAATTTTTTGGTTATTATAATCCCTAAGAAGCAGCTAAAATTTTAATTTTTGCCATGGTTCTAAGTTCAGTATAGTAGGGTTGGGAACTCCTTCAAGGAACCCTGTTCGAGTTTTTGTGGCCGCTAGTAAGGCTCGCCTCGGATCTGGGTTCTACCGGGTGAGTCAGATTTTGGCTTTAGGGTTTAGGTTTAGGGTTTACTTTAACCCTGCAGAAACCTACTTTGAACGCTTTGTATGAGGAAATCAAAACAAGGGATCCTCAAAAAGGCAGGTTCTAGGGTGAAGCTAGGGTTTGCAAAGGTAGGGCTTAATTCGGGCTTTACACGGTTTAGAGTTAGGAGTTTTAGGTTTTTCGAGTTTGGTTGAGCGACAGCTGAGGTGTACAACAATCTCATTTTCGGCGCGCTCCTGCTGTTTGTTTGGGCCTCGAGCTGTGTGCACTACTGTACGGCTAGAACAGCAGTCAGACCCGAACATTCCTACAGTGTCAGGGTTGAGCTGGGTCCTATTTAATTGTTGTTTCACGTGGGGCGGCAAGTGCAGCCCTTCAGTCAGGCTTGACGTACCGAATGCTTTGGAGAGAGAGAGAGAGAGAGAGAGAGAGAGAGAGAGAGAGAGAGCTGGGTTTGCCAGAGTTCAACAAGCATGCAACCGTATGATCACTATGAAAATTTCTGGAACTCTACTTAAAGGATCATGGGACTTAGTAAGTGGGGCTATGAATAAGGTAGCTATTATACTTATAAGTACTTATAAGCCCAATTAAAGCACTTGTAACCCTACTTACTAAGTCCCATGATCCTCCAAGTATGGAAATTTCTGGAATGCTACTGTCTTTCTGTTTCAATGGTGCCGGCCAGTTTTCAAGGCCCTCTCGGCATTTGGTTTCCATGGGCTCAGGCTCGCAGCTTGCTGAACTTTTGCCCTAATCCCTGAAGCCCCACACCCCTCTACTTACTAGGTGTTGATTTCAACAGTCTCCAAAACTATGTACAATGAGGGCTCTATGTTAAATAATAGGGGGAAGACCAAATCAGAAACCGTAAACCCTAATCCGTACAAAACAAATCGTACTTAGTATTGCCCAAAAGTCAAGATGGGGTTTCCTGTGTGATATCCAGCAACGCAAAGAGTGGTCGCTTCGAAACGACATCCTTTTATGGGCCAATCCTCCCTCATATATTCCGGTTTAGGGGTTAAGGGTTTTTATGAACATCGAGCATGCCCGCAGAAGCCCTTCTAATGATAGCCACATGACAATATGCCACCCCAAAAAAACAATTCGCCTTTCAGGCCGCCTTTCTATCTGTTAAGGCCCCAATGTTGCTGCATTCGGGGAACAGTCGGGGTTTAGGGCGGGGGCCATAATGTTTTGACGACAGAAGGGGCCCACCTTACCCTGCTTGCCTGGTTTGTCGCTCAAATACAAGTACAAGGGTAGCTTGCCGACGAAGTCCCGCTGCTGGTTGAGAGTCCCAGACGTCCAGTGCTGCAGATGTTGCGCGTGCACTCAGTGTCTGGCGAGAACCTTGTCACGATCGAGGTTGCGAGCTTTCTGGAAAGGCTCGCTGTCGGGTGCTCTCCCGTCCGCGGACTCAAGCAACACTTGCGCAGCTTGTTAGGACTGCCAAGATTTAGACAAAGGCTCCTGTTAGATGGTGAGGTTCTAGATGACGAAGGCATGCTGAAGCCTAGCGAGGTTCAGCTTGTCATGTTGTGTTTCCACCCAGCAACTGATTCACAGATCAAAGACCTTCGAGATGCCGCGGCAAGCGGCCTGACATCAGTCGTGGAGACTATTCTACAAAGGCCACAAGAGCCAGATTTGGGTGAGCCAACCCCTCTGTGTGTGGCATCCGCGCGCGGACACCTGGAGGTTGCCGGCTTGTTACTGGAGGCTGAAGCTGACCCAGACAAGTCTTGGGGTGATGGTACCACTGCTCTGCTCATGGCAGCTCAGGAAGGGCAGTTCGAGGTTGTGCGACTACTTCTACAGGGCAAGGCTGACAAGGACAAGGCCAAGGACGACGGCACCACCCCTCTGCTCTTGGCAGCTCACGAGGGGCACTTACCGATTGTGCGTCTGCTGCTGGATGCGAATGCCGACAAGGACAAGTCCACCAACATAGGCAGCACCCCTCTTCACATTGCCGCTCAGCAGGGGCAGTTGGAGGTTGTCGAGTCGTTGTTGTCAGCCAAGGCTGACAAAGACAAGTCGAGGGGTGACGGCGCTACCCCTTTGTTTATGGCAGCTGCGAATGGGCACATGCAGGTGGTGCATCTGTTGCTGGCGGCCAATGTTGACAAGGGCAACGCCACGGTCAATGGCACACCCCCTGTGCACATTGCAGCTTCTGAAGGTCAAGTGGAGGTGGCATGCCTGCTGCTGGAGGCCGATGCGGACAAAGACAAGCCAAGCGGGAACGTTGACACCCATGTCTTCGTTGCAGCTGAGGAAGAGCACTTGGAGATTGTGAGCGAGGCCAGCACGGACAAGGCAAGCAACCGTTGCAGCATCTCAATTTGCATCGTATGTTGAGCAGCACCTGCAGGCGGGGCTCTTGCTGGACATAACCCCCAAACACTTAGGGGTGTTTGGCCATCAAGCCCCACACTCGTGGGCCACAGGCCCAGCACTTCAAAGGCCTATGATAGCATATTCAGCATGTCATAGCTGTCATAGCTTATACAGAATATGAAGGAATGTGCAGCAGATCATCATACACTTTGGTGTTTTAGTCTCGTGTTTGGGGTTTGTTGTTTGTGTCCTCAGAGCCCCATGTTAGTACGCAGGATCTGACAAATCAAGATGGTAGGCCCAAGCTCTTAAACCAGAACCAACCCAGATCCCGGCATCGGAGAAGATGTGATCGCTGCTCTCCGAGCCTTACATTTAGTAGAGGCCAGAAAGTCGGAACATCAGTATCCTCACGCCCCAAAGGTAAAGTATAAGAGATCCTAGCACAAATCCTCCCAAAACCATGTTCCAACTTTCTGTGGTCCACCGTAGGTTCCCCGGTAGTGCCCCTTGTTGCCTTTCTTTGGGGCGCCCTTCTTATTATTAAGGGGGACACTGGGGAACCTAGTCAAACTCCGGCTGGCCTTTCTGAAAATGGCTCGATGAAGACTCGCAAAGGCTCCATGTACCCATATAGTAGATACTTAAGCCTTAAGTACCCTACTATTTGCTTAAGAACCCCCCAAAAAATAAAAATAATAATCCCTATATTACCCCCATAAGGAATATATTTTTTATTTTTTGGGGGGTCCTTAAGCAAATAGTAGTACCCATATAGGGAACCCTCCAAGGCTTAAGTATCTACTATAAAGGTACATGGAGCCTTTGGGACTCGTGCGTTCCAGGGTGCAGCCGATGCTTCACACAGTCCTTGTTCATGGAACGTTAACACTCCTGATACGGAGCCCAATTCTAACAAAGGGGCTCTGAATGAATAACCTAAAATATGCGTCTGCATGATCAGTGGTTTTTGTAGCTTTCGTGAGGGGTCCCTATGTAGCCTCTGTTTTAACCACCTTGTTATGTTGCTCAAGGCCTCTCTGTAGTACCGCCCGCCCTGCCCGAATTTAATGGGTTGAAGTTGTCCTACTCTAACCCTACGGCTCCAAAGTAGTTCCTTTTTGGGGTTCACATATCGAATCCTTCAGGTGCACTTCAGGGTCCAGGTAGAAACATCGGCTCCTTTATCTAGATCGCGCGTAGCAGCTGAGATTGTGTTGCTCGAATGATAGGTCTAGGGCTCCAGCTACCTAACTAGTAGGTTACTAACCATATAAGATATAGCCCAGTAGCCCATTATTTAGGTAACTGGAGCCTTAGGGTAGTGGAGCCCAGAGATCTGCAAAACACTCTGTAGGAAACCGCGAGGGTGTGGGGGGGGGGGGTCAAAACACGCCAACAAAAACCTAAAGTAAAAGCACCCCTAACACCCGAACAAACCAACCGGACCATTATGATGCCGAAAATTATGATGCCGAAAATGCGCGCTAAGGCTGGTGTGCTGCCGCACGTAATTTGCTCGCCGGCCTCTCAAGATCGCAGCCTGCAAACTCCAGAACATCAGAGTTTCTGCGTTTTGGGGCTTAGGGATCAGGGTGCTCCCTAGACTCTACAAGGCCCACCCTAGGTATTCCCCAGAGCCCCAAAGCTTAAAGCGCTGATCCCTTAGACCCCCTCGGAGTCGGAATCCTCGTCCTTCGGCCTTCAAGGAACAAGAAGTCCCTAAGGGTCCATGTACTCATATAGTATATACATTGCCCTAATTAGAGAGGCACTTCGGGGCTCATGTATCCCTGTATGAGTACATGGACCCTTAGGAAGTGGGCTGCATCGTGTTTAGGGCTGGGCTTTAGGGTGCCGATGTTATCCTTTGAGGATCCATGTCTCATCATGTCTCTACGTACTTTCTACCTTGGCCCATCTAACCTCTTGCCGTAGGGCCCGTGTACTATATAGGTACAAGGACTATCTAGCAGCTTCGCCTTAGCCAACGTATGTATCAGGAATCTTTAAACCCCGATTACGAAACCCTGGGCCTATAAGCCCAAAATACTAGGATTCATATAAGTCATATAAGAA
The DNA here is from genome assembly GCA_905221615.1 of Symbiodinium sp. CCMP2592. Taxonomy (NCBI): domain Eukaryota; class Dinophyceae; order Suessiales; family Symbiodiniaceae; genus Symbiodinium; species Symbiodinium sp. CCMP2592. The sequence goes on along the minus strand of CAJNDT010005001.1, from coordinate 708,473 downwards.
ACCCTCATCAAGGCCTGAGGTTTCTTCATCAGGTTCTTACATTAACAGCGACCGGGACCCTGGTGGGTTGCCAGACTCGACCCAGGTCACCCTTACCTGACGTGGTCCTTGGCGTCGCAGCATCTGAGCCCTGTCAGCAAAGCATCTTAGGCCTCAATCATTAGAATAGGGTTTTGGAGCCCATTGGACTGTAATTACAATAAAGCAACCCCCCCAAAAAGATTTCGGGTTTATGCTTTGGGGGGTTTAGGGTTTGTCTGGTTTCGATTCGATCCTCGCAAAGCCTTCAGGCTGGGGGGTTCACCCAGAGTAACCAACGTCCTTTGTGACACGGGATATGGCCCTGTAAAAATTGGCGCTTTCACTTTTATTTAACCTTCCTTGGTTACTCTAGGTAGAGGTTTGTGCCGTTTAAAAGCACGGTCCTGGCCCCAACAAATTCTAGATTTTTTTGCGTTTTTGAGATACCTTAAACCCCCTAAACCCTTGTCTAGGTCGAGGTTTTGAGCATCGGAGAAATGTTCGCTTCTTGCTCGAAGATGCACAGAGCGTTTAACCATGTTTAACCTGATGCGCAACATGGCAGGACACCCCAATGGCCCTTTAGTAGAGCCCTTATGGGTGGTTGTCAAAATGATGGCCCCTTTTGGGGTATCCTAAATATTAGGTTCCGTAGTATAATAAGGACCCAAAAAGGTACCATAATTTTGACAACCACCCTTATATTAATACTGGGTATTTAGGCTGTATTAGAGGGGAGTCGGGGGGTGTAGGCATCGACCTTTGGGGTGCAGAGGTTGAGGAGTTCAGGGTTCCTGGGTTTTGGGCTGGAGGCCTTCTGGGTCATCTACTTGGAGGCCCTTTTGACTTAGTAAGCCCTAAAGGGTTCTTAGGGTTCCTAGGGTTCCTTTAAAGGGTACTATTAAGGGTTCCTTTAAGGGGTCTATAGGGGTTTAGGAGGCCCTTTTGACTTAGTAAGTAGGGTTAGTAAGGTGGGTTATGGGGATTATAATAGGGTTTCTTGGGGATACTAAGTAGACTTACTAAGTCAAAAGGGCCTCCAAGTAAGCCCGCTTTAACGCCGTTTGCTTAATCTAGGTACCGATCAGACAGAATTGCAATTCCCCTTCTTGGTTTCATGAAGAGACCTTGGCTGTGAAGAAATTTGACGCGCTTGAAAAACCCTCAGAATGAAATGATACGGTGCTGGACCCTATAGGGTTGAAAATTCATAAATAGACCTCAGACCTGAAATTTAAATCCTAAACCCGATTATGTAAAGAAGTTCCAGGAGCACACCTGGCGAGCTGCTTGGCGTGTCATCGGCACTGCCGATGAGGCACACATCAGGACACCTCAGGTTTAAGGTTTACAGTTAAACGCAACAAAGTCTCATCCCCTTTGCGTGGTGTTCCTTAGAAGCAGTTTTTGGCCCCAAGGTGTAGTCTGTGCTTTGGAGTACCGTACTTTAATGGTTTTTTCTGAGAGGACCTATCCTTTTTTCTCCCCAGTTACTTAAAAGTCCAGTAGTTATTGTGCGTAGTATCTCTAGTACTTCCAAGCCCAAGGGCTTCAAGACATCATCTCATTGGTCTGAAGCCGCTGTTTAACGCATGTTTTGTCCTGCCTCTCAGCCTGAACCGGACGACGCCCCTAGACCCTAGTCCTTGCTAAGTAGGAGGGAAAAATCCTACATGAAAAAAGCATTAAACCAAAACAACAAAAGCAAAATCCCAAGGGGGCCGTAGAGCCGACGCCGGCTCTGAAACGCGAAACCCAAATCTCTACATGGGAGTTTCCGACAGTTAGGGGTATCTTATTTGGGGGTCTCTGTTAGGGTCCCCCATTTTCGGAAACTCCCACATCCCGTAAACCCGCCTTCGTTTAAAAGCCCTCAAACATTCGGAAGCTCACCTTTCAAAGCCTCAACCCACATCCCCATACAGTTAGGGTCTTCGTTCGGAATGGAAGCTGTGTGGGTCTCAACAGTCTAGGGGCTACCTGGAAACTGGGTTTGATAGATTAGTTGTGGGTTTGATAGATTAATAGATTTCCTGGTGAATCGGGGCTACACGGGCATCCGTTTGCTTTTGATGAGGCTAGTTTGACAAGAAGGGGGCTCAATAAGTAACCCAGCCTGCTGTTATGACACGTCTTCTGGGCGCGTGTCAGCAGCGAGTTCGACCTCGCCTTTGGGGTTGCGTTTACCCATGGCCGCATAGTAGGTCCTTTTTTTGATTCATATGTAGAATCCTAGGGTTTTGAGTTCGGGTTCAGGGCTGAGGGTTTAGAGTCTTGGGGTCTCAGCGTGTTGAGGACCAGCCATAGTTCTTTCAGATCTTCTAAAGTCCTTGTAGTACTGTAAACCTTGCAGAGGCCTTCCTCTTTTCAAGTAACTTGTTTCTTTTCTAAGTATTCCTTGGGTCGGTTCAGTGTAGAAAGCTTGGAGGCCTTGTTGACTTAGTAAGTCTACTTAGTATCCCCTAGAAACCCCATTATAATCCCCATAACCCACCTTACTAACCCTACTTACTAAGTCAAAAGGGCCTCCAAGTAAGAAACCCTAAACCCTATAGATCCCTTTAAGGAACCCCTATAGATCCCTTTTAGGACCCCTTTAAAGGAACCCTAACCTTACTAAGTCAAAAGGGCCTCCACTCCCGTGTCGGCGTGAGGGCAGCGACTGCACCACTTCATTTCACAAGGATCGTGAGGCCTCTACGGGTAGTCATAAGGGTTCCTTTAAGGGTTCCTTTAAAGGGATCTATAGGCATTCTGGAAAATTATAGGGGTTTAGGGTACTTGGAGGTTCATGGGTAGTTATAAGTGGGGTTATAAGTAGGGTAACTAAAGTTTTATTAGGGGACTTATGATCCTACTTATTACTACCCATGAAGCTCCAAGGTACTTTGGGTGGGGAAGCTCCTGGTAACTAGGGTACGCGGTGATACGGGAGTGATGACTAAAAGGACCTTAATCGTCTTGTGAAGAATGGATGCATGTATCAGTATCGCCATCATAATGACATTTATAATGATACTGTCTTTAAAGGCACGAGACAAAACGCACCAGGGTATGGGCTCGTTTACGAAACCTCCAGTTCAGTCCCTACTCTTGCAATGATTATTGAACCCTGAGTGCTTCCGTTTGAAGCCACAAGCCCAAGCTCTATTCTTCGTCAGGGCACCCCCGATTGGGTGCGAAGAGCATGGTGCTCAAGAGTTCGTTGTAAAGTGGCTCTGTTCCGGCATGCGGGCCCTGATCTTTGGAGGTCTTGATCGGGGTATCTGTTCGGCATGTAGCACATTGTAGTCAACATTTAACTCTTTAGGTGCATGACTTTGACCTGGGTGTGTAGTCCAAGGCAAGGGGAGTAGAACTATGTTTCATGTCTTGGGTACGGCCCCCACTCAGTAATAGTTGAATAATATCCTTAATGTAGATATATTAGGACCTTAATAGTAGCCCTATTATAGACTCTTACTGAATGGGGGCAGTAGCTGAGTCATGCCTTTGCTATCAGTCCCCCGTGCCCCCGCCAAAGGCTTTGCCTAAGCGGCATTCTTGAGGGAACGAGGCTTGCTCAACACAGAAGACATGAGTTCTCAGTTGAGGGTCAGAGTTTGCTGCAAGTTGCAACTAGCCAGGAGTGACGGTCTACCTGTGGCCCCAAACCCTACAAAATAGTAGGTTCCCACCCCTTAATTAGAGGGTAGAACCCTTAAAACGGTAGGGTTTCGGATCCGAACCCCTTAACAAGAGGGTAGAGCCCTTACAACGGTAGGGCTTCGGATCCGAAGCTAGGGCTTCTTGAGGCCATCAGGTTGTTGGAGTTTCGTGTGCTCTATTCCTTAGGTACGGCCCCCATACAGTAAGAGTCTATAATAGGGCTACTATTAAGATCATACTATATCTATATTATGAACATTTATTCAACTATTACTGAGTGGGGGCCGTACCCAATCTATTCCCGATTGGCTTGCGAAGCCTGGAGGGCCTTGGTTTAAGGTGGGAGTTTCCGAGAATAGGGGGACCCTACTTGGAGGCCCTGTTGACTTAGTAAGTCTACTTAGTATCCCCTAGAAACCCCCATTATAATCCCCATAACCCACCTTACTAACCCTACTTACTAAGTCAACAGGGCCTCCAAGTAATATAGTACCCTAAATAGTAGGATCCTTATTATAAGGACCCCCCAAAAAGGTACCGCTAATTGTTTGAACCTCCCGTTTCAGGGGGTTTCAGGTTTCTGTCAAAGGGGAAAAGGAGGGACCCTTAATGAGGACCCCTACCCTATAATGAGCTATATAATGGGTATATCATAGCTATATTAAGGGTATATACTAGGGGTCCTTATTAAGGGTCCCTCCTTTTCCCCTTTGATTCAGGGATCACCATTCACAAGAATGGGTGGAGCACCAGTTCTATGTCACAGGAACCTCTCGTTACAGCACATGTGACCAGCTTTATATGGGGATACCAGTAATCAGTGGAATATGCTCTCACAGCACATAAATCCTATTCTGAGTTCCAAGGCCTCTACTTGAAGGGTCGGGGGACTTATCAACTGGTTATTTTAGGGACTTATAAGTACCATAATCCCAATTAGGGTCCCTTTTAGGGTACTTATAAGTCTACTTATTACCTACTTACTAAGTTCCCCGACCCTCCAAGTATACCAGTTTGGGTCTGAGCGCCGCAACTTTAAATTTTTGGGAATGACCAAACAGCCTTATAAGTGGATCCCAACTTGAGTCCGCACATAAATGCTGCTTTATTCTGTCCTCCTGTTTTGACCAAATACCATAGGGGCCTAAATGATTACCAATACTATTTTTGGGTTCCCTATTATAGTTCTTTCTATACTGGGCCCGAAAACCTGTTCTAATTATTAAGGCCCCTATTTTACCTTATCCGTTGCAAACTGACAACGCGTGAACGGGCTCTCTCTAAAGGAAAAACGATGGTTGAGCCTTGTGTGGCGGTTTCCTCAGCTTCCGTTGGGGCTTGAGGTTTTGTAATATAGGGGCCTTAATAACTACCTATACTATTGTGGGGCTCCTTAATTATAACATATAGAAGAGATAACCCAAAGCCCTATTCTAATCAAAACCGTAAACTGCCTTTGTACAGAGTCATAAACCATAAACCCGAGAGCGTAAAATGCTTTCAGAAGCCCGAAATACACAGCCGGCTGAGGATGCATTGTGCTCAGAGCACTTGGCGATGTTCTGGGTAATTGTGCTTCCGTCGGGCACACAGCCATCGAAAATTTATTGAGCCCCTAAAGCTTAAACCTTCAGGATTTAGGGCTTATGGTTTAGAGCCTTTGACTGTTTGGAGGGATCGAATTTGGATTTTTCCGTGGGAGTTGAGCCATCCTCGACAGGCTTTGAAGGAGCTTCTCGCCCAAACCCGAAAATCCCCACCAGTCGCAACCAAACCTTCTTCATGAGTTTTCAGACTCCTTGCCTCTTGATCGAGAGTGGACAACAACTGGTGGCGCGGATTCAGGTTCGTTCGTTGATGCGGCTAAGTGCACCGTAGGAACCCAGGCGCCCAATATCCCGCGGTGGCCTGCCAAAACCAGACAAGGAGCCTTTTAAGGTCTAGTTCAGCACCATAAGGCCGTACCCTATAAACACCCTAAAACCCTAAACTTTGTATCTGAACTTTGTATCTGAAGCCATGCCTGCCTTGTGCGAGTGTGCCTAAGCCCAAACCTTTCAGCCTCGAGACCTCGGGGATGAAAAAGGAAAGCCGTAATGTGGGGAACCCCGGTTCCTTTAAAGCGGTCCATCTATAAGGGATCTATAATAAGGCTCTATAAGGCTTGATAATAGTGTAGGAACCCGATTAAGAAACCCTGGGCCTATAACCCCCCAATATATTAGGATTCATTGAAGGAACCCTAATAAAGGCCCAAGGTTTCTTAATCGGGTGCCTACATTACAGGTTTGGCGTTTGGGGTTTGGGGCGACACAGCTCTCGAAACAAACGCCCCGAAGAGTGGACAAAAACCAGGGTTCTGTTCAGGGTTTGCCTGGACCCTGACGAACCTACTATTTTAAGGGCCCCTAATATGATTTCCTTATATAAGTCCCTAAAAAGGTAGGTTCCTCAGGGTCCAGGTAATGTTTACGGGTTTCAAGACCTAAGAGGAGGCAAGAGAGAATAAGACGCAAACCAAACAAACCACAGCGCAATCCACATCAGAAAAGCAAGGCACAACAAGCAAAGAAAACCTTCTAAACCCTAAACCCCAAACCACCAAAACAACCCCAACAAAAACCCTACATCCTCAAACCCCCAAAAACCCCAAAACCCTCAAACCCGCAAAACCCCCCAAAACTCCAGACCCAGGATCCTTTGCGGAGGGGAGGCCTATGCCCTGGGTGCCTATGGCATCGCAGCGGCCCCGGAGTAAAACGCGGGGCCTTTTAGTGCTCTTGCTGTCAAGATAAGAGGTTTAGGTATCACTGAAGCAATTTTTTCAATTTTAAGAGATTCAGGTATACTTGAAGCTGCTTTACAAGTTGGTCTACCGTGAGTTATGGATCTTGATGTAAGTTTTGTTCGGGTCTGCAGAACTCGTAGTGCTTCGCCATTTCCTTATCGGGCCTCAACTCTCAACCAGGACAAAGTCAGCAGGGCCTTGACCCTAGAGCCCTCTACCCCAGGGCTCTATCAGACTCTACTTAGCAGCATGTTGTCCTGGTATGTCGATGCCTGTGTCGTGGTGGAGTGTCTTGAATGTTTAGGGCTTAGGGTTGAGAATCAGCAGGTTGTGAATTTTCAAACCCTCAAGCCCATGCAGACCCCCTGATTCTCCCACCGCCCTTCGCACAACCAAGAGGAACTCAACTCCGAAATCAACCCGACCGTGTAGCAGGATGTAAGGAGATACCTGTGGCAATGGCTTCCAGGCGCTTGTTTTGGAAATTGGGCCAGTGCACTCGCATTTTTGTCCCCAGGTAATCCCAGATACATACACCAAAGAACCGATAGTCTTAAGCCCTTTTTGCCTACAGCCTTAAAACCTTTGCAACCAGACGCTTTTTTCAATCCCAAATGAAACCTAGCAATCCGTGTCATTGCTTTCATTGCTACCCCAGAAGCCAAAGCCCCAGCTACTTTTCCGCGAGCTGTACGATGTACGAGGCTTATTTCCAAATCTCTGAAAAAATGCTCTCCATCCCAAAGCAACATTACAGACAATATAGAGAGAGACGTCACTACAGCTGTAGAACCGTAACCACGTTAACAAGCGACTGGGCCACTCGGGCTAAACTGAAGGTTCTGTTAATACTGCGGCAGATGACCGGCGTTCCAGGCCTCTCTCGTTTTTTGCGGGCTCTTGAAAGGGCCCGTGGAATTTGGAGTTGGTGTGTATAGGTCTCGGGCAGTAGGGTCTAGCGGCTGTTTATCGTACTTCAGTATGAGATGAGTAGGAGTGTTCGGTTTTAAGCGTTCAGCGAGGGTAGGAGTGTTGACGGTTTCAGTGTGCAGGAAGTGAGTTAACAGTTTAGGTGAAATGCAGATGCACGCAAGCCCGTTGCAACAGGCTCTTTTAGAAGAGACGGCTTATGTAAAGCCCCCGGCTCCTTATCATAATCTTCCTTATGTCAGTGGTAAAGGATGTTTAGGGTTCACGGTTCACTCTGCCGAAGAGCTCGGAGCTTGCATACATGCGGTAAAGCCCGTGTCATTTGGTGGTTCCCTAAACGCACAGTCTACTATATTTTAGTGACTAGCACCTATACTTAATATGGGGTTAAAGGAGTTTAACGAAGAGTACCACAATTCCCTAACTCCTGAGAACTAAGCGCCCAGAGCTGGAAAGAGGCGCGCCCTGTTTTCTGGTCGCGCCGCGGTCTCAGAATGCCACTGTTACTGTTTTGGTTTTCAATCCACATAAGCCCGTAGCCCTGAAAACCTGTAAGCCTTGTTGGGAGTTTGCGAAAATTAGGGGTAATTACCTCATTTTGAAGTCTTTGTAATAAGGATCCTGCTACTTAGGGTACTATATCAGGGCCCCCTGCTTTCGGAAACTCCCCTATAAATGCTAAAACCGAGGCGGTTCTTACGCTGTCAGACGTTACATAGCTTGTCTGATTGCAAGTGTCGAAAACAGCTTCTAGAAACTCTGTATTCCCAGCACCTCCACCCTAAACCGGCACCTTAAACCAAGCTCCAACACCCATACGGGAAGTTCCTTTCAGGGTTCCCCTTCGAGGTCCTTTTAGGGATTCCTATTCAGTTAAGGGCTCCTTTAAGGGTTCGCTCAAGGATTCCTTTAAGGGTTCCTTTAAGGATTCCTTTCAGTGTTCACTTTAAGGATTCCTATAAGAGTTCCTTTAAAGTGAGCCCCCGGCCTCGGCCTGTTCGGACGAGAGCTTCCCCTCACAGCTTCCTGATACAGCGAACCCCATAAAGTTGGAAACCAGATTAAGGCCAAATAGTACAATACTACGAATGTTTCAGGCCTCTTTGATCTCCAGAACATATAGCAAACCCCGAAAAGTTGGAAACCCGATTAAGGCCAAATAGTGCTGGGATTCCCTATTGTGTTACTCTTAAGGGTCGAGGCTATTGGGTTTCCAACTTTTAGGTTCTACTGTAAAGGGATGATAAAGGGCTTACTTGGAGGATCGTGGGACTTAGTAAGTAGGGTTCCTTTAATGGCTCCTGGAAGGGATCTTTTGGGTTCCTTAAAAGGGATCTGTAGGCTTTAGGGTTTAGGCTCTACTTGGAGGATCATGGGACTTAGTAAGTAGGGTTATAAGTAGCTTAATTGGGGTTATAAGTACTTATAAGTATGGTTACCTGATAACCCCACTTACTAAGTCCCATGATCCTTTAAGTAGGGGCCCCAAATCCTATACCCAGGGTTTAGGGTGGGTTTAGGGTTTAGGGTTTTAGGGGTTTAGGGTTTGGGGGTTCGGAAAGGGGTCTACTTTAGGTACTGCCCCCATACAGTAAGAGTCTATAATAGGGCTACTATTACGGTCCTGGTATATCTATATTCTGAATATTATTCAACTACTACTGAGTGGGGCCCGTACCCACGGTCTACTGTAGGGTTTAGGGCCCTGAACCCTAAACCCCTGTACCGCACTACCTATACCTTACACGTGCAAACGTATTTGGGAGTTTCCGAAAACTAGGGGTACCTTAGTTTGGGGTCCTTATTATAGGGATCCTGATATTTAGGGTGCTATATTAGGTCCCCTATTTTCGGAAATTCCCATATGGAGAATTCCTATCTTGACCGTTACCTGGAATCCTGAAAAGATGGTAGAGTTTAAAAGGGGCTGAGGGTTTAGAGATTAGGGTGTAGAATACTCCGGGCGAAGCGGAAAGCCTGTTGCAAAATGTTTTGAGAATTTTGTTGTACAAGGGTTGAGGGTATAGATGGATTTAAGCCGAAGGGTTTACTATGCCAAAGAACACATATGGGAGTTTCCGAAATTTTAGGGGTACCTCAGTTTGGGGCCCGTGTAATAAGGATCCTTCTATTCAGGGTACTATATATTAGGGTCCCCTATTTTCGGAAACTCCCAAAAGGAGAATTCCTATCCTGACCGTTACCTGGAATCCTGAAAAGCTGGTAGAGTTTAAAGGGGCTGAGGGTTTAGAGATTAGGGTTTAGAATACTCCGGGCGAAGTGGAAAGCCTGTTGCAAAATGTTTTGGGAATTAGGTCGTACAACGGTTGAGGGTATAGATGGGGTTAAGCTGAAGGATTTTGCTCTTTCAAGGAACACATATGGGTGGTTGTTAAAATTATGGTCCCCCTTTTGGGAACCCTAAATAATAGGTGCCGTAATATATATTACGGACCCAAAAAGGGGCCATAATTTTGACAACCACCCATATAATAGAAAATAGATCCCTAAGGGCTTGACGGTTTCGGACTAGGGGTTTCGGAGATAGGAGTTGGGATTCCGAGCTTTGGATTTCGAAGCCCGAACTCCTTGCCGATCAGATTCTACTACATTTATTATTATTATTATTGTTATTATCATTATTATTATTAGTAGTAGTAGTGTAGTAGTAGTAGTAGTAGTAGTAGTAGTAGTAGTAGTAGTAGTAGTAGTAGTAGTAGTAGTAGTAGTAGCTGTATGATTATTATTAACCTTCTTATTCAAATTGTTATTGTTATTAGTAGTAGGAGTACCATTATTATTAACTATTAACCGTTCTTATTCACATTCTTATTGTTATGACTACTATTGTCGCTATTTTTGCAGATTCTGCATGCTGGTGCCGGTCTACGTGGCCGAGTTGGCAGCCTCAGACTTATAGGATCCTTAAGGGAGGGTGGTTCAAGGGGGGAGGGTACAAGGAATCCTTAGGGGAACCTTAGGGAGTACTAGGGAGAGTTAGGGATCACTAGGCTATGTACCCCGCTTGGAGCCCCCTCCCTTAAGGATACTGTAACGGACTTCCAGCAGAAGCTCCTGTCGGATTTACAGGGCTTGGCTTCGTGGGATGAAAGGGGCTCCTTTATTAAGGGATCTATGATTTGGGGAAGTACCGTAAGGCTCCAAAGTAGTTCCTTTTTGGGGTTCATATATAGAATCCTATAAGGTAATCCCAAAAAGGAACTACTATGGAGCCTCTGGGTACAGGGCTTGGCTTTGTGGGGTTAAGGGGCTCCTTTGAGCTTGGGATCTATAGGGTTCTATAAGGGGCTCTTAGTAGCTGAGTAGGTAACCTTTACTTGGCTTTGTGGGATTAACGGGCGTTTCTTAATTGGAGGATCATAGGACCTAGAAAGTAAGGCAACAAGTTATAACTACCTTATTTGGGGTTTTCTAAGTAGTAAAAAGTCTAGATACCTTATTTATCTGTCGGATTTGCAGGGCTTGGCGCTGTGGGATTAAAATTCGTTCAGGGGTTTTTTCCGGGTTTAGGGCTTGGCGCAATTATGGGGTGCGGGGCGTTGGTTTGAGTGCGATTGTGGAAAGGTTCCATGTCCCTTCACTACTTCACGTGCCCATGGCCATTTCGCTTTAATGGAGTCTTTTTTATGCAGGGCTTCTCGGATTTCTCAGCTGTGCCTGAGGATTCGGGTTTCCTTGGGTGGGAGTTGGGTTTCAAGCACAACTTTGAACACCGCTCTGAGCATCCTTTGGATGCCATTATATCCGTTTGGGCTGAGGGCCCATACCCTCTCGCTGCATCACTAAAGGGAACTCCAGAAAGTTGGAATATGGATTAATGGTAGGATCCCCTATAATTTACTTTAAAGGGGTTACGATAATGATATTCCAACTTTCTGGCTTCTACTGTACGCCCTGAAGCTTTTTTCCGTTTTACGCCCTTACAGCTCCAACACGGGGCCGCGCTGACCAGACTCTGACCCCTAGCCAAGCCAAGCCGGGCATGCATGTTCCCCTAAGGGTCCAAGTATGATAATCATATACTCTCTTAAATATTGAGCTACATAACTACTATCCGAAACCCAAGTACCTAATTATTGGGTCCTTTGGACCCTTAGGGTTCATACTACACCTTCAACCCGGACACAGTAAGTTCGACCCCGAAGGAGTTAGTTGATGCTTCCAGTATGCTTGTAGGGTGGAGGTGCAGGGGACCTGGTGGGTGCAAGGTTTTTACTGTTTAGGGATTTAGGGTTGAGGGTTAAGGCTTCATTAGGTTTAGGGCTGATAGGGTTTATTGTTCACGCTCGTCTTCGGCGAAACCCCTGCGGAGACATAGCATCCAGCACGGCGAGTTCCCGTAGGTCGACCGAGTTGGGCTGAAGTGTAAGAGTTCCAGGTTCAAACGTCCACTAGAAGAGATCTCGAAAGCCCAGTCTAAGTATCATCCCTCTATAGTAGGCACGGGCCTACATAGGACCGAGACTCTACACCCCAAGACCCCGAAGCCTGGACCTCTACACCCCCAAACTCTAAGCCCTAGCAGTAGAGTAGGCAACCTTTAACCCCGTTTGGGCAGTATAGTCCCTATATAATCCCTATAGCCAAAAAGGTTAACCCTTAGTTCCCCATGATACCCGACAAGTCGGTAGCCGACTATCTTCCCCGCAGCTGTCTGAACTCCGGGACGCGAAGGGGTTCTGCTCAGCTTGGTAGAGGTGGCTCAGTTGCATCCGGAAGCCAACCCCTAAGTGTCCATGTACCTACCTTAGCCTACCAAACCCTACTTTTTTGTAGGTTCTTATTATGAACCCTAATATGGAGTTTATAGGGACCCTACAAAAATGTAGGGTTTGGTAGGTTAAGGTAAATAGTATCTACATTGGCCTTAAAGTACTCCCTATATGGGTACATTAGACCCAAAGCATATACTATCTGGGCACATGGACACTTAGGGAACTAATACCACATGATGCAGGTTTATGTTGTAGAGGATACCACGTGAAATTGGATGAGTTCCATTCTGCGTTGAGACTGAGTATGTATGTATGTACAGAGTATCGAATCATCGATTTTCTGGCGTGAACGAACCTTCATGAGAAGTGGTGGTTTGGGGTTTACCGCTTCCAGGTGCAAGGGTGCAGCGGGTTGGCGAGTTTGGCTTGTTTCGGTGCGAGACGCATCTTCGTCAGCTTCCAGCCGGAGCCTGAAACCTTGGTATCCGAAGCGATAAACCTGCCATCCAAAACCCCGCCCTTATTTGTGAATATGCTACCAGGAGACATCAACCGTAGAAAGCAGCATCGCGCCGGAGGGAGTCCTTTAAACCTTTTGCACGACTCTTAAATCCTGATCCACAAGCTACTGTGACTGCTGCTGCCGGTGCTACTGCCGCTGCTAGGGCCACTGCCCGGCGACTGCTACTTCCACTCTGCTGCTGCTACTAGTACCATCACCACCACGACGACGACTACTACTACTGCTGCTTCTGTTTCTGCTACTGCTACTGCTGCTGCTGCTGCTACTGCAACGGTACTGCCACTACGCCTACTGCTTTTATGTCTACCACCACTACTACTACTACTACTACCACTACTACTCCTCCTCCTGCTGCTGCTACTGCTACTGCTACTACTACTCCTATCTCTACTGCTACGTACTGCTACAGAAAATGCCACTGCTGCTGCTACTGCTGCTGCTGTTGCTACTGCTGTTGCTGCTGCTACTGCTACGACGACGAGGAGGGGCGCGAAGACGAGAATGCAAGTGGACGACGACGAACACTCCGTCTGCTGTTGTGGCTATTTAGGCTGCTGCTACTGCCTTTGGGGACAGTGTCATCTTCTGGTAGCACTGCTTCTGACGCTAGACGGTGACGAGTTGCAGCAATATTTGTTGGTTCAATGGCCCGGGAAGCCTGGGTACTTATGTAAGCCACCCTCAAGCAGACCTAGAGTTCGTGATTTTCAACGAGGCATGTGCGCAAAATGTTGTTTCTCCGTAAACACGGTTTAGGGTTTAGGGCCCTAAACCCTAAACCCTAAATGCTCGTTTGAGTTCGAGTCGCACTTCACAGCTACCGGAAGACCACGCCTTGAAGAGCAATCTGGCACACCGAAACCCATAAGACAGAGAACACAAGTGTGTTTCTGGCGGTGGCAGAAGTAATATAAATAACAAATCAAGATGTATGTATGTATATAAAATGATAATAAGAATGATAATAGTATAATAATATTGCTTATTATTGTCATGTCATGTTATGCTCTGTATATATACACACACACATACACTCCTCTTCGCCCCGAACCCAACAAACTGAACCCTGAACACGTCAACCGTTCCAGGACTATGGCGCCGGCCTTCGCCATCTTGGCCTCCGATGATGCTGGCGCCAAGGTGTTTGGGGAGAAGTAGGGTTTAGGTTAAAAGGGAGTAGTAGGGTTAGGGTTTAGGGAGTTTTAGGGTTTTGGGACTAGTAGGGTTTAGGGTTATGTAGCCTGAAAGGGTTTGAGGTTCACTGACCATATGGATTCATGGCCGCTCTTGTTAAGATCATTTGATTCTCAAGGTATGTCTATGTTTTATGTGATAAATTGGGTACGGCCCCCACTCAGTAATCGTTGAATAATACTCATATATAGATATAGTAGGACCTTAATAGTAGCCCTATTATAGACTCTTACCGTACGGGGGCCGTACCTAAGTGATAAACTTCAAGTGCCTTGGATCCCATTTCTCCCGAAGGTGGCCGGCAAGAACTCCGCGGCGGCAGGCATCCAACTGTTCCAGAGACTTGCCTACCTTCGTCAGAGTTTCAGCTTCAGGAAGCAGGCCACCCCAATTCAAATCCCCAACCCAGACCCGCGGGAGGATCTAAAAAGTAGATCCCTCAATGGGCGTTCCTACAAAGTACCCGTAGTAGTATAGGGCCTCCAATTGGCGGATCTACTTTCTAGATCCTCCCGGGCGTCTGGGAAATCGCGTCGCGAAAACGCAAGCCGGAACATGAGACCTCTCCGGTCGCAATCGTAAACCCTTTCGACCGAAGACCCTAAACCCTTTTACCCCAGCTCCTGAACAGCGTCTGGCTTGTACGAGTGCGAGCGCCGAAACCCTAACCCCAAGACCCTAATATAGAGGCCTTAATAATTACCTATACTATTTCGGGGTTTCTTATTATCATCATAGTAAGCCTTTTTCTATTTACTAAGGCACTAAGGCCCCTACATTAACCCGTTGTTTGTTCTCATCTCGGGCGTGAAGTTGCTCTTCAAGGAGGCGTAGCGTGGCATATCGGGCAAGAGCTGAGGGTATAAAGGCTTGCATGCTTCCCTTAAAGGCTTGGAAGGTTTTGGAGGAGGGTTCTACAAAGGTTTTCCTGGTTTAAAACGCTTCATACCGGCTCTATACATAGTTTTGTAAAGGTCCTATGAGGATCGAAGTGAGCATTCAAAGTCGACTAGCTTGGGTCACTGGCCAATGATTCTGACAAGCTGTGGGTACCACATAAACAGGGCTAAGAGTTCCTAGCCTATGGAAAAAAGGTGTCTTATTCACTGTGGGTGCGACCTCATTGAGACATCCTTGATCGAATAAGATCCTCTAGTCTCTGAGATTCCACAAACTATTACAATCTCTAAACTCTAGCCGAATAAAAGCTGTCTCTGCCACATAGCATAAGGCCATAAACACTAAACCAAAACCTTAGCCGAACAATGAGGATGTTCTCCTCCACATCAGCATTGCTGGGGCTGAGTCGTTCCGCAGACTACTCGGCGAGCAATGCAAACCTGAGTCTCTTTCTGCATGCAGGGAATTTGTCGGTTTCGGGGTTCGGGTTTGAGGGTGTCTTTTCATCCCCCTGAAGAAGGATCTGCGCGCATCCCCTTTCCAAAATTCTGCTCTGTGTTCTGCAGCCTTCACTGGTAGGTTGTGGGGAGTTGGAAGTAACTTAAGCGAAGTAATCCGAGCTTGTGGTTATGAACCCAGACCCAGGATCTAGAAAGTAGATCCCCTAAATATGGGGCCCTATATCACTACCTTAACCTACCAAACCCTACTTTTTGGTAGGTTCTTTCCAACAACCCTAATATGGAATTTATAGGGACCCTACAAAAAAGTAGGTTTTGGTAGGTTAACGTAAGGGTACTGTATGGGAACCCCCATTAAGGATCTACTTTTTGGATCCTCCCGGGGGTCTGGGAAGTAACCATGGCGGGAGCCGCGTTACCTGACATTCTACTTGGAGGCCCTTTTGACTTAGTAAGTAGGGTTAGTAAGGTGGGTTATGGGGATTATAATGGGTTTCTAGGGGATACTAAGTAGACTTACTAAGTCAAAAGGGCCTCCAAGTATCTGTTACAGCCGCAGTACTTACCTTTGGTTACCCGGAGGCTCCATAGTAGTTCCCTTTTGGGAGTACCTCATAGGGTTCTATATATGAACCCCAAAAAGGAACTACTTTGGAGCCTTAGGGTAGTAGGGAATGGAAGAACGGCAGAAATATATAGTGGTTATAATTGTACCTAATTGTACCCCATTCCTCCATTCCCTACTAACCAAAGGTACGATTATTCGCGTGGGATTTTCCAGGCAGTAGTAGCGGTAGCAATAGCCACAGTGGTAGCCGGAGCAGCAGCAGTAGCTGACTGGCAGACGCAGTGGCAGTGGCACTAGCCGTAGAAGTAGTCGTAGTAGTAGCAGTAGTAGTTGTTGTTGTAATTAGTAGCAGTAGTAGTAGTATTAGTAGTAGTAGTAGTAGTAGTGGTGGTGGTGGTGGTGGTGGTGGTGGCGGTGGTGGTGGTGGTGGTCGTAGGAGTAGCTGTAGCTGTAGCAGAAGCACTAGTAGTAGTCGTCGTCGTGGTGGTAGTAGCACTAGTACGGGTACTGGCACTGGTACTAGTAGCAGTAGCAGTAGCCGAAGCAGCAAAGGCAGTGATAGGAGGATGGGTAGCAATAGAAGTGCTGGAAATTACGGCAGTAGTCAGCGGTTGTTGGATACTGCTGCTGTGCTTCTCTTTGCTGACGTCGTCCTCCTTTTGTTGTCGGTGTGCTGTGCTGTCTAGCTCTAGCCGCTAGCCAGACTTCGGAACTGAGGAACTGCCTCATCAACTTCCGCCGAACCAATGCCATCAACGGACAAAGCAGCCCGATGTGCATCTGGGAGTCTGTAACTGTCGCGCCTTCTGTACTGTAGGCTAATGTGACCCTGAACACCCCCACCCCTAAACCCAAAACCCTAGATCCGGAACCCTAAACCCTCAACCCCTAAAGCCCTAAACCCTAAACCCTAGACCCTAAAACCCTAAACCCGTAAACCCCTAAACCCCGAATCCAGCGAGGCAACATGTGGGGTGAGATCCAGGGCACCGGCCTGGCGGGTGGCGGTACAGGAGCCGCCGGTCGTCACGGCGACACCAGCCAAGGCACGATAATACCTTCATGGGTGGTTGTCAAAGTTAAGGTCCCTTTTTGAGTACCCTAAACAATAGGTGTCGTATTATAATAAGGATCCAAAAAGGGACCATAATTTTGACAACTACCTACATGCATTCATACCTGCATACATACCTACCTGCGTGTACAGCACACCTATATAGCTATACTCTATCCGCAACCTGTACTAAGTACATGGGTATTCTGGGATCTCACAGACAAAGGTCCAGGGCTTTGGGGTCTTACTTTGGTAGCGTTGTTGTCGTGTTTTGTTTTGTTTGTAGTAGGTGTTTGTTTTTACGATTCGTGTTGTGTTTTAGCAGGGCTTGTTGATGTTTGCAGGCCCATTCTATATCGCTCGAAATACTCAGTAATATACCCGTTTGACTGTTCTAATCATTAAGGCCTCTATATCATACTCAGGATCCTGCTGCTTAGGGCGGATCGATTATGTTGCGAAACTGCGATATTCTCTGCGTTTGTATTCTTCGGGCTTTCAGGATATGAGCCATGACAGTGTTACAAGTGTTTATTCGAATTCAGAACTCTAAGGGGTGCACAAGAAGTGTGGTTTTTGTTCTATAAATTCTTGTTGGTTGTTGTTGCCTTTCCTACTTGCCAAGATTCGACAGGACTTCTCTGAAAGTTTTACCGTGCCTCACCTGGTCCCTAAACCCCAAACCCCAGCATCTGGACATCTCTGAACCTTAAAGCATAAATCATAAACCCCCAACTCCAAACCAGGTGCGGTTCTTCGGGGCCCCGCACGCCACTCACGTAAGCGTACCTCATATAACTCTGCCCAGTGTGTTTACCCTAGATTAAAGCAGCACGAAGCTGTCAAGCCCCAGACTTTGAGACACAAGCTCTGAACTGTCGCAGCGCAGTGCCTGTAATACACACACACATACATACATATATATATATATATATATATATACAAATCTTACTACGGGCTCCTATTACAATTTAAAGTAATTTCAATAATTACACATAGATGCAGACATGCATTTTGTGTGAGCCTATGGTCTAAAGCCGCAACCAAAGATGTGGTAAGTCGTACCCTGCATTCTACAGGTCGGATTACACGTGGTACCATCGTACACTTCCTTGTGACGAGATTCTACACACAAAGGGCACGCGCCACATGGTTACTTTGCGAAGGTTGTAAAGGCAAGCCAAGCCTGTAAGTATTGGGTTCAAACTCCCTAAACCCAAAACCCAAAACCCTAAACCCTAAACCCTTTCTACGAAACCATGATAAATCCACTGTTGAGGGTTCCATGCTTGGGTTTAGGCACCGTCCGGAAAGTATACACTGACGTTAACTAAGGGGCACCAGTTCGGGCACTCGTGAAAACTCATTCTAACTGTCAGAATTTCAAAAACGCACCCTAGTTTCGACCGCCCCAAGCCTTAAACCCGATACCGCAGCGTACAAATCAGGTGCTACGGCAGCTTCTGAGGCGTACACCCCAGAAGGCCTCCCCAGAAAGCTTCCAAAGACACCAGAGCCGGCCGCTTGGTGAAGTTTGCAAGAGTGAAGGGCGTAAATAGCTGCCTCAATAATTAGAGCAGGGTTCCTTTAAAGGGATCTTTAAGGGCTTCAGAAGGGGATTTATAGTAGAGTTCTGTAATCTAGGGGCCTTAATAGTCAAGATAGGTTTACTATAATTATGATAAGGAGCCCCCAAAATGGTATAGGTCTTTATTTAGAACGCTATAGTAGGGCTTCAGGTTTGGAGTTTAGGGGTTTGGGACCTACAGTCTCGGGCTCGAAGTTTACATTTTGGGGTCCATTGGGGTTTCGTGTGGTGTTTCTGTGGGTTTCACATTCGGAGCGTTGTCTTTTCGGCTTCGCAGAGAACCCAATACCCCTTAATTAATGAATATACCTTAAATAACAATATGAAGCCCCCTAATATTTAAGGGCTAATCCTTATTTAAGAGTTTAGGGTTTAGGGTTGTTATTTAAGGTATAATCCTTACTTAAGGGGTATTGAATGGGATCTTTGGGTTCAGTGCCTCGGATCTAGGAGGCCCAGACCTTCCAAAATCCCTTAATTGAGGAGTATGCTTTAATCCATATTACGGCTCCTATTATGAGTTAAGGGGTTTAGGGTTTATAGGGGTTTGGGGTTTAGGGTTTAGGGGTTTAGGGTTTAGGGTTAACGTATATTCCTTAAATTAAGGGATTTTGGAAGTTCCGGGGGGTTTGTCTCGCTTCGTCAAGCCTGAAGGAGGAATCGCAGAGCTATTTGGGGGTCGCAAGAGTTGGCCATGCCAGGGGACTACTTGAAGGTTCATGGGACTTAATAAGCAAGGTTATAAGTGCCTTAATTGGAGTTATAAGTACTCATAAGTATAGTTCCCTTTGTTGTAAACCCAATTACTAAGTCCCATGATCCTCCAAGTACGGCGACCTGCCATGGTATCATAGATCTTTTGCCATGACGCGGGCACTTCGGCTGAGCTTGCGAAGTCTTTGTACAGGATGAGAAGGTCAAACCCAAGGCCCCATCCTCCTGCAGCCCGTTGCGGGTGACTGACACTCCTCAACAGCAGAGTGATGCATCCAACATAAGTCACGTGACAGGCCCTGCCTTGATAAGACTGATCAACATGGCTGAGCTGTGACCAGAGTTGTTGCGCTGTCTGGTGCGTGCAGGGTGTGCTGTGAGGTTGTCATCTTGACCCTAAGGCCCTAAAGGTTCATGTACCCGAACAGTATATGCCATATGCTTTGGCCTTAAAGTAATCCCTATTTAGGTAGTTTGGAGATAAAGTATATACTTATTGGGTACATGGACCCTTATGGTGACATTTCCGCAGTGATTCCGGCTGCTTTCTGGAGGATCAGGCTTCAACGGCTTAAGGCTTCACCTGACCCTGGAACTGAGTAGTACTGTGTGAACCGGCTCTGTACTTGGAGGATCATGGGACTTAGTAAGTAGGGTTTTAAGTGCCGTAATTGGGGTTATAAGCACTTATAGGTCTATTATAAGTATAGTTACCTTATTTATAACCTTTCTTACTAAGCCCGATGATCCTCCAAGTAGGGGACATGTCTAGACAAACGACAGTTTCGAGCGGTGAATTCTATCGTTGCACCTCAAGCTCCAATTCCCCAAACCCCAACCCCTAGCGGTAGAGCCGCAAAGCTCAATCCTGTCATGAAAGCCAAAATACACCATGACAAGCCACTGCACCCTATCAGCCCAGGACTTTGTCAGCAAGTATCCTCCCTCCTACTACCACCGGGATCCGGCCCGGGCCGATCTCACCTTGTCCATGCGCGAAGCCTCGACACTTGGGCCAGTGCAGGGGTTTCCGAAATTAGGGCTCCCTTATTTTGGGGTCCTTATGATAAGGATCCTACTCTTTAAGGCACTATATTAGGGTCCCCTCTTTTCGGAAACTCCCATATTGCTTAGCTTAAGGATCTGCTGTATACATTGGCCTATAATATCGCCAAAAACCACCGAAATTCTGATGATCAAGGCCCCTACAGTAAGCTCGATAGCCGGAACTTGAGTTTAGGATCGTAGTTATGTAGCTCAATATCTATGAGAGTATATGATTATTAGGACCCGAGGCCCTAAACCCTAAAACTTTCGGCCCTTCCCGCAACGTTGAGAGGAAAGGACTAAGTATGGGAGCCTTTCTAGGAACCTTTAGGGTTTTCCTTAACCCTGAATAACCTGCCTTGGTAGGGTTCCTTATTATGATTTCCTTTTATAAGTCCTTGAAAGGTAGGATATTCCGGGTTAAGGTAGGGTTTACCCTAAACTCAACTTCCTAAACCGAAGCCCTCATAGTATGTACATGGACACTCGATTTGCTATACAAGGGCCCGGTTACAGTAGCCGTACTTCAGCACGCGGACCCTCGAGGGTCTCTTCAGTCCGCCACCCAGAGAGCCCAGTACCCCTTAATGAAGGAATATAGCTTAAATCAGAATATGAAGCCCCTAATATAATTTAAGCCAGATTCCTTAATTAAGGGGTGTTGGGCTCTTTGGGCATGATTTCGAATCCGGGCTTCAGCGCTTATGCCCAGGTCTCACAGGCTCCGGTTCTTGCGACCTTTGGTGCTTTTGAAGTTTCGGGCTCCGGGGTTTGGGGTATCGCGGTTCAGGGTTCGTGTGTGCTCGTAGAGGCGGTTTTCCTGGGCCGTGTCGCTCTTTGGGTTAAATTTAAGATCAGGCAGGGGCGGGGAGTAGGCAAGCCGAGAGTACTGGGGGGTTCAGGGCCGAAGAAGGGGTAGAAGACAACTTGTGCAAAGGACATTTTGTGTTTTCGTGCATGTTGCATGTTGCTGGGCATCAGCCTCACGGGCAGTTACATGACAACTCAATTGTAAAGCGATATGGAGGAGTTGGAAGTTCCATGCAGAGCCGACAGACATCATGTCATAACAAAAGCTTGCTTAATGCAGACGTCGGAATAACTACTCACAGTATTCCCTGATAGTTTTAGTTCTGCCTGTCATATGGCATTCTAACCGCAAACTTTTTCTAGATATGGTCAAAGTCCCTACATCACTCAACCCCTATGCGTTTGTATTGGGCAAACTTCAGAAACCTTTTCAGGAGATCCTTTGTAAACCATTAGTTTGTAGCATGTATAGCATGTAGTAGTAGTAGTAGTAGTAGTAGTAGTAGTAGTAGTAGTAGTAGTAGTAGTAGTAGTAGTAGTAGTAGTAGTAGTAGTAGTAGTAGTAGTAGTAGTAGTAGTTAGCATATACTATATCATTCTACTTCATAGCATGGTAGGGTATGCTTCTTTCTAAAAGGCTACCCAAACTAGGCGTAAGCTTACACTTACCCTGCAGAGGTTTAGAGTTGGTCACGGCAGAGTCAGTGTGCTCAGGAACCCCACTGAGATGCAGCACAAGACCAACTTCTCATCCATGGAGAAGGCGAGGTTTAGGGTTTAAGGGGAGGAGAGGGGGGAGGGGAGGGGAGAGAGGGGAGGGGAGGGGACGTGAGGGTTTACTGCAGCTTTTAGGAGTTTAGTGTTTAGGGGTCTAGGGTTTAGGACAGGGAGGCACCGGGAGTGTTATGGCTGCAAGCCCTACACCCGACAAAAGTGATCACGTTTACCGCGCCCAAACTCTCATCGGCAGCTTGTTTCGACCCCACATTTACCTAGTAGTAGAGTAGGTAACCTTTAACCTTTTTCGGGTAGTATAGTCCCTATATAATCCCTACATAACTAAAAAGGTTAACCTTTAGTTCCCCATGATACCCGACAAGTAGGTTTATATATATATATATATATATATATACATATACACACGTATATACACACATACATACATCATACATACATACATACATACATACATACAGACATTTTCGTACATACATACATACATAGATACATATACACATATATGCAGTATCTAGTACTGATGGATATACACATATGACCTGAGCTGAGCTCTTACAAGTTTACGGTCTTGGAGTGTATAGAACTCAGCATTGCAACTCCGGAGATACGAAGCATGGGTAGGCTCCAGGGGGTTTAGGGGTTTAAGGCTTTCGGGTTTAGAGTTTAGGGGGCTCCGTCGTTTGATTCTAGAATAAGATACCTGCATCCTTTCTGCCTCCTGCTCTTCAGGAGGGATTCGCGGCTGTGCGAGGCCTGCAGGTGAGCCTGAAGACCAAGGACACCCTCCACCCTAAACTTCCCAGAGCTTAATTAGGGAATATGGCTTAAATTATATAGGGCTTCATATTATTATTTAAGCTATATATTCCTTAATTAAAGGGTATTGCTTCAGGATTTGGGGGTTTCCGAAAATAGGGGACCCTTACAAAGTACCCTAAATAGTAGGATCCTTACTAGAAGGACCCTACAATAAAGTACCCCTAATTTGCGGAAACTCCCATTTGATGCAGGGTTTTGGGGTTTTGGATCCTGGCCTTGGCGGGGGGGTTGTAGTGGAGCGCTGTGTTTCAGCTGTTCGGGTTGATGGTTTGGGTTCGGGGGCTTGGTTTGGGGTTCTCACCGACCGAGTTGTGTTGGATAGTTGGTTCAACTTGTGTTTGCAACTTTAGAAGGGGCCCCCACCCTGTAATAGTGGTATAATAGGAATATAATAGGGCCCCAGTATAGTCCTTATAGTCACTATTACAGGGTGGGGGCAGCTTCTAACCTTGCTGCGGCTTTGGCAGGAAAAAGATGACAAGGTCTTGCTGATCGCGAACCTGCCGACTTCAACGCAGGCATGCCGGCATGGTGAGATTTGCCAACAACAAGCAATCCAGCAAATCAACAAAACACAGATTGACTAACAAACTAGCAGTGCAACCATCTAGCTAACTAGCGAGCTAGCTAGCTAGCAGCTAGCCAGCTAACTAACTAAACTAACGGACGAACTATACAACTAACTAGATAATGCAAATGAATAGCCACAGTAACGAAATGAACAAATTCCCAACTAACTCATCATTTGGTTTTCAATAGTTAGCCATTCATTGGATACTACTGCACAACATGATTGCCGATACGAGAACTGTTGCAGGATCATTTTCAATCTCTCCAATTGTCGTGGAGTCATGTGCCCTACATAGGGACCCCGACAAATTGATACAGGCGTCCGGCTTTGGGCGTTATAGGCATTGTGTGCGCACATACAGGGTCATGCACCAACACCGCTGAGGAGAAGAGCAGGATGCTAAAGCCGCAGGTATACTGCACGCGTAGGATTGCGTACGCGTAGGATTGCGTCAGTCTTGGTTGCCGTGAACATTTCCAAACCTTGAATGCAAGCATTGCTGACACGAAATTGAGCGGCAGGAAGTTCTATGAACACTACTACACCAAATACATGCACCGTTCACGGAAAGTAGTAGCAGGGCAGAAGTCTAGAATGTTGCGAAAGATTGAAACCCTCACCGCATCAGAAGAAATCCTTCAATACCGTCGCTGACTGCTCCCCGTACATTGGAGGGCTCTGTTCGCGCGGCAGGGTGTGATTTCGAATCCCTCTAGACTCCATCCCTCTGCTCAGGGGAGTTTCAGCTGAACAACTTATAAAAATCAGCCTTGACGTGGATGTGTTGCGAGACCCGGAAAGCCCTGAGATTGCGCTTCTACAGACACATGCCTAACGCGCTACGACCATTTGCTGTAGATCTGACGAGTCGAGACAGCAGCCAACAACCGTGAAACCCACAGGCAGAACTTCTACAAGCTACATGCCTCCAGGACCAGCAGCCTACATTCATCAAGCCTTTCGCCCCTTCTTTGCGGTTTCAGAACTAAGAGTTGCAATGCTGCGAGGAGCAGCATGACGGCGTCTCCTGGGCCTTGAAGCGCGGTGAACAGACACTTGGGCCAGTGCACACGTGCCTTGGCTCGCCCTTTTCATTGTTGTTGACAAGTAGCCAAGTTGGGTCGCCATCCTGGCTTTTGACCAGGGACTTAATTCAGCGAGTTACCTTTGGCACCAAATCTTATTCGATGTCTTGACGGTTCCATGGTCCAGCCTAAATCGCAAGCGTATATGGAACCCTAAACCCTCAGCACCGGTACATGGTAGGATCGCAGGTCCCACATGGGTAGTTCTCTAAATGCGGCTCCCTTTTTTTAAAGTATCCAAACTTGTATGGCACCCTTATAAAAAGGAGCCTTACAGGGATCCTAACTTAGAGAACCACCCATACGGCTGAGGGTTTAGGATTCAGGCTGTATAGAAAGCAATTAAACCAAATACAGCTGCGACACTGAATTCCGCATTTGGAAAGTCTACCGCTAGGAGGACTTACCATACACCACGCCAGCATTTACCCAAGTCATACTCCTCCAGAAAAGTGGAGCCATAGATTGTCATCCTTAGGGCGAGTGCTGTTTGGATCCCCATGCTGCAAGATAGCCCTTCTACTTTGGCATCCCGAAACAACAACCCGGCATCCCCTCAATTCGAAAAGCCCAAACCCGGAACTGTAAATCTGCAAACCCACGGCCAGCCGAGCAGACATAAAACGGAGCTCAAAAAATCTGCAAACCCACAGGCCAAACTCACATCATAGTATTGAGCGCTCTGTTTGCATCGGGACGTGTGCAAAATACCCAGGACCAGAAGCCCGAAACCCGAAACACAGGGCGTTAAACCCTAATCTTTGTCATAGTTGGGTAGAATTTTACATTTTTATGGGTACTTTAAACTTACTAAGGAATAAAAATTTAAAATTTTAATCCTATCCCAACCATGAACTAGTAACTAGTAATGGAGGACTTGGACCCACGATCTGGGAAGAGTTGACGGCCTGTGTTTGCCTTGGCTCGACAGTGACCTGGGCGGCATTCCTTAGGGGTACTTTGAAATAATTTGAAAGTATTTGTTATTATGATCCCTAAGAAACAGCTAAAATTATGATTTTTGCTAGGGTTCTAAGTTCAGTATAGATTCATCGCAAGCAAGTTCAGGGGTTGAAGATTTCGCACGCATGCTTTCCGTCAGGGATTTTACGGAAGCCCCCTAGTGAGTCTTAGCAGTTCTGGGTTCAAGGTCCTTTGCTACGTTTCCGGGTTACATCTTACTTGGAGGCCCTGTTGACTTAGTAAGTAGGGTTAGTAAGGTGGGTTATGGGGATTATAATTATGGGGTTTCTAGGGGATACTAAGTAGACTTACTAAGTCAAAAGGGCCTCCAAGTACATCTTACATTGTCGAGAAGACAAGCAGAACGTGCCATGCCATGATTTGCGGCTTTCCCGTTCCTGCCACGACCGCACATTTCTGTGTTACACGTGCTATGCATGCTGGTTGCTTTTTTCGAACATGTAGTGGTCTATTCTTCACTCCAAACCCCTAACACAGCGACTTGCTGTTTCCCTCTGAAGCGGCTTTTTCCAGTTTGGGATTTCTGATAAAGGGCTTCGAGCTTGTGAAGATATTTTTGGGCTTCGATGCATTGGTAAGAGATGGTAAGAGTATCTTCAACTGCCCGATGGCACATTATTCCCCAAACCTGTGCTGAGCATTCAATGAGGTGCTCAGACTAGATTGTCTAGATATTGGGGTCTGGCTCGTGCCGCCTCACAAGATTGGCATTTCAAGTTTTGCTTATAAACTCATCGTGAAACCATGTTCTTGAGCCTTGCAGCCTACCCTGAAAACCTAAACGCTCTAAACTCTGAACCCCCGCCGTCCGAAACGACCCTAAGAACGCCCCAAAGCCCTGAAGCCCCAATCCAACAGCCGTGACGGCCCCCAACAGCTAAACTTTAAGGACTCCAAAGCCCTTTCTCAGACGAGTATCGACCCCATGTTGCAACAATGTAGCTGCTGAGGAGTTTACTTGGAGGATCATGGGACTGAGTAAGTAAGGTTATAAGTACCTTATCTGGGGTTATAAGTATAGCTACCTGATTTATAACCTTACTTACTAAGCCCCATGATCCTTTAAGCAGGGTTTAGGATTGAGGGTTTAATTAGAGATTACATGTATAATCCTACCATAATTGTAAAGGTCACCCTTTTTTGGAGGGGGGCTAGGGTACTCTGCTCCTAAGACAAAGGCCCGGGGCGTGCCGGTCTGGACTGTGAGTATTCCGCCCCTTGCCTTGACAGCGTAGGGGTAGGAGGGTTTAAGGTTAGGGTTTAGGGGTCAGGGTTTAGGGTTAGGGTTCCTTAGGGTTTGGGAGGGCTTACGGTTCCTCAGATTTCAGGAGGGCTTTAGGGTTTAGGAGGGCTTGGGGTAGCTTTGGGTTCAGGAGGGCCTGGGGTTCCTTAGGGTTGAGGAGGGCCTAGGGTTCCTTAGGGTTAGGGTTTAGGGGTTTAAGAGCATTAAGGGTTCCTTTTGTGTACTATTGGTTTAGGACTGCAGGGCTCAGCGTCAACCCTAAACCCCATGACTCCTGCACCCTGTACCCTAAACCCTAAACAAGGGTAGCGTTCAGGGTTCAAAAGGCGAATCTTGCCACGCAAGCCGAAGCAGTGGTTCCGTCGGCTCGTCAGTTTCGGGTGTAGGGGTTTAGGGGCTTTTCATGTAGGAACCTGATTAAGAAACCCTGGGCCTACAACCCCCAAATAGTAGGGTTCATATACGGAACCCTAATAAGGGCCCAAGGTTTCTTAATCAGGTTACTCTGAAGACTGCGATGTCTTGAAACTGGTGTGGAAAGGTCGGAAACCGCGACGGGTGAAGGCTTGGGTGTTTGGGCGTGGCATTTGGTTTTTGGGTTGTGGAGACCCCAATAGTGTAAGGGCCTGAATAATTACCTGGACTATTTTTGGGGGTCCTTTTTGTAATTATAGTATCATGGGCACAAAAGCCCTATTCTAATTATTAAGGCCCCTACAGTAAGCCCTGACATCAAAGCAACCGCAGCCCATGTCACAATTTAGCCGAATTTTCCGATCTCGCAAGGCTCATCAGAAGAAAACCCCCCGAACCCGGCTATCAGAAGTAGCAGCAAGAAGCAGCAAGAAAGGCCCGAAAGAATGCTTTCAAGGAGGTCCTCATGAGTCCAAGAGACTCCGAGCGCGAGTTGCAAACCGCCACTCTCCCAGTGATGTGGGCACTGATTGCCGCCAGCAAGTTTTTTGCCTGCGCCAGGTTGCCAGAAGCACATGGTATACGGTACATGGTACCAGGCGCCTTTAGCAAGCCTTGCAAGCTTGCATTTTCGAAGACAATGCCGGTGGATCTCAGCAAGAAGAGGCTCGCAAGCTCTATGACTCTATGCACAAAGGAAAGAACTGTTTTGCACCAACGTGGTGCTCGCGGCCAGCGTCTTTAACCCCCCTGCCGGGGCTCCCAGTAATAATATTGAAATTCCGTTTCCCTGCTTGTAATAAGACACCCTTTGTAAGTGAACATTCCTTAATGAAGGAGCTACTTTATCTGGTGCAAGATTTCCCCATTAGTTACCAGGCCTGCACAGCGGAACGTTACGTCATTCAGTGGTTTGTGTGTAGGTAAAACCTCGAGTTGAAGGGGCCTGCGTTATTTAACACTCCCGAACACAAGGGTCCGATTTTGTTTAAACCTTCCCTTATAAGCCTGGGTTTTACAATTCATACTACTTCAGGCGCTCTTTATACCCTAAGCCGAGAAACCCCAATCAATAAGTCCTTAAATCTAGACGCCAAAAGGGCTCCTTTCATCCGAGACGCACCCAGGTCTGCGGCCGCCTAAAGGGCAGCGTGCAGCAGCCCGGCTGCCTTTAGGGGGCGACCGTCAGCAAATACTATACGGGCTTAATAAATATAGTTACCAATTCTATTTGGGGGTGTTCCTTATTCTGATTCTGATTTTATGGTATGATATTATAAAGCTCCTATATATTACCCGCGAAAGAAAAACCACTGTGGGTTTACTTTGTGGAACTAAGAGTTTCTGAGATGAGGACATGTGCACGGCAGCTGCTCCCCAAAAAAGTGTGTAGTGTTTAACGAACAGCAGAAGCAACAAGCATGCAGGCAGCGCCGGCAGCAGCAGCAGCAGTAGCACCAAACATCTCATCACAAGCACCACTGCCACCTTGCTTTTCGACGGCGTTTTTTTGCAGCTCCAAGCAAGGCTGAGAACAACCGGCCACCGCCCAAACGAACGATAGCAGCCACCATAGCAACAGGCGTAGGAAAATCAGCAGCATGCTTGTATAAGCTAGCAAGACTGACGACAAAGACCGTGGATTCATAGAATCAAACAGCAATTCACCTTCCCCTGATTAGAGGACGGCACTTGAACAGTAGCTCCTCGGGCCAACATAAGACTACAGTAGCCGAAGCCCAAAACCCAAAACCCTAAGCCCTGAGCTCCCTTCCTCGGGGCTTCCGTCTTTATAATGTAGGGGCCTCAGATTACGAATAGCTAGATTCTGAGTTTGGGTTCATGTTGTAGTATATTTAGAAACATCACAAAGATCCCTGAGGAATAGCATTGTATAGTAATCCGCTTCTATATTTGGGGCTTTAGGGTTTGATGTTAACGGTTCAGGATTTAGGGGTTCATGAGGCTCCATGCTATTTGCCGTCTTTTTGGCGGCTAATATCGACGTCCGACTATACGTCGTCATATAGTGCTGACGTGTCGTACCAATATAGATACAGTGCAATATTCAACAAACACAGTTTTCTGACTACCACATGAACTCAAGCAAAGAGCTGACCTCGTGAACTTTCTGGCAGCTTTGGCAGTTAGTACTACTATCAGGGATATATATATATATATATATATATATATATAAGGGGACTCTAAGGGGTTAGGGTTTAGGGTTTGGGGTTTAGTGCTTGAGGCTGAGGGCAACTGGCAGCCCCTACACCTGAACCGCCTACGACCGGCCGGGTTCCCAAAACCCATCTCAAAGGGGAAAAGGAGGGACCCTTAATGGGGACCCCTACCCTAGAACGGGCTATATAATGGGTATAAACTAGCTATATTAAGGGTATATACCTAGGGGTCCTGACCTCCTTTTACCCTTGGACCATCGAACGGGCCTTAGGTTGAGTAAGGGTCTGAGTGCAAAAAGAGCGCAGCAAATGACAAACCCCAACAGACGTCTTCAGGCTCTCTCAGCAGAACGAGCGGCGGCAGCTGGCGGCTGTACTTCTGCAGAACGTGCAGGTGTGTAGGATGCACCAAGTTCGTGAAGACATTGGACTGTGTGGTTTCGAGTGCAGAGCGGTCTAGGGTTATGACAAGCAACCAGAATTGGGGATTCGTCATCGATCTGATAGATTTAGTTGTCCGATGATAAGTGTGGCTATAGTGGCTATTAGGATGTCCTTGAGCCAGAGCCACCCCTTTTAAGACCTATAGTAGAAGAGACCCCAGGCCTTTACTCCAGGGTTCCTATAAGGGATTTATAATAAGGCTCTACAAGGCTCCACAATAGTGCAGGAACCGGATTAAGAAACCCTGGGCCTATAACTTCAAAAATACCAGGATTCATATAAGGGCCCAAGGTTTCTTAATCAGGTTCCTACATTACCCCCTGCTACACCGCCGGAGGGCGAGTTCTGTGGATAATTATCTTTAATCATTGATCCACCTCGTGGAAAGGGCTGGAAACGGGACCCCATCTTGAACTCCAGACCCCAAGCCCCTAAAACTTCTAAGATACGGACCGGACCCAAGCCAAGCCCAAGAGTCTTCATCGTGGTGCAGGTTGCAAGCGCCGAGAGCTGCGAGGCAATGGCAGTGCAGCCGGGCCGATGGTACGCGACAGGGCAGCAAAGCTTACTACGAGGGCCTGTTGTTTTGCGGTAAATGGCAAGTCTTATGACCATATGAAGGAGCCCCAAGAAACACTATAGTTTGGTCAGTATGTCCCTAATATTGCCTGACTTGTCGAGCAAGCCATGTTCACCTTTTTTGGAGAGTCCCTCAACCCTAACTCCAAAATCCCGAACCGTAAGTGCTCCAAAAAGATGAACTTCCGCTCTTTCAGAAAACTGGACGAAGAGGTGTGTATCTCCACGATACCTCACTGAAGGGTTCCTATTCCAAGACCCTGATTGCAGTTGACGAAATTGCTGGATGTTAGAGTTCGGGTGAGTTCAAACTTGTTAGCTTCATGGTGCTTGGGGTGGCTGCACGGATCGGTTGAAGTGGCAGAGTTTTGCCAGAAGTGTCCGAGCGACACCTTCCGCAGTCCGGTTGGAGTCAAGGAACACCTTAAGCTTTCACCCCAAACTCCGGTGTTAGGGAAGGACCCAGGGGGGTGGAACAAAGAAAGCTATGGAAGCGGGGTGGGGGTCCACAAAAACATGCCCTCAACTTTAGTCCAAGAACTACTTTTTCTCTTTGTGGCTCCTAGAGTTGACTTGACAACGGCTCCTTTGCAGTTGCGATGCTGAGCTTAAGAATTAGGAGGCAGGGTTGTAGCGTCCAGGGCGAACTTGTCTTCAGGACGTACGACGGACTCTGAATTGAGACGTTTGAGGCAGCACCCGTAATTATGATACATATGCTATCAGCTGCTATCACATACCCAAAGATCTTGTTCTACTTTTTGCGGCCCTACTTTGGCGACTCTTCTAAGCTTTCGCAAAGTGCGGCACGGTTACCTCACAGGGAAAGCCTTCCTGCCAACAATAGCCCAATTCTCATTCAACACGGCCTTCGAACATAGAACCCCAAGGGCCCAAAGGACCCAATAATAAGGTACTCGGTTGTAGGATAGTAGTTATGAGGTTAGGATTTTGGAGAGTATGTGATTATTAGGTGCTTGGACCCTTGGGGGATCTACAGTTACAGTACCGACTTGGTATTGCTTTTCTCCACACGATAGCCAGCTCGGAAGCCCTGCGCTGAACCCTGATCGCAACGGGTGCCTCATCACTGAACCGGTTTAGGGTGTGAGGGATTTGTTGCAGGAGGCAAAAAGCTTCCTAAACCCTAAACCGGTTCAACCATGAGGCGCACATGCACAATTCCATCCTTGCACCCATCGACTCGCACAAGTGACCAACGATAATACTCGGGATGTTGTCGGTAGAGAAGCAGGCTTGCCCCCAGGCCAGGTTTTCGGACAATCACCTGCGCCCTGGAGCTTAAACTTGACATGCTAATCTTGCAGAAATCTTAACACCCTAACCCCTCGACCTCGCCTGGATTCGTCCGAGTGTGAGTGTCAAGCACTTCGTCCTAAACCCACAGCCAGACCCTTAAACTAAACTCTTTGCAAATCCAAAGTTCAAAACCCTAAACCCCAGTCCCAACCCAAAGGCATAAAACCCCAGAGCCCTAGCCCAAAGTTCTCCGAGGATGTGCCGGGGCTCAATCAGATCTCCTACACCAACAAGGGTGAGAAGGAGTGGCAGGGCGGGGTTTTGGGGTTTGGGTGTAGGAGTTTAGGGTGTTCGAGTTGAGTTAGTCCGGCTTTGACCGAGTGGGAGAGTGAAAGAGAGAGAGAGAGAGAGAGAGAGAGAGAGAGAGAGAGGGAGAGAGAGAGAGAGAGAGAGAGAGAGAGAGAGAGAGAGAGAAAGACCCTACATCGTAATTACCTAAACGGTTTGAACTGGTACCAGTGTCAACCATGTGCCAATTTGCTCGAAGATCTGTTGGACATTCCCGGCATATGCTCGAGCGCATGGGGTAATCCAGGTGATTCAGCTTTAGAACATCGACGGATGTTCATGCTAGTGGTTTTGTGGCGTTTGTCTCGTT
Source organism: Symbiodinium sp. CCMP2592 (assembly GCA_905221615.1). Classification (NCBI taxonomy): domain Eukaryota; class Dinophyceae; order Suessiales; family Symbiodiniaceae; genus Symbiodinium; species Symbiodinium sp. CCMP2592. The sequence continues at coordinate 676,516 of CAJNDT010005001.1, read as the reverse complement.
AGCTTATTACGTAGTGGCATTTGTTTGGTATAGGGATCCAACAACTTAGTGCCCATTTCTGCACATTTTATGCGTACATATTTTATGTGTTTGTATATGTATATATATATATATATATGTTTATTTATTATGTATACATTTTTTGTATCTATGTTTCATGAACATACATGTGTTTTTGCTTGTCTACCTACATCATATTCTTTACACAGGTACAGCCACAGAGAGAGAGAGAGAGAGAGAGAGAGAGAGAGAGTGTGTGTGTGTGTGTGGTTGTAATCTGCCTTACGTGTCTGCAAACCTACTTCTTCGCCCACTTGTGTATCGCTGTCCGTTCGTGTTTTCGAAAGCCTCCTAGCAGGAGCTGTGTCGTCTAGTTTTAGTATTGATGGCTCAAACATGTATGTAATGTTGAGTTTCAGGGTTAGGGTTTGCTTCTTGGCCATCACGACCAAAACCCCTCCGTTCAGAGGCCGAGCAACATGTAGCAGCAGTAGCAATGGTATGCCGCTTTTGTGGAGATAGGAACAGCGATTTGAAGACCCTACAGCCCCAACACCAGTTCGGCCCAAAGCGAGAACAACAGAAGACCCACCACCGAACAGAAAGCACCCTGCCTCAATTACTGGGCCTATCTACTGTAATGCCATTCCTTGGGGGTCAATTGATGTGTGTGTTTTAGTATATGGTGTGTATTAGACCCTGTGTTAATTAAGGCCCCTGTTTTGAGGGTTCTAGAAGAGTTGCATGTGGGTTGTTTTAGGGCTTTAAGGGTCCAAAGGACCTAACAGTTGGTGCTTGGGTTTCGGGTGGTAGTTTTGTAGGTTCGCAATTGAAAAACATGTATGTGAATGTTCAGAACTTCAATCCCTAGGGTAGCCTAGGGGCCTGAACTAACAGGGTCTTAGAATTTGTACAGCATGGCCAACCCTAAATCCTCAACTCTAAACCCTAAACGCAGCATGGCCCTTGTGTTTTGCTGGGATTTTGCAGGGGGCTTTATGGGATTTTCCAGGGTTGACTGTCGTGGCATTGGTTCTGGTTTCGTCAGAATTGGAGAAACAAAGATTTAGGGTTTAGGGGTATAGGTATGATGACCGGTAGTTAGTTCGTTTAATTTGTACTCAGACACCTATATAAATCGTCGAGCTTCGAAGCCCCTCCCCAACCCTCAATCCATTTTCCTAACTTCTGCCATCCTGAACTGTATCCGCACCTAAGCCCGAAACCTTCGCCGTAAACCATCATCCCTGCTTCTGGCCAAAATCCTAGACCCTCCCCCAACCCCCAAACCCAAAACCCTAAACCATCGCTGCAGGTTTTGGTTTTCTGCACGATCCGCTACACAGCTCTCTGGTCAGACGAGATGACACGAGGGAGGCAGCTTTGTTGAACTCTGATTTGGAGTTTAATCTTAGCTAAAGGTTCGTGGCCTTACTGATTAGATGTTACAGGGTTACCATACCGGTGCTATAATGCTATAAGGGCTTTACAAGGGCTGGTTTAGGGTTTAGGGTTGGACTGTTTGTGCGCTTGTTCTTGCGTAGAGTTTCGGTGCTTAAGCGCTTCCCTTTCAGGTCATTGCTTCGGACGCAGGTCTAGGGTTTGGAGGTTTAGGGTTTGGCATGTTTTGGAGTTTACCCCACTCCTGCGCCCCCTTCCTTCCCTCCACCGAAATCCTGTCCTAATCTTTCCAAACCTTGTTGCGCATATTCTTAGATTCTTAGATCCCCAATACCTAACCTTTAAACTTTTAGGGTTCTTACAGTTTATAAAGGAATCAGAAAGTTTAACCTTTCATTTCTGTGGCTTAAACGGGGCTCCAGAAAGTTGGAGTATGGTTTCAGGGTAGGATACCCTATAATCTACCATAAAGGGTTTAGGATAATCATATTCCAACTTTCTGGCTTTTACTTTATTGGAATAGTAAGTATTTGCGCAGCCCAGGCTTTGCAAGTTGGGCAGAGCTGACCCAAGCCTGGCTATACTTGTGATGTAGGAGTCTGATTGAGAAACCTTGGGCCTAAGGCTTCCTTTAAAGGGGTCTAGAAGGGTTACTATGAGGGATCTATAAGGGTGCTTTAGTGATGCAGGAATCTGATTAAGAAACCTTGGGCCTAAGGGTTCCTTTACGGGCGTTACTATAGGGGATTTATAAGGGTGCTATAATGATGTAGGAATCTGATTAAGAAACCTTGGGCCTTTACTACGGCTTCTGATATGAATCCTATTGTTTTGGGGATATAGGGCCAGGGTTTCTTAATCAGTTTAGTACACTAGGGGGTAAAAATAGCACCATCTCGGGGCTCCTGATTATAGTTATAGCTCAGATGCTGCCCCCACCCTGTAATAGTGACTATAAGGATTATATTAGGGCCCTATTATATTCCTATTATACCACTATTACAGGGTGGGGGCCCTTCTAAGTTATAGCAGAATATACCCCAAAACCCTGTTCTGACTATGAAGGCCCCAAAATTTGGCAGCTCGAAGCCCCCAGGCTTCGATTCTGCGATTAGCCTCAATCCCGTGTCTTGCTGCAGCCCACTTGGAGGGTCGGGGGACTTAGTAACTGGCTATTTTAGGGACTTATAAGTATATACCATAACCCCAATTAGGGTCGCTTTTAGTGTACTTATAAGTCTACTTACTACCTACTTACTAAGTCCCCCGACACTCCAAGCATGCTCCCAGTCGAGAGGGATCTATAGCGGGGTTCTATAATATAGGGGCCTTAATAATTAGAATAGGGTTTTGGGGCCCATTATACTATCATATTTAGGATAAGGAACCCCCAAAGGAGTATAGGTAATTCTCAAGGCCCGTATATTATATAAGCGAAAAGACCAGCTGGCCAAAGCCTCATACCTAAAGAAACAAAACACACAAACAATGCGAGTACAGGCACTAACCTACCCACCTGACCCACCGACACCCGAAGCTTTTCTGAGCCAACAGACAGATGAATCGAATGAAAGCATGGTTGAGCGTGTTATAAGCCTTGACCTCCGCCCCTTCCAACCAAAAAGTCGAAACCAACACCGACCAAGACAAAGTGAGCACTATCAGGATCACAAACTACTCACAACAAGAAGAGGAAGAAGATGAGTCATAGTCACAGGCACTACCATCATACTAAGATCAATCGCAGAAGGTAGATATGCACTGACCTAAACCCTTAACCCCGGTGACTCTGCAGACGAAAAAAAGTATCAACAGAAAAGGCCCTGAACAAAAAAAGAGAAGCCCTGCGATCTAAATCCCAACCTCCTAAACCCTAAACCCTCAAAAACAAAAATCCCAACCTCCTCAGGCCAAGAGCCCTGAGCCCCATAAGCCCCCAAGCCCCACCTTAATTATTGAAGTACATCCTAACCCTAACCCCTATAGATCCCATGAAGGAACACTTATAGTATTATAGTACCCTGAACTACCACAAGTTACCGTTTTTTTTGCGGGTTCTTATCATAAACTTCAGTTTGGACTTCACAGCGACTTGATCCGAAAAACTCTTTAGGGTTTAGGGTTAAACCCTAAACCCTAAATCCAAAAAACCTAAACCCAGGGTTTTGGGTAGCTCACGGTAAGCTCTGGCAGGTTCTCCATCTTCCGCGACGGGCAGGCTCTTGATCCGGAACATTTCGGACTTCAGTCGGTCCGCCTCCCGTCCGAAGACACTTTGGGGGTTAGAAGGATAGGGCCCAGACCTTCCAAAATCCCTTAATGACGGAATATCCCTTAATTCATATTGGGGCTCTTATTATCATTTCAGGTATATTCCTTAATTAAGGGATTTGGGAAGGTTTGGGGGTTTAGGGTCTAGTGTTTAGGGATGTTTGGGCCGTCAGAATACGCTTTCCGAGTTCAGGCTTCTGTTGTTTTGGGTTTAGGCCGTCGGGAGAAACTTTTAGTTGTCAGGCTTTTTGGATTCATAGGGCTTAGGCCGTCGATCGGGATACGCTTTAAAAGATTTAAGGCTTTTCGGGTTTGGGGTTTCTGCCGCCGGAATACACTGTATGATTTCAGGCTTTTGTGAAGTTCAGGGAAGATGCTCTACAGGGTTTAAGCCGTTCGAAGACAGTTACTGAGGGGCGCACGCTGGTGTTGATTTGTGTTGTCAGTTCTTTTTTCGAGTGCTGGGTGATGCTGTAGTGTTTGTCTCTTGTGTCGTGTTATTTTGGTTGGTGGTGTGCTTTTTGAGGGAGGGCTTTTGTTCCAGGGGGGGCGTGGTTTTACGGTTACGTCGCGTTGTCCGAAGCTCTGAAGATTTTGAAGCTTTGGGCCCTGAAGGGATGTTGAATTCTTTAGAAAATTCTTCGGTTTTGTCGTCAAGGCGGAGAGGTCCGGTCACCTGGCTTCAGCCTAGATCATAAGATCCTAAACTACCAGCCCTGACTAGCGCAACCCTAAGCCGTGAACAGCCCCCCAAACCTGCACACTAATGTCAACGAAGCCTAAAACCCTAGGCCGTAGAACTTAACCTTAAATCCAACAAAACCTGAACCAACACTAATACTGAAACCTTAAACCCCCATAACCCGCAAAACAGGACCTTAACCCAACCCTGAAACCCTCAAACCTCTAATGCAGAAGGTCCTAAGTCCAAACCCTAAAACCCTAAACCCTGTAAACCCTGCACATAAGCAAAAAAAGGATAGCGCCCAGTAAGGTAGGGATATCCCTATAAAATCCTTAAGCCCTATGCCAAGGCTCAACTAAACCGAAACCCTAAACCCTATGAGCCCTAAATTTTATAAACCCTAGAAGCCGTGTAAACCCTGTACCCTAAGGCTCCAAAGTAGTTCCTTTTTGGCGTTCACATATAGAATCCTATAAAGGTAATCCCAAAAAGGAACTACTATGGAGCCTCTGGGTAAGCCCTAAACCCTAAACCTTAAGCCCTAAACCCTAAGCCGTAAACCCTAAACCCTAAACAGCATTCCTTTAAGGGCTCCTTTAAGGAGGGCTCCCCTGTAGACCCTGTAAGCCCTAAGCCAAGGCTCAATGCAAAAGGGCCTGAAGCGCGTCGCAGCCCCTCGGAGATGATGTTCCCAGACCTTCCACAAAATCCCTTAATTCAGGAATATCCCTCAATTCATATTATAAGGCTCTTATTGTCATTTAAGGTATATTCCTTTATGAAGGAATATCCCTTAATTCATACTATAAGGCTCTTATTATCATTTAGGGTATATTCCTTAATTAAGGGATTTTGGAAGGTTTGGGTTGATTGTTACACAGCCAGGGATCCCTTAAAGGGATCTGTAGGGGTCGCCTTACAGGGATCTTTAAGGGTCGCTTGAAAGGGATCCCTAGGGGTCACTTTAAAGGGATCCTTAGGGGTCGCTTGAAAGGGGTCCTTACCTTCAACCCAAAAGCGGTTAAGTCCTGAAGCCTACACCCCTAAATCCTAAAAGCAAAATCCCAAAAGCCTTAAAACCTACACGCCGAACTGGACCTTGAACCCGAAAGCTTGGAGTCCAAACCTGAGCGCAAACACCACAATTCAACCTCAAAGCCGTCAGCTAAACGCGAAGAACGTAAGCCTTACCCGAGCCCCCAAGTAAAACATGGGCCTGACACCCATAAAACACCATTATTCTACATACTTTGGGGGTCGTGCCCCGGAAGTCTTGACTGAAGCCGGATGACGGCGGGCTCAACCGTTTGGACATGTTCACGGCTTGCGATGTTTTAGCTGGTACCTCAGGTTCTCGAACCAACGAACTCCCTAAGGCCTTCGGTGTGACACTGATGGTTCCCTTTGCCGAAAGAGTTGAACAGCTTCAAGCCAGTAGCCGTACAAATGATACTGAAGACCAGCCATGCCAAACCTGGAACTGCTGTGCACTCTTTGTAAGTATTGTGATGTGTTCATTAAAACTGTTAATTACCACTTGAGGTTTTAGCAGTAGGAGTAATTCTAAGATTTCAATTACCACATTATTAATCTTGCTACGTAGTTGTTATCATTTGTTGTAACTTTTACAACTCAGAGATAGATGTATTGTACTTGTAGCTTAGCCGTTTCTTTCCACATGTCTCTACAGGAGCCTAGATATTTGCCAATATTGTTGCTTTAGGTTCCTTATTATAACAAAACTATATTGGGCCCCAAAACCCTATTCTAATTATTAAGGCCTTTATATTAATCTACAGGAGCAGTAAAGATATCAAAGTGGAAAAGCTCCGCCAAAGCCCCCGCCTGGATCTCGTGAAGCAGCCGTTGCTGGGCTTAGGGTTTAGGTATACCTAAATCCTTCAAAAATAAGTAAAAAGAGTTGCCCCTAGCTAATAATATTTCCACCCATGACATAAAATTTTAAGCACGAAACTTTTTAAAGATATTATGAAAAATCTGTCGGGGGAAATCATTAAATATTTGTTAAAAAGTTACATAATTATTTTGTAATTATTTTGCCCCGTTGTTTATTACATTGATTTTTTGATATATCTATAATAATAAACTCCCTCAGTTTTTGTAATTTCAAATTCCATTTCTTCAATGATTTTACTAATTTGCTGTGTTGAAACCTTTTTATTCAAATAATTTTTATTTTTCAAATAATCATTAAATTCTTTGGTAAGATCACTGCGTAAAATTTTATCTTGTCGGCTTGTTGTTTTTTCATAAAATTCATTAATATAATATTTTATTAAATTTTCCATTGTCATTATACTAGGATTTTTAGCTGGTGACGTGCCTTCTTCAATTTCGTTATTATTTTCTTCATTAGCTTCTTCATTTTTCTCTGAATTTGTGAAATTATCTGAGTTTTTTTTTAGCATTTTTCTTAATATTATTGGCATTATGTAATTCTTTTGCTCTTTTCATATCTTGCATTTTTATTTGCCATTCCATCTGTATTCTTTCATTTATTGTTAAACTGTCATCTTCTTCGTCATCGTTTTCATTTACATCTACTTCTGTTTCTTCATAGCTACTATATTCACTTTCATTATCTTCATCATTTACATCGCCGTGAAATATTGCTTTCATTCTATCGTCATCGTGTTCAATATTTAAAAAATCTTTTAAATCATTAATCAAATCTTTTAAATTCTCAATATCATTATTGATTTTTTTGACTTCCTCGTTAATTTCATTCATATGATTGTTAATAATTTCTTTATCATTGTCATCTAACAAACTATTGTATTTATTTAATAATTTATCGTGTTGATTTTGTTTTATATGGTTGTTCAGGAAATTCTCGCCGTTGCTTCGTAATAATTTATTTAACTTATCATAATATTTATTAATAATGTCCATATTAATATTATATGTAATCTTTCCTTTAAGACATTTAAGATAAGATATTTAATAAAATACTGGCTTTTGGCTCTTTATTCAATATCCTGTGTGGTGAGTGGTGAGGTTTGGGCAGGATTTACACGGAAAAATCCTCCATAAAAATATTTTTCAAAAAAAAATATTTTCAAAAAATATTTTTTTATTTTCTGAAACTTTTTACAAAACCCCCCACACTCTCCAACCCCACCACACTGCCCTATAAATCCTTCTATATCCTCCTCTCTACTATTCTATATATACTATATACTACTAATAAATATTAAATAAGTATAATAATATATAATATATAATATAATAGAATATATAGAATATAGGGAGTGTATAGAGAATTATTTGTGTGGTGAGATGGGGTTGTAGGTATAAGATATGTGGTGGGTTGTAAAAATACGATCATAATAAAAATATTTTATTATGACAGTATTGAAGATTTACGACTGGGTTTCGTCAAAGGTTAGGTCGTCAGTGTAAAATTCAATTTTATATTCTGATGTTAAATATTGTTTAATTGCTGTAATATCTAGAATGTAGTAGTTGCCAATCCGGTCACTTTTCTTTGTAATTCCTTCAAACAGTTTAATATCTAATCCAAATTTAGTTTTTGTCATTTCATAATGATATTTACATTCAATTTTGTATTTGTTAAACTCATTGTAAAATTCAAAAGCACGTAGTTTAATGAAGTCTTGTTTTGACATGTCTTCACCATCTTCAAACTTGTTATTCAAAGAATTCACATAATCTTCTAAAAACCTAGCCATAACTGGAACATTCAGCTCTCGCATATATTCATATGTATCACTTTCAGGTCTGTTTTTGATAAAATCATAATTAGAAACGTCAATATTCTTGAAATAGTTGTATAAACTGTTAATATATTCTTTACTATCTAGTTCATTATGTAAATTACTAAAATAATCACTGTTATTACAATATTGTTTAGACATATCTATACAGAAGAAGCGACGATCATCAGCAGGAATTTTTAATGGATTTTTATTATTTGTTAAAAAGATGTAATGACAAGCGTCTCTAACAGTGTAAGGTTTCATCCCCTTGTTATGAATATTTGCATTGTTTCTTGTGATTGCTTCCTTAATATGTTCGTTAATTTCAAATGTATCTTTACCAGATGTTTCATTCAAAACACACACGCATTTATTCTCAATATTTCCGTTAAATTTACCAAAAACTAAATCAGGGTTTCCAGTGTTGTAATAATAATCATCACCTAATAGTAAATTTATAAATTTTGTGAAGCTATCTTTACCGCAACCTTGATTACCTTTTAGGATTAAAGAAGTATTTGATTTTTTCAGTGGATGCTGTATTATATTTGCGATCCATTTTGTTAAATATTCTTCTATTTGTTCATCACCACAGCAAACAACATTTTTGTAATGAAACCACATCAACGAATTTTCATAATCATCTTTTACTAATTCTTCTTTCTCTCCATCAAAACCGTTAAACGTGTTGAATATATTATCAGGTGTTTCTTCACAAGGTCTGAAATCAAAACATTCATAAGTTCTCATATTCTCATCTTTTAACCATTTCTCAACAAAACTAATTTTCTTAACTTCTCCGAACTTATCAAGTTCTTCAAAAAACAAATTTTCATAAACGCTTTTGAACTCGTTTTTGTCTCTTTTTATAAGTTGATTTGTGATTGGGTTGTTTTCAACATAAGTTAATGGTTGTCTGACTTTGAAGTTGTGTTTTTCAAATTCTTCTTTCACTTCTCCATAGCTTCTTAATTTACTGACTTGGCTATTTTCAATTTGTTCTTCTGTGAAGCCGTGATCCATTTCTTTTCGTATAAATTTAAGGTCTAATCCGAAAGTCAGTTTTATTAGTGTGTTCAACTCTTGCAACAACTCTTCTTGAAAGCTGTCCTTTAATAACATTAAGCCATCAAAACATAACACACAAGCGTTATGTAATACATAGCCTTTATCAACACAGTAGTTAAATACCTTTTCCAATATACGGTTCTCTATCTCTTGTAAATACAATGCTGTAATAGTAGCGTCAAAATTTGGTCTCTGTTTATCTACAACTTCTCTTATTCTGGGATTGCTTACACTTATAGTCTGGTTAATGTCGTTCATTTCATTTTGCAGTTGCTCAATAAACTCATATTTGACGTTTGTATCAAGCTTGTTCTGTTTAGCCCACGATAACCAAGAACCGCCGTATAGAACACGAATGAATAAACTTTTAGCAGTATCTCTATCTACTTGATATTTGTTCATCACTTCATCTAAATAATATTCTCTATCCTTTACATACTTATCTAAACAAACACCACCGTTAAAGCCATTCTTTTTTAATATTTGATTTAGCATTTCTGGGTGGCAATTCACAATATCAATATCAACGTAAAATTCTTTTGCAATAGTGTGCCTAATTTCTTTTCTTAATGATTGTAATCCAGCACTATGGTAGCAAAAAGTTCTACCAAATGAGCTAGTTCTTCTGTATTTCACAGTTCCTTTTGTCTTGATATATTTTAACAACTGTTCCTTTTCATTTTCATAATTATTCCAAGGGTCTTTTAATAATAAAGAAGAATTAATTAATTTATTAAGTAGCTTAAAATTATATTTCTCTTTACAAGTAATATTGTGTAAAGAAGATTTTACAGGTTCTAAGGTCAGCCCAAACACCATATTATTATATTATAATAATATAGTGTTATTTCTTTAAGACATTTTAAATTTATTTTTCTTTAACGGTTTTTTTTATCTTTTTCATTTTCATCAATTGTATCAACCTGCTTGTTTATAGGAATACATATCGGTTTTCTTTGATGCTTTGTCAATCCTCCAACCGTAACTTTCCTACCACATATTTCACAATTAATTTTTTTAGAAAGTTTTTCTGCATACCGCTTTCTTTGATACATTTTAAAATATTCTGGGTCTTTTGGAAGTTTTTCAAGATAAGGTTTATAATGAAATGTTTTTGTATTCAACTCTGATAACTGTTTTTTGATTACTTCTTCTTTTGTTCTGTGGTCTAGCTCCATCTCGTATAATTGAGTTTTCAAGTCAATAATTTGTTTGTCAATATCCAAGGCTTTTAGCTCTCTGGTTGTCATTATCTTATTTATATTATGTTAATATTTCTTTAAACTATTTTAAAGTCTTTTTATGAATTATGTCTTTAAATGATTTTTACGACTTTCTTGAACTGCCCCGTGATCTAATATATTCAATAGTCCTTTCAGAACTGGCAACACTAACAGGAGGGGAACTTTGTAAATATTCAGCTGTTCTATCAGAGGGCACTGAACTTTGAACCGTTTCCGGTGGGGTGGATTGAACGTATTCACTCAATGCTCCTTCTTCAACGGGCAGTAATGCACTTCTTCCTGAACTTCGTCTAGAACTTGATGAAGATGATGGCTCATAAGATTTTTTAACATTAATCGGTAAAGAAGAACTACTCGCTTGACTTTCTTCTGTTGCAACACTTACTTGCTTACTTTGTGGGATATCTACTTCAACTTCTTCAAACATACTATCAAACATTCTTCTCATTAAGCTTCTCTCTTTTTGTTTCTCTTCTTTTCTGTCAGCTGATTTCTCACTGCTTCTTATACTAGATGCTTCACTAACTTCTTCTTGTGTCTCTTTAACAGCTTCTTCGGACGTTCTCATACTTTCACCAACAGAAGAATTTGAAGATGAAGCTAAATTAAAATCTGTTTGTGTTGCTTTATCTGGATTATCATTATTATTATTATTTATTTTCCTATCATACTTACTCAAATCAAACTCGTCAAAATCAACATCATCAATAAATATACCTTGCTGTGTTCTTTTTTGTCTTTCTGGTAATATTTTTAACCTTCTAGTTCTGGCTTCCTTTAACATTTGTTCATAAGTAGGGCGAAGTTTAAGCATTCTATATACTTATTTATATAATACTTAATAATGCATCTTGCGCTACTGCGAGAGCTACATCCTTGGCAACTTCTTTACCGGCATCCAATACAGCACCGCCTACCGCCTTTGCACCACTAACAATAGCAGAACCGATACCTCCACTTGAAGAAGCGCTTTCTTGATTTGCAGGTTTCTTTTTAATATTTCTTCTCATTTCTCTGAACTTCTTCGCTTCTTTTTTAACTGTCTTCCCAGCAAAACCTGACTGTTGCCATTCATCAGTTTCTTTCAAGGCTTCAATGATGGAAACTAGATACTGCTTCTTTCTCTCTTCAGTAGGTAGCCTATCCACCAAGTCAATCATTTCATCCGACAACAAATCACGGACAAACAACTGAAACATCAGAAGACCCGTTGATTTAATGTCTTGGTTATTAAGTAAAGTATCTGGATTGAAATCACCTACCAAACTAACTTTATTCATAAGGTCTCCGCCATCTTCTTCTTGCGATTCTTCATCTGCTCTATCAGTTGCTTCTAATTCTGGCATTGTGTCACTAGCAACATCAGAAGCCATTGAATGAACTGGAACGCCTGCGGGTAATGATTGAGAATGAACGTCCATTAAATCGCTACTGGCGCTACTAATAACCCTTTCTCGCGCTTCCTTCATTCTTTGATTGTGAGCTTCCATTTCCGCCTGTATTCTAGATATTTCATCAACGCTTAATTCTTTTCCATCCAAAAGTTCAATTTCTAGGGGGGTGTTGAATCCACTTGAACCAACAGCTAAAACACCCGTTGAGGTGCCCTGCTCAATACCTGCTTTTCTTAATTGTGCTTGTCTCAGTTCATTTCTAACTTTGTCTTCTTCCTGCTTCTTCAAACCCAGAAAATCAACATTATCAAACTGGCTTCCGTATTGATTGTTTCTAAATATAGTTGCTCGTCTGTCAATGACACTTTCAATTGAAGGTCGGTTAGGGTCTCCTTGACTTTCAATCATTCCTATCATTTCGTCATAAGTCGGACGTAATTTTAGTTCAGATTTCAACGTTTTAATCATATTATTAATTTAGATTATATTTGCTATAATATTTTTTAGGTCGGATTGACGTTTTTCCAGCTCTTCTTTTGTTCTAAATGGCATCATAGGTCTCTCTAATTGTCTGTTGACATCATCCAGCTGACCTTGATAAAGTGCTTTCTTCTGATGTTCCACCCAGTCATTTCTTAACCTAATGTTTTTGGCTCTGTTCTCGGCTTCTTCAACTCTTAACTTCATATCTTGCAACTCCTTTAACCTGCTGGAAACCCCTATTGATTCTTCAAGATCGTAATACCTGCTAACTTGGGGTGCTCTTTTGAACTCTGGTTTGCTCTTATAGATACTCATTATTAATATTATTTAGATAAAAAATAATATTAATATTAAAACATACTGCTTTTGAACCTGTTAATTTGTTCAACCTTTTGTTGTTGTTTAGCTTTCCTAATTTCATTGTAATGCTGTTGTAAAAGTTCTGTTGCTGTTAATTGTTTAAGTGGTGGTGTATGTTCGCGTATGCAACGCGAAGCTTCGCGTTCCATTCTAACTGGACGCTCGGACTGAGCCTCGCGAGCTTCGCGACCACTTGGCACACTTGGTTTTGTTTTTACCTCAATAGGTTCGGAATATTGTATTTCTTCTTGTTTTTCTTTTACCCGCGTTGGTTTAATGGTTTTTATTACTTGGTTTTCAATAGGTTTAACGGCTACGCTTCTTGCTTTTGGTTTCGGTTTAATTGGCTTCTCTTCTGTTTTACCGTTACATTTGTGAGAATATCTTAATGTTTTTAGTGTCATCTCTGCTTGACATCCTTCACATTTTACTTTTTTATGTTTCATCCTGTCCGTTTTGTTTTTAAACGGTTCGTCTTCTTTCGGTGCTTCTTCTTTTGGTTCTTGCTTTGGTGTCTCCTCGGGTGTTTCTTCCTTAACCTCTTCTGGTTTTGGCTCTTCAATATTTTTAGTTGCTTCTTCATTATCGTTGTTGGTGTCTTCTTCAATAACTGTTTCAGGCACTTCTGACATATATAATATAGTCTATATTATTTCTATTTTATGTAAAATAGAAATAATATTGAAAGGTTTTTTAGGAACTGTTTTCTGATGTTTGTTGGCTTGTTTGATTTATATTGTTTCGTTGCTTTGATGTTTCGTTAATTTCTGAAAAAGGTTAGAGAAAAACTACAATCAACATTATTAAAATTAACAGTCTGATTAAACTCGTTGGTGAATTTGAAATTTAACCTACGTAGTATTTTATTACTGCAATCGACATAATCAAACTCATTGATGTCATTGTCGCTTATTATTCCGAGATATGGAACTGTCACATTTATTTTCTTTATAATACTTGAATTGCCAGCCACAGTCAATTGATTATAGTTGCTAATTTCGTTACAGTGTAAATAAAGGTTTTTAATCGGAACTAGGTCTAAAAAACCCGATACGAAGGGTAATGCAATTCCGTGAGTGGGTGAATTATCAACAATATTTAGGACTTTATTTATTGAACGTAAATTACTGACATCAATGCCCGTAAATTGGTTTTGATTGGCTATTACTTCTGCTTCTGTAAAAACATTGAAGATAAGATTAGCATAATTAACGGCTATTTGAATTTTGTTAAGTTTTGTGTTATATGAAACTGTGTAAGTGTCGGTTCTAGCAACATCAGGATTTCTACTGTCAAAATAATCATTCAACCAAAATTCAATTCGTTCAGCAAGTTCCGCGCCGGAATAATTACCTTCATCAATTGAAAAGATGCGACAGTCAATGATATCAGGATTTACCCCGTTAGGGTCTAACTGATAAAAATAGAGGCTGTCGTTAAAACCCTGTTGAATTGAAAACCAAGAATGCGGGATGCTCACTTCATGTATTATACACTTTATGTTATCTTCTAGTTGAACTGTTTCGGGCAAGTCAATAGTAAAATCAGATGAAGTGCCACTGACTTTATAACTACTGTCAATATATATCTTCTTAAACTTTAACATAATAATATAAAATGTCTGAGAAAAATAATTTATAAGTTAATTTATAATGCATAGAAACAAAAGAAGAAATGAAGGTATATTATATGAAGCACCTAATACAAGAAGTAAAGTTGTTGATGATGTCAAAGAAGAATTAGCGGGTCGCGAAAATAATTTGACTGATGCTATCGGATTAAGACTTGCATATGAAAGCCCCGACGGTTTATATCAAAATGGCACGAGATTATACATAGCAGGAACTGGCGGAGGCGGAAGATGGTTAGGTGATTTATATGATGATATAACAAAAGTGCCTTTCAACAAAACTAATGAAACACAAAGATTCAAAGATGCTAAAAGGAAGATTGAAGAGGAAGGAAATATAGAGCAAATTATTGGACACTCGCTTGGTGGTGCGATCACATTACATTTGAATAGAGACTATGACAATAGATTTAAAACAAGAGTTTATGCAAGTCCGACGTTTTCTTTTCAAAAACCAGAAGAGGTAGGACAGAACCTACGAATAAGGGGTAAATATGATCCCATTAGCATTCTAGACCAAGGAGCGATTACAGTTGATAAAGGAACAGTTGAACCTTTTTCCAACCATTTTATGGAAGGCTTTAATGATGTAGGTAATCAAAATTCAGATGTTCCAATTACCGCGGATGATTTTTTGAGTTGATATTTAAAGATGAAATCGTATATAACCGTATATAACCGAAGATGGACTATAAAAACGCAAAAATCTACTGTGTAAGAAATTACATAAACGACGACATTTATATTGGGTCAAGTTGCCAACCCCTTTCCAAACGCATGGCGGATCATAGAATAGCAATGAATAGCAAGAGAGATTTTAATATGAATTTATATGCTAAAATGAGAGAGCATGGTGCAAATAACTTTTACATTGAACTTCTTGAAGAATATCCCTGTGAAAACAAAGAACAGTTGAGAGCAAAAGAAGGTGAATACATAAGGTCTTTATCAACACTCAATAAACGAATTGAGGGAAGAACTATTGAAGAATGGAGAAAGGACAATGAAGAATATTTAAAGGAAAGTTATAAGAGTTATTACAACAAAAACAAGCCGAAAATACAACAATATAAACAAGAATATGCCAATATTAATAAAACCAAAATACAAGAATATAAAAAGAACTACCGTGCGATTAACAAAGAAATGTTGAACGACAAGGCAAGAGAATATTACAATAATAACAGTGAAGAAATTAAAAAGAAAATAAATGTGAAAGTCAATTGTGAATGTGGTGAAAAAATTTCTAAATCAAATCTCATGCGTCATCAACGAAGCAAAAAACATAAAGACGCGTTAAATAGTGTATCACCACAAATTGAGGATACAGATTTGAAAGCCGAAGAGAGAAACAAACATAAGGAAAGGATGTCAGAATATCAAAAGTTATATCGCATTGAGAATAAGGAGAAACTTAAACAACAAAAAGTAGAATACAGAAAGAAAGAATATGTGATTGAAAAACGAAAACTTCAAACCGTTTGTAGTTGTGGTTGTGAAGTAAGAAAAGAAGACATAAGAAGACATCAACGAACTAAAAAGCACCAAGAAGCATTAAATAATCTAAATAATAATAATAATGTTTTCTTACAAAGCGCAGACTTACGAACAGATGGAAAAGACGAAGCCCGACAAGAAATTTAAACAGAACAGCTACGAAGAAATAAGGAAGTTAGTTGAAGAAAATGATGTGGAAAGACAGGAAATAAATAGTATAGTTAAGAAGAAGAAGAATATAAAAGAAAATACATATAATTTTAAATTATTTGATCAAATATAATTATAAATTGTATTTAATCAAATTTATTTTTCTAACCAAGATATATAAGAAAATGTCTATTGAAACATTCAGCCCCGAGGACATCCTTGTTGATAACCTTTCATTTAAATTAAACAAAGGTAGTTCATACGTGCAACAAAAACGCAGTGTAAGATTTTACCCGTCTGGGACAAACGTGTATACTCCGCAGTCAGGGAATCGCGTTGTTAAAATTTCATTAAATGGTGAAGATAATACTTGGTTAGACCCTCAAAGTGTCCGTATTTTCTTCAATCTTCAAAACAAAGACCCAAATTTGAACAGAAAACTTCGTCCCTTATCTCCTGCATATTCTTTTTTCAGACGAATAAGAATAATCGCTGGTAGTCAAGTTGTTGAAGACTTTGATAATTACAATCGTGTTCATCATATGTTTTCTAAGATGATGTCGCAAGGAGCAAGAAAAGATGAAGCGAACGAAAGTTTCGGATACAGATACGACGATGAAGTTAAAAGTTTAAACAATGAAGTCGGAACTCGTTTAGATTATGATGTTAATAGCACAACTTGCCCAGGTTTTAGAGACGAAATGACAGTTGCTTTCAAACCATTAGCCGGTTTGTTTTCACAATTTAAGTATTTACCATTAAAATATATGGGAAACTTAACAATTGAACTTGAATTAGTTAATTCCGCTAATGATTGTCTTATTAATCCCGATGACTTTGATGAAACTGACACTGGTATTGGTGAAAACCTCCGTAATAAATTTACTAAAGATGTTGCCTTACCTGCTGGTAATGCTTCTAATACAAGCACTCAGTTCGAAATAAACAACGTTTTTTGTGCATGCGACGTTTCTACTTTATCAAACGAACTTAATAACGAATATGTTAAACATTTATTAGAAGGAAAAGGTCTTCCCATCACTTATACAACTTATATTACTCAATCTCAGAGCATCGTAAATGCATCTGACCACATCAGCGTTCCTGTTATTCGTTCTGTTTCTAAACTTGTTGCTTCGTTTATTACATTTTATAAATCAGGTAGTCCTTCATTAGGTTATGAATATGCTGACAAAGAATTTTGCCGATTTTATCATCCACATCAAACTCACAACGAGCAAGAACACGGTATTTATGATGTAAATAAAGACTTAGAGTTTCAAATTCAACTTGGTTCTCAGTTGTTCCCTGAATATCCTTGTAATTCAATTACGCAGTGTTTTTACCATTTAAGAAAAGCATTAAACCTTCCGATGTTTCATCAACATAGTCTTGCAGTAGATTTTATACAATATAGAGACCGTCAATTTATTTTCGGTTTTAATTTCGAACGTGTGATCGACAGCAGTTATACCGGAATTAACACACGTGCTGGGCAACAAATGTTAATTCGCATAAAACCTGCTGGTGCATCCATTCCTTCTAACGAAATGCCTGACCAAATGTATATAACGCTATTGAGTGAGCAAATACTTGAAATAAAAGACCTCGGCTTGAAAGTGTATGATTAAATAAACATTGTTAAATTAATTATCTAAATTAATTTAATAATGACCTTAACACTGAATAATACAAACACATTAACAGCTAATAATATTGTTGTTAATGGAACTGCCTTGAATGATTTATACGCTACAAAAGCTTATGTAGATACTGAAATAGCAAACTCTGGCGGAGGCGGTGGAGGTGGTGGCATAAGTCAGACCGATTTAGATAATGCAATAAATCCGATTATAGCAGTTAATGACGGTCAGAATTTAGTAATTACTGATATCAATAATAATCTTGCTAATAACTTTCAGACGACAGCTCAGCTTAGGGTTTAGGGGTTTACGGTTTTTAAGGCCTAGGGGTTTAGGGTTTAGTGATATGAACAGTAATTGAGGGAGCGGTTTGTTAGAATAAGGTAGCGCGACAATTTCACAACCAGTAAATCGTTGTTTTTCGTCAGCCGTTGCTATCAGGGGTGTAGTCCTTTCGGCGGTGCTATCTTCTACATTCAACAGCAACAGCGTCTCTACTCTACTTGTCCATCTCGATCTCAAGAAAAGCATGGCAGTCCCAACTTTGGAACGACCCTAAACCGCTGCTTTGCAGGTCATGACTGTGATGGATGATCCCCAAGAGGGCCCGCACCTTTACGAGGCACCTGGGGTGGTTGTTAATATGGGGGGGGACTTAATAGTTAGAATAGGGTTACTAGTTATCCCCAAAATAGTGCAGGTAATTTTTCGGCCTCTTTAGTACCTGCAGGGTCCTGGCGAGGTTATTGTTCCAATGCCGAGATTTTCGTCCTGGGAGGTTGGACTTCATGAAAGCAAGCGGAACCCAAACCGTAAACCCCAAACCCCATTTAAACCCCAAGTCCCCCATATGGGAGTTTCCGCAAATTAGGGGTACCAAGCTTTGGGGTCCTCATAAAGAGGATCCTACTATTTAGGGGTACCGTACTAGGGTCCCCTATTTTCGGAAACTCCCATATCCTAATCCCTGAATCTCTACACGCTAGAATGCCACGGACGAGTTGGGACTGGTTCTCGTTCAGAACTCTGAAGACGCAGAGGGCACTGAGGTTATGGCATCGGGCTGCGGGAACATACTTCGAGGATCATGGGACTTAGTAAGTGAGGTTATAAATAAGGTAACTATACTTATAGTTACTTATAACCCCAATTGTGAAGTATGAGGGTCTCGAAAGTTCGACCGCGCGTATCAGCTGGCGCTGCCAGACCCTTTAAGGATGCAACGGCAGAGAGCGAGCAGTGGACGCAGCGCGTCGAGTGGAGATAAGGCCTTCGGGCCGAGGGGTTGCGCGCAACCCCTACTTACAGTCTCCATTGTAGTTCCTGTTTCTGGTTTTACCAATAATACATGAAGGATCCTGGAAACCCCAAAAAGGAATTACAATGGAGACTATAGGTAAGCCCCTCAGCAAGCAAGCACTCTACCCATAGGCCCCAAAGTAGTTCCTTTTTGGGATTAATATGAACCCCAAAAAGGAACTACTTTGGGGCCTATGGGTACCTTAACCCCAAGTAACCTACTTTTTTTAGGACTTATATACAGAACTCATTGAAAAGGTGGGTTCCTTAGGGTCCAGGTAATCCGTACTGTTGATGGACAAAATCTTGCATGACCCTAACGACTCTACACTATGGGAACTAGGGTATATTCCTTATAATGGGTAGTGCAGGATTTTGTCCATCAGCAGTATCAGCACCCTTGTAGAAAGTGTTTTTGTCATCTTATAGCTTCTCCGAGCCCTCGATAATTAACACCCTTACAAGAGCCTATTATCAGAGCCCTTGGCAGAACCCAGACAAGAAGCCTCAGGCGGACCCTCATACCTACAAGAAGCAATGTAGAAGCCTTACAAAACACCCAACTTTGCTTAGAGCTCGTAGCGCTGAATGCCAAGCCACTTTCTGTATCGTGAGTTCTCAGGTCAGGGCAGCAGTGACGGCTGAAGAGGGTGTCTTGGCATGCACGGTTCGGGGTTTGCAAATGGATGTAGGGTTGGGTGGCTTGGCTTGGCATGCATTCGGCAAGAATCCAATGTGATAGGGTCTGCGGAGGAAGACTACTCATTTGAAGTATGATTTCGTCCTGCGGCTTCGCGTTTAGGGCTTAGGGGTTAGGGTTTTGGTGTCTCTAGGGTTGTACCAGAGCACCCCCCCTAAACCCTAAACCCCTAAACTCTAAACCCTGAATTACCGAAGCTACCCAGGAGAGACTCGCGTCTGCCACCTCGACGCCGCACCGAGACAGCTGGGGCTCTTGAGGCCCCCCCGTCCGAAATTAGAGTTTAGACATACCTTGACCCCAAATAGTCTACCTTGTTTAGGGTTCCTTAATATGATTTCTTTAATTATATGAGTCCTTAGAACGGTAGGTTATTTCTACAGTTTTCGGGGTGGGCATTGTGGTGCTTGTGGTTGTTCTGGTGATGGTTGTGGCTGCTTTCGACAGCTGGTCGGATCTCACTAGGGACAGTGGTTGTTGAGAGAAATCCCCAGTACATGTCTGACTAACCCTACTTACCCTACTGCACCAAATCAAAAGTAACAAAGTCTGAAGCCCTGAGTATGGAACCCTTGCAGAGCCCTGGAAGGAAAGGGTGGTTTAGCCTTGGGGACGAAAACCTATCAATCCTATACCTCGAAAGCCATAAGCCCCAGACCCCTAAACCCCAAACCTCCTGTAGAACCTTTTTTGTGCTTTGAAAGATTAGCACACTTAAAGTATACCAAAGCGATCAGGTTGCCCGGCAGCTCCGTCTCCGGACCGTACAGGCACACTGGGTTTAAGATCCCTATAAGGGTTCCTTACTGCAAGGGTACCATGAGGGTATTGTCAGGGTACTGCAAGGGTTTGGGGCTTTAAGCGGTTGAGGGGTTTGGGCCTTGGGCCTAGGTTTTAGTGTCGAGGTGTAGGGTATAGGGTTGTAGTTTTGGTCGGAGGCATGTCGCGGCTTGGATGAGGAGTCTGGGGTGTCGGGTTGAAGTGTTATGGGTTAACTGGTTCAAAGGTGTATTGATACGTTGTGCCGCTCCGGTTTGGTGAGCCCTCTTACCGTAGCAGTCTACTTTTCAGCAACAAATCAGGATCGCACAATATTTACACCAGTCACTGGAAAAGCAACTCTTGCGGAAAGGGCAGCTTACCTACGATGGGCACGATGTTAAAGCTAGAGAGGCGCCAGCGAAGAGAGGATAGGTCCACCACCTATGGCCCGAAGGCAAGAGCCGGATCCCTCCTAACAGCCACACTACGAAGACGAGCATAGTTGTGGTTGAGTACGGGACCCCAACTTAACCGCAACCGAAGCACATGCGAACAACCTGCGGCAGCGATATCAGCGACGACGAAGACGACCACCGCAACCGCGTAAGCAGACATCTCTACCTCCTCCAGGCTTACACTTCATCCAGGTCAGCAATATCCACCCACAATCTAGCCCTGTCCAAACAACCGAGCTGTCATCACTCCCATCAACAGCACTACATGCCTTGTAGGGCTTTATAGAAGAACTACGCCCCGCATGCGTGCACGCACACACACACACATACACCACATCAACACAGACACACATCTATGCACATGCAGATGCCGACAGCAAACGAATCTTCAAGCACCAAATGCGAACAAGCCCCAAAGCTGAAATCCCAAAGCCCTAGACAGACAAAAGCCCAAATACTCAAGCCTAAACAAAACTCCACCGACACCCCGAAATCCTTCGCCTGCAACCCCAAGCCCCAAAATCCCAAACCCTCACAACTTTTCGAACCCCTACGTAACCCTTGTATATGAACACTCCATAAAGCCTTAGAAACACCAAAGACCCACACTTGAGTGGTTGTCAAAATTATGGTCCCTTTTTGGGTCCTTAATATAATACGGCAGCTACTATTTAAGGTACCTCAAAAGGGACCCTAATTTTGCAACTACCCACTTGAGGATGAAGGCGGCGTCGGTGGTGGAGGAGGACCAGTGGACCGAGCTTCCTGGGCTTTCGGCCACTGTGACGACCACCAAGGCGCCTTGAAGAAGTGTCAGGGTGGAGGGTTTCGGGGATTAGGGATTAGGGGTTTGGCGATTATGGGGTTTAGGGTTTTGGGATTCCGGGCTTAGGGTTTTGGGATTATGGGTTTAGGGATTAGGGGTTTTGGGTTCAGACTTCATTTAGAGGGCCCAGGGACCTACTACTAATTACTACGAAGTCGATTATCAAGAGCAGTGTGCTTTATAGTGTATAGCACCCTTTGCTCTTGCTGGGTCAGGGAAGTTCCTACGTTAATTTGTGCAAACTATCAATCACTTGGGGCACAGGTTCATGGAGAACCTGAGGGGGAGAAGGGTGCGTATGGATTCCTTATTAGGGGTATGAAGGCCACCTGACCTACCCCCCTCCCCCCTAACCTAAAACACAACAGTCCTTATGATAAGTTGCAACAGCCCCAAGTCCCACCGGCTACGACCCCTGAAAAGCCTGCGTAAGTGAAGAGGTTTTAAGTCCCATTTCGGGTTTGTGAAGAGTCTGGGGATGTAGCGTTTGGGGATTGAAAAGATCCTGAAAGATGTGAAAGGTTCCATGGTCCGGTTGATGATATAAATCCTGCAATACCCATAATAGGGAATATACCAGAATTCCCATAGTTCAGGGTCCGTAAGGGGCGGCCGCAGTGAAGTCCAAGCCTTTCACCCTGAAGTTAGGGTTTTACGGTTTGAAGGCTCTCAGTCGCATGCTCAGAAGCTAGGGGCGCTGTCACGAGCACAGTCCTAACTGGCGGAAGAGCGGCAAACTACCAGGTGTCCTTGCAAGCAAGCCTGCAGCAACAAGGGTTTGAAGGCTATCGGGGCTAGGGTTGTAAGTTCTAAGGTTTAGGATTTAGGATTAGGTCAGTCAGGAGTCAAGGTTGGGGATTTGTTGTCCACAGAGCCAGCAGGTTTAAGTCATGTCCTCAGGATGCACGGACGTCGGGTTTTGGTGGATTGCAGTGACTCTAGAACTCCGGAACCTCGCTGTACCTATACATGCTGCGAGTTCTCCTGAGCGAAAGAAACTTTAGGGTTTAGGGTTTAGGGTAACCTGCGTACACCCTACTTCTTGAACCCTGACGACACCCTTATGTGTTGCAGCGCGCAGGCGCACCAGAAGGTGTTGCTTGCACCCTGGCTGCAACCCAAAGATCCCTTGAGGAGACCCCCAAACCCTACAACATGTTCCTGTTGACATCAGAATTATGGGACTCAAGCCTTAAAAACGGTAGGTTTAAGTTTACTCATGGGGTCTCAGTTGCGTGTTAATGGTTTAGGGTTAAGGGTTTCGGGGTTTAGGGTTTGGGGTTTAAGGTTCCCAGGCAGCCCGCTTGAAGGTTTTGGACAAAGACTTCCATGGTTCCTCAAGATCCTGGGTTCCCAGATCCTAACTGTAGCTGTACCTTTTAACTAATATAATACGGGCCTTCATAATTAGAACAGGGTTCCTTTAAAGGGGTCTATAAGGGTTCCTACAGGGCTACTATAAGTGTTTAGTTTAGTATAGGGGCCTTCAGAATTGGAATAGGGTTTTGGGCCCATTATATTATAAGTATGATAAGGAACCCACCGAAAATAGTATGGGTAATTGTTTAGGCCCCTGTATCAGGCCAGCTAAGGAGCCCTTCGTCATCTGAGTGACATACTTTCCCTTGGCTGATCCTGTAAGCCTTATGCACTGACACTCGTAAATGCTGCAGCAAGGAGTCGCTTCAGCGCTCTTTGCGTTCTTCTCTCGTGCTCTCTCGCTCTATCTCTCTATCTATGTCCTCTGGATCTGATTTATCTATCCATGTAGCTATCGATCTATTTATTTATCTATGTGTTCATCTGAGTCTACCTGTGGGTCTTGAACGAGTGGAGCAGGATTATAGGCGTTGTTACCCTAAATACTGTTGATGATATAAATCCTGCATTACCCATATTGAGGAATATACCATAATTCCCATTGTTTAGGGTCCTTAAGGTAATGCAGGGTTTGCATCATCAACCGTATTAAGCCCCGAAACCCTAAACAGCGCCGACCTCCGATCGATAGCCCTCCTCCAGTTGACCCTAAGGCCCTCCATGCACCCATGTAGTATATACTTAGGCCTTAGAGTACCTATAATATAGGGCCCCCTCAAGGCCTAAGTGTCGACTCTAAAGGTACATGGAGCCTTTGGGTGATGGCTTGAAAATTGGGATCCCTCGTCGGTTCCATGGTAGGGGGTCAATCTGCCAGGGATTTACGCTAGTTACAGAAAGGGCAATCAATACAGCAATTTCAAGGTGGCTGCAGCCCAAGTTAACGACCCTAAACCCTAAACCCTAAACCTTCATAACCAACGCTTGCTTCGGACGTGCCTTCAGTTTAGAGACATCGTGGCTAGGCGTATTGTTCTTGTTGTAACATTTCGTCTTCCGGACCCTACGACATCACCCCCCAAGAGCCACCACCCCCACCTCGAATCGTAGATGACCCGACACCCCTGCAGGTTCCTGATGTGGATGGTTGTCAAAATTAGGGCCCCTTTTGGGGTCCTTAATATTTTTTTTTTTAACGGACATCAGTCGGTCGTTTGCATGAAGCACTCATTGTATATTAGGGTACCCAAAAAGGGACCCTAATTTTGAAACCCACCCATGTGTCTAGACTTTTGCATGGGATTGAGGGGTGAATGCCCTAGTGTTCATGCTAGATGCTGGGCCTCGGGTGAGCTAGAGTTCAGGTCGCTGCTGAGTTCCAAGCGCAGCCTGCCACAAACCACAACTCACGAAGACCGGAACCCAGAGAGCCCAATACCCCTCAATTAAGGAATATGGGCTTCATATTATGATTTAAGCCATAGTCCTTAATTACGGGGTATTGGGCTCTCTGGGAATGTGTCAAGAATCTCGTAGAATCGGATGGAGAGCAAGCAGTATTTAGGTTGCCTCATAGACGGGCTTTGCTTCGGGTTTCCTCCCACCTACATGAATTGCACGTGTTGATCCTTCGGATTCTTCCGAAAAGCTTACATCCTAAATCGCAAGCTGAGAGTTGGCCTAAGCGCTGCCTGGCATAACCCAGAACCTACTTGTTCAAATGGCCTTGCAAGTTTCGTGGAGGGTCTACAGGACAAGAGCTTACGAAGATAGCAGCTGCTTGCAACAGCAAGGAAGCCTAAAACGCTTGAACAATGCTTCACCTGTAAAACCCATTGGCGCAGTAGTATAACACCCTGTAGAACATCATAGCATCATGTGAAGCAAAAGCCCGAGGTGTGGAGCACGAACTTCAACCCCGATGGCCTGACCTATGAATCCTATTTCACAGCTTCTTGGCCTAGCAACCAAAGGTTCGGAGTTTGGGCTTTTATATCATTCTTATATCTATAAAGCTCTTGATCCTTTCTGTAGTTTCTTGTGTGCGTTGGATGATGGTTTCTTTTGGAGGGACCGCAGAAGCATGTGTTGCTCGTTTTGGGGTTTATAGGGGTTAGGGGCCAGGGGGAAGAGAGGTTGGGGAGTCGGGGTTTGAGATTGTGTTGGGGCTCAGAAGGTCTTCTAGCAGCTAGCAGGCGAGGTGGTCACCTTAATCCAAAACGCCCACCTGCTTAGAGCACTTCGCTATCATTTCTTATAGGAGTCCTTACCCTAAGCCCTAAACCCTAACAACAAGTAGGTTTTTGGGGACGGTGGGGCTTGTCCTGGTTAAAAGCTCGGGTTGCAGGGTCTTTGGGGGTTGATTTTCATGCGCCCCGGCGATCTTGACCCTTACATCAAGAGACAGTCGTGCGATAGAAGACTCTAAACCCGAAAACCCTAAACACAGGGTGCCCTATAAAGCTTTAATTAAGCCAAAAAGTACAGCCATAAAGCAGAAAACCCTGCGTGAGCGGCTGACCCTCCAAATCCATCGCAAATACCTAAACACTCTGCGGGGAGATTGACGACACAAAAGAGAAGATAAAGACAAGCTGTCAGCATCGGTACAGACAGCAGTGTATACAGAAACCCTACTGTATACAGAAACCCTAAACGACATTGAGTTCGGAATTTGGTAGTGGTAGTGTGGTACTGGTGGTGCTGTGGTAGTTGTGGCGCTGCTACTGCTGCTGGTGCTTGTGGTACCAGTAGTGGTAGTGGTAATGGTGGTAGTGGTGCTAGTGGTAGTCGTAGTATCGTAGCAGTAGTAGTAGTAGTAGTAGTGGTAGTAGTAGCAGCAGCAGGAGGAGTAGTAGTAGTAGTAGTAGCACTAGTAGCAGTAGCAGCACTACTAACAGCAGTAGCAGTAGTAGCAGTAGCAGTAGCAGTAGCAGCAGCAGCAGCAGTTGCCACAGTTGCAGTAGCCGTAGTCGTAGCAGTGATGGCAGTGGTAGTGGTAGAGGTATGGTAGTGGTGGTAGTAATAGCAGTAGTAGTCGTCGTCGTCGTCGCAACTGCAGCAGCAGTAGTAGTAGCGGCGGTGTACTTCGGGAATACCATGTCAAGCTGTCGATTGTGCGCGAACCGAGCATTGTACGGGTTTTCCATCATTTTTCAGGTGATTTGCAAGGGCTGCCTCATGGCTAAGGAATAGTCACGTAAACAACACCAAAAGCCTAAACCCCGATAGCAGACCCCAGCACCGAACGCTGGCTCCTCAAACCCCCTGGTGCCCAGAGCCTTTACTTGGAGGGTCATGGGACTTAGTAAGTAAGATCATAAATAGAATTACTATACTTATAAATACTTATATCCCCCAATTAAGGTACTTATAACCTTACTTACTAAGTCCCACGATCCTCCAAGTAATGCCTTACGACCTGGAGACGGGAATCCCGGAGGACCCCCAAACCCAAGGGCCTTCAATCATGCACACGCGCGCCCTCAGGGTCCAATTACACATCTAGTATATACTTCCGATTGAATGTAGTCCCTATATACGAGTAGCTACTTTAGAGCCAAAGTTTCTACTATTTAGGGCCAAAGGAGTACATGGACCCGTCGTATAATGGTATAGCAACACTTCCGAACCCAAGAGAGCACCCCGCAAGGAGACCCCAGAGGTCCTGACACTATGCCTAGAAGTCGTAGGGTTACTCTAGGGGCCTTAATCAATTACACTATTTTGGGGTTCCTTTTTACAAGTATAGTATAATGGACCTCAAAACCCCAATCTAACTATTGAGCCCTATGTTACATGGCTTTAGGACATGGTTTCATCAACTCTTGTGATTTGGGGTTTAGGGATTAGGGGTGTGGTGGTTTAGTGTTTAGGAGTACGGTTTAAAGAAGGGGTGCAGGGTTTTGGGGTTTGGGGTTTAGGGATGTGTGGCACGAATCCACAACACGGTTGGCGGGTCGATGCTTGTCATGTACTATATATGTAATTTTCTAGAAAACGGTCCCTTTTTTTATGGCCCGTTTTATAAGGGTGGACCCTACGGCTATGCTTTACTTTATGTGCATGAGGATGCAGCTGTTCCAACTTTCTGGCTTCTACTTTAGGCCCCTGTGGAAGGTTGGAATTCAAGCACTTTGCCAGGGCTTGATGTAGAGTCTGGAATTCCATTGTCAGGGTTTAGACCCTGATCCAACCGTGAAAGCATCAAATTAAAAGGTTCAGTGCATAAAAGCCCACGAATGAGCAGTTGTCAAAATTATGGCCCCTTTTTGGGTACCCTAAATATGAGGTGCCGTACTATATTAGGGACCCAGAAAGGGACCATAATTCTGACAACCACCCAAAAGTTGGACCCCTTGCAGCCTGAATCCTAAAAGCTCGGAATCCTCCAACACTTTCCGAAGCCCAGCACCTTTTTGAACCTTTGGTCTTTCAAGCCGCTCTCCTCGTGCGAAGGTCACGAAGAGTGTAGCCAACATGATTATCAGCATTATTCCTTAGGGCTCCTGATTCTAATTGTACAGTATACCACCCCTCAAAACCATATACGTTGTTGTATGCAACACCGACAAGACCAAGACTCAGGCTCGCAATTGGCCCAATAACGCAGCCTGAATCATTAGAGTAGAGTTATGAAGTATGCTGTGCTTTGATTAGCTCTATGGTTCAGAGTCTACAAAAAAACACCATTGTCACCAGTGTCAAAAAACATGAAAACCTAAACCCTAAACCCTATGCTGTTTTTCCCCATGCTGACCATAGTTGGAGTCTTGGTGTGAGATGGCTCTGCTACAGTTTAGGGGTTTCGGGTTTGTGGTTACCGTGGGGCTTCATGGGTTTACAGTTTCGGGTCTAGGGTTTATCGACCGTATCGACCTAGTACTTATGACTCCGGTTTGGAAGTCGAGGGTTTAGGGGATTCAGTTCTTCTGGAATACTCACGAGATTCATGAAGGGTGTGTTGCGAGTATTGAAATCCACTTCTTAAGTGGTTTTGTACATTCATGTATTTTCCGCTTGCGAAAAGTATCGGCTCGTGAAGGTGCACTAAGTACGACGTCACAGGGCCTCCAAGCAAAGGCTTGGGGGACTTGCAATAGGGTCTTGCTATGCAGTACTGTAAGATCAATGCAGCCCAAGATCCTCACCAGTGAGACACTTCTAGGCAGCCCGCTTTGACATTTTATGTTTTCCCTTGTTGGGCTTAATGGGACCCTATGTACCAATATTCTTCAGAGGCTTTAAAGGGCCAACCTCGACATGTCTGAAACCCCAAGCAGACGGTTTGCATCCGATCCTGTCTGATTTGGTCTTCCTGCGTTAAAAGTTGCTCTACTGTTCATGCTTTGGACCTGACATCCTTGTCTGTGGCGCTTACGATGTTCGTCGATACGACCATTTCTGCAAATGATTCAACAGCGTCTCTTAACACTAGCACGGCCATGCCATCAGTCAGGACAGTGAGAATGCACCTACCACGTGCACGACACTATGATCTTAAGCACTGCTACGACCGAGCTGAGATTTTGAGGGCCAGACCTGTATGTCAGCACTGTCTAAAACTTTTGACTCCGATTCTTCGAGCTGGTAATGCAAAGCCGGGAGGTGCTTGTACTGCGTAAAGGTTTCGGTTGTTGGCTTCCAACATGTTGGGCAAAGTTCGAGTTGAGTTGGGTCTTGGAGTTTTTCGTGTTTCAGTTCAATGGTACGAAAATGTAGCCTCAAGCCTTTGCAGCACCTACCACGCCACAAGCACGTTTCGAACAGGCTGGTGTGTGCAGGCCGTTCTTGGCCGTCTGTTGCATTCATGGCGCCCTGGGTACTTGGAGGGTCGGGGCACTTAGTAACTGGTTATTTTAGGGACTTATAAGTACCATAACCCCAATTGGGGTCCCTTTTGGGGTACT
Organism: Symbiodinium sp. CCMP2592; assembly: GCA_905221615.1. Taxonomy (NCBI): domain Eukaryota; class Dinophyceae; order Suessiales; family Symbiodiniaceae; genus Symbiodinium; species Symbiodinium sp. CCMP2592. Next base: position 647,679 of record CAJNDT010005001.1, on the reverse strand, counting down.
TATAGGTCTACTTACTACCTACTTACTACGCCCCCCGACCCTCCAAGTAGTGTGCGTCGTGTAGACGGAGGGCATGAGTGCTGCGCGGCAAATGTATGGTGACAGTACTTGAGGCTAAGCCTTCGATTTGTATTTCGTTGGGGCCTCCCTAATGAGGGTGTGCAGCGCTGGCCTTTCGCGATACATCCAAGCCACGAAAGTCCACTCCATTGCGTCCGACAGTACTCGCCACGATTCTCTCGAACCACCTGTGTCCTTGAATCCCCTCGGCTAATATCTGTTACAGGTCAAGGCGAATCCGTGAGGTTCCGAATCCAGTAATCGAGTAATTGTCGAACAAAACGATAGCAGACTCAGTGCAGAAGAACAAATCATAAAGCAAAAGCGAGATGCCTCCCATCCACAGTGCAGCAGGTTATGCGATCTAGCCTTGGCGGGCCCATGCGAAATCTAGGCCCGGGTTTCCGAATTTGTTATGTTTTCGAATAAGTAGTAGCAGAAACGGCGGCGCGAGCTTGTTTCGGATAGGGCCCAATATTTGCGTTCAAGGTAGCAGTTGGGGCGGGGAGCTAGGATTGAGTACTCGGGATGTTAGACTTGGGTCGCCGAGCGTCGCATGGCAGTTTGAGTCAGGCCACAATACTGCTGTCGTCAGTGTTTCCAGCCTTAGATATACTGTAATTTAAAAGCACCCCGAACATGTCAATAGCCTGGGTCTTTGGGTCAGGGTGTTTTGAGTTCGCCTTTTCTGGGTTCTGAGATGGGGCATGTTGAGGTGTTGGTTTTTGACAAGTAGGGTCTAAGAGGGTGATGCAGGTTTGTTGGGGGGGGGGGGTGCCATGCATGGTGTGATGACCGAAGCAAGTGCAGATACTAACCACAGACTGCTGTCCTCCACGAAAAAAGGTGGCACGAGGTTTTCAAGCTGCCGCTGTAAAGCCTACCAGGTCCCCCATAAACCCTAAACCCTAACCGCAGGTAGTGACAGCCAGGGACTTTGGTCAGTCTCAAGTGAGGCGGCTGGGTCAAGTGATGCTTGGCAGAGGCAGTTTAGTCCTGCAGGACGACTCACACCTTAAGCCGCAAACCCCCTTGGACCCAACGCAGCGCTGGCGCTCAACACTCGACACAAAGGCACAAACCCAGATCAGGTAAGAAACAACAGCAAGTGGACTGAAAGTTGTTTAAGGTTTAGGGGTTTAGGGTTTGTGGTTTCATGATTACCTCGTATGGGTGCGGGGTTGGGATACTCCGCCTGCTCATCGCCTACTTGCCGTGTCCCCGGATCCTGAATCACGAAAGCTAAAACAAAGCAAATCCCTAAACCCTAAACCCTAAACCCTAAACCCTAACTCTAAACCCTAAGCCCTAAACCCTGAACCCTAAACCCTAAACCCTAAGCCCTAAACCCTAAACCCTAAACCCACCTTACAGAACCCCGGAGCCCCAATCTGACTCCCCAAACCACTAAGTAACTTAGGCTCAACAGCCCTTCCCGTTTAAATCTCAACCCTCAACCAGAACCTGAGTTATAGCTGCCCTGGTGATAACCTAGCTGTTTCATGGTCCTCGTAACCTAGTAGTAGCGGCAACTTTTAACATTTTTTGGATAGTACAGTCCCTAGATAAGCAAAAAGGCTAACCACTAAAGCTAACCTTTAGTTCCCCATGATACCCGACAAGTAGGAGGTTAGAGTCCTCTCATCAGAAAACTCCGGAAGGGTTCCGCGCGAGTTTAAGTTGGCACTACTGGCCCGATCAAGGGACTTAGTAAGTAAGGTTTCAATTGAGGTAACCCTAAACCCAAAACCCTAAACCCTAAACCTCTTTACTTATCAATACTTAAAGCCCGAGTTGGGAGTGTCCGAAAATTAGGGGTAGCTTATTCTGGGGTGCTGTTACTGAGGATCCTACTACTCGGGGTACCATACTAGGGTCCCCTATTTTCGGAAACTCCCACTTAAAGCCCGAGTTGAGCTACTTCTCCAAGTAAACCTTGAGCCTCAGACCGGTAGTTCAGAAAAGCCTCAAATGGGAGTTTCCGAAAACAGGGGGTCCTTATTTTGGGGTCCTTATAATAAGGATCCTACTATTTAGGGTACTAAATTAGGATCCCCTACTTTCGGAAACTCCCAAATGCTGTGCCGCAAGTTTCGCGTTGGGTTTAGGGTTTAGGGTTTAGGCAGGGTTTAGGGTTTAGGGTTCGCCCCGAATCGTACACCCCTAAGCCCAAAGCCCTGAGCCTTGAAACTTAGAGCCTAAACCTTACTTGGAGGCCCTGTTGACTTAGTAAGTCTACTTAGTATCCCCTAGAAACCCTATTATAATCCCCATAACCCAGCTTACTAACCCTACTTATTAAGTCAAAAGGGCCTCCAAGTAGCTCTTTCGACTATCCAACGAAGATTCCCTGCAATGCGGGCTTCGTCCTGGCTAGGTAGGAGTGAAAAAACCCGAAACCTTCGACTCTCAGTTCTTTGATGGAAAGAGCTATCACAGCCAAGGAGTATCCAGCATCCATGAGAGCCTTGGACGCAGATTTAGGCTTGAGACACTTTAGGGTTTGCAGAAACCCAGAGAGCCCAATACCCCTTAATTAGGGAATATATGGCTTAAACCATAATATGAAGCCCTAAATAATTTAAGCCATATTCCTTACTTAAGGGGTATTGTCGATATGCTGATTTGGTTTGGAGTTATGTTGTTTGGAGTTGTGCACCGTTCTCTTGTTTTCTGTAGGTGTCTGTGGTTCGGCTGCTTGAAGGGGAGAGAGAACCTAGCGAGGAGTTCGTACGCCCCTCACACCCTTGTGGCGGTCTGGGTTTTAGGGTTTGTATGTTTTGGGCTCTCTGTGTAGCGGCAATAGTTCCCGGAAGGAGAAAAGCAATGGCGTTGTTCAGCGCGGAGTGCGCTCAGCGTCGAAATATGATAATTGGAGGATTATGGAGCTTAGTCTTAGTAAGTACTTTAAGCCATAAATACGGTAACTATGTTTGTAAGTACTTATAACGCTAGTTCAAATACTGATAATTCCACTTACTAAGTTCCATGGAATCCTCCAAGTATCGTTGTTCCGTGATGCGATGTCGTTTGGGCGCCAGGTTCAGCGAAGGTCGCGGGTTGGGTGGAGGGGCTGCGTATCCTGAACCCAGAACCCTTAAACCCCGAAAGTGCGAGTGTGCAAGTCGAAACCCCTAAACCTTAAACAACCTAGAGGCTCATGCCCTACCCCCTTTTTTTGGATACCTAGTTTCATGGTTAGGATCTGCTATCTCGAAAAAATTAGGTACCCTTAAAATGGGGTCGGGTATGAGCCTCTGGGACGAAGTGTAGCCCGGAGTCTAAAGGAGGATCTGGGGATGAATAACTAAGGGTCGTTTGGGGTTTGGGATTTAGGGTTTAGAGTGTGCATGCCTGGGAGGGAGAGAGAGAGAGAGAGAGAGAGAGAGAGAGAGAGAGAGAGGTTGTCTTGTGAGGTGTACGATTCCGACCAAATGTGTTACAAGCATGTGTCACACTTATTTGTGTGAGTCTCCATTGTTCCTTCTTAGGGTTACCTTTTAGGAGCCTAGATCTATTCAATGGGTTAAACCAAAAAAGGAACAACAATGGAGACTACGATTTCCTGCGGCTTCCGTCTGGGATGCGGTGTGAGAGGTCGTTGCACAGAGGATCCTGACATTGTATGGCCTGTGTCAGGGTTTCCGTGCAATTTCCCGATGGAAGAAACTCAAAGCACAACAAGGTCTGATAAACCCTAAACCCTAAACCCCTTAACCCCTAATCATTGTGGGTGCCGGACTATTTACTAATGCTTGTCCCCCTCGGTTCCTCACTATAGTTTTTATTGTTATCTACGCGAAGCCTTATTCCAGTTCTTGAGGGCCTGCATCACTCCGAAGCCAACACATATCTAAACCCCAACTACATACAGTAAAAGCCAAAAAGTTGGAATATGATTATCCTAAACCCTTTATGGCAAATTATAGGGTATCCTACCATGAAACCATATTCCAACTTTCTGGAGTTCCCTGTAACCCTGAGCCGAGGCATCGACTCACCAGGCATTGGGACGTACACCTACACAGTGCACTGCCGCACTCGGCGGTGTGGCGGCCTGCTCACGAATGAGGGGGCTTACAGTAACGGAGTTTCCGGATTCAAAGGCTTCCCCTAAGGCTCCAAAGTAGTTCCTTTTTGGGGTTCATAGATAGAATCCTACAAGGTAATCCCAAAAAGGAACTACTATGGAGCCTCTGGGTCTGGAGACGGTTTAAAGGTTTGGGGGGCTAGGATTTAGGGTGTATAGGGAACAGCGAGGGTCTTTGCAAGCCAGTTGCACAAAGGGTTACAGGGTCCAGAAACCGGCTGGACCTGAGCCCAACGGGAGACGGGGTCCAGAATCCACTAGCCAAGGCGTCCACGCCTTAAGTTCTAGCCGACAACTCAGAGTTTCAGGAGGCTCTTCGATTAAATGAAGGGTTCAGTCGATTAATACCAGGGCCTTAGTAATTCGAAGCGGGTGTGGGGGCTCAGGCCCCTACAGTAATGTTCAATCAGATGCCAAGCTTTCTCAGAATTTAGCAAGATGCATGCGCGTGGGGTGGGTGGCTGGGTGGGTCGTGGGTGTTTTGTCACGTGTGCAGAGCGCAAGGGAACAGCGAACATTTTTCTTCAATCTATATACTTTGCGTAGACAACTTATGAGCTGACGAGAGGACGGCAGAAAACAACGACGGCAAGAGCATGTGTGACTGAAAGGAAGCTACAATCGCAGCTAGACTGGTTTTTGTGGGCACGCGACACAGAAGGCCCTGATGAATGCTAAGGCTGCTAAGGAACAGGAATACCGACTCGATGGAAAACGTCAGACTACCACATGCGGAAACCAAAAAACTGTACTGCATTCGGGAGTTTCCGAAAATCAGGGGCACCATCTTTTGGGGTCCTGATAATAAGGATCCTACTATCTAGGGCACTGTATTGGAGTCCCCTATTTTCGGAAACTCACATGTGGACGCTTAAACGTAGTACCTTTTGTTGTCTAACTTACTTCACTCATGGTTAGGATCCTATAATCAGAAACATAAGGAAACCAAGAAAGGTACTACATCTAGGGGTCCCCCCCATCTTCGGTTTTTGTCTCACCTTAACACCGAGATCCCAAAAGCCTGAAGCCCTAAACCCGGAGGCTCTAAAACCCTAAACCCTAAACCCGAAGGCCCTTAAAACTCAAAGCCCCAGGCAGCCTCACTGAGCCGATGCGTGTGGAAGTTGGTCCGGATGGCCACATCGCCGCGGTGGCTGGGAAAGCAAGCAACGGCTTTCGGGTTTCGGGTTCGGGGCCTCATTGAGGGTTGGGAAAGTCATGGGTTTAGGGCTTTCTTGTGAGCAGAAGCAGCATGTGGCATTCGATCGTGGAGGCTAAGGCTTTAATCTTTAAAGGGCTTGAAAGGCTTCACCTCGATGCCTTACCCCCGCAGCCGCGAACTCTGTAAGCCAACAAGCCCTAGCAATGCAAGTAATCAGAAGTCTTCGACCCAGCAATCTACAGACCCTAATTAAATCCTAAACCAGTACCCCAAAGACGGCATTCTCAAGGTTCTGCTGAATGCCAAGTTTGCCGACAGCCGGAGCCTCACCAAGGGACATGAGAGTTTCGGAAGACATCGCGTACCTTATTTTGGGGGTCCTTATGCCAAGGATCCTACTATTTAGAGTGCCATATTAGGGTCATCATAAGGATCCGAGTATCTAGGGTACTATACTAAGGTTATAACAAGGATCCTACTATTACTACTATTCAGGGTATACCGGAGTCCCCTGTTTCCGCATCCCACTGGAAGAAGTTGGCTTGGAACAGAGGTCCAGAGGTGTCGGTTGCAGGGTTTGGGGTTTGCTGTTGAGGAGTGCTTGCTTGCACGCAATCCAAGCCCATGCTGAATAGGGTTTTGGGTTTAGGGTCCTTGCAAGCAAGCCTGCAGAAAAAAAAGGCATGAGTTTGACGATTAGAGCATGAGAGCATGGTCAGAGAAAGAATTAGGGTTTTAGGATGTTTTGGTTCAGGGCTTGGTGCATTGCAGTCCCTGCTCAAAAAGGATGTTTTGGTTGAATCGGGAATGCTCATAAATGCTTCGCCCACCACAGCATCCCCTCGTCTTCCTTTACTTGTGATACTTAGTAGTAGGGTAGGTAGGCTTTAGCCTCTGTGGGTTACTATAGTTCCCATTTATCCCCAAAGGTTAGCCTTTTGTACGCTGGAGGTTGTTGGACTCAACTGACATGACATGTCAAATCTCGCACAGACACATCGCGACTAAGCGGAATCAAAGACCGTGGCAAGCACCTTGCTTAATTTCCCAAAGGGTAATAGTATCAACATGTTAGAATTTGGCCCTGCAAGCATATATTATGCCGTTACTCAGATCGTTTGGGTTAGCCGTGCCCGATTCAACTGAAACGCTCGCACCGCCGCTTGCAGGTTCATGAAGAAGCAATACCAAATGTATACCTTGGCCTCAAAGTGGTCTCCATATGTCGCCTCTAGTACGTAGGACCAATGTATGGTAAACGAGCCTGAAAATTCAGTACTAATTTTCCGGAGCGTTCCCTAGTACAATATTGCGAATCACCTGCCACCCCTCTGAATATTCAGGTCACCTATATGAATACATGGGCCGTTTGACTAGCTATCTAAAGCTTTACACTCAATAAGTGCTGCTCCATGTACTCCTGGCTGTCACTAGTTTTCGGCTTAGCGACCTGCCTTCACATTCCTCGGGCCCCCAAAGGGTCCTAGGTCTTGCTCTGGGGGGATACTTACCCAAACGATAATAGTAATAACTATTATAGAAACCTTACATTACATTCTGTTGTATAGGTACTAGGACCCTTTGGGCCCTTAAACCTAAGCCCCACATCTAACAACATTGTTACCTTGGCACCGAGCAGTCCGTGACTAAGCATGTTGTACGAAAGCCAAGGGCATACTATGACTATGATTTGACTGATTTGCGTGCTTATGGGGTAGTGATAGTGGCCTGCCCGGACTAAACCCGGGAGGCAAAAAATCTAAACCGTAAAAATGCATCAGTTTCGACACTGCAACGAGCGAGGTCGAAACGTGGTCGAAATGATGGGCAAGGAGATGGATGCAGCCCGGTCTGAGCAGTAGCTCAACTTAGCTGCAAAAGCTTTGCAATGAGCTGTTATGTATGTGTGTATGTTTGTAACATTGTATATCTATATATATATATATATACATACCACCAGAGCGTGTAGGATATAGAAGGAGTCAGATGGTGGTTGATTTGCGGGGCATTTGAGGCCCTTTGAGTAAGGCCCTTTGAGTACATGCTGTCCTTTTGAATCACCCTCAGGAACAAGCGTAAGACGTAACAAAAGCTACGGATGGCAGCTCAGCTTTCTTGCAAGTGCTCGGCGGCGCTTCGATGGGAGACCCAGGCAAAAACAGGCTGCAGCAAAGACCTATAGTGGGGCCTTAGTGATTACCGATACTTGTTTTGGGGGGCGTTCCTTATTATAGTTATGGTATGATATGCACCAAAACCCTATTCTGTTTATCCCTTCTGGTAGTGTGGCAGTGCCATCCGCAATGCCATCCAACATAGTTGCCAATACAACTTGAAATCAACTTCCAACATTAACATGTTTCCTTAGGGTTCCTGTATCCTAGTTGTAATGTACTGTATAACACCCCACAACTCGCAACCCCAGGTTATTACGTTCTCGAAGTCAGGATCCCTTTGAAGAGTTCCTGTTACTTGCGCGCAGGAAACACCCTACATGCATAATTACTTAGGCATCATTTTTTGTAGTTGTCCTCTCGGATCTAAATCCTCCTGTCTTGGAATAAACTGAGCTTATGATTTGTTCGGGTGCTGGGACATGTAGGACCTGTTAGGGTTTGTCGTGTTGGGGTTTTGAAGTCTCAAAGGGGAAAAGGAGGGACCCTTAATGGGGACCCCTACCCAATAATGGGCTATATAATGGGTATATAATAGCTGTATTAAGGGTATATACCTAGGGGTCCCCATTAAGGGTCCCTCCTTTTGCCCTTGGATTCAAGTCAAGCGGTTAAGGGTTTAAGTCCTCTAGCTTCAGGGGCTATGGTGGTTTGACGGTGTAGACAAGGCTCGGGTGAGTTTTTCGGAACCTTGGCCCATGCACCTAGAGCATGCCAACCGGGTGATGCTAATGTACGACCTAGAATCGTAGAACGTCGAGCGGCAACAGCATCACCTACAACCCTTAACCCCAAGCCCGGTCGTGCAATTCTTGTTGTGCCACTGTTGCTAAACTCCGGAACTTGCTCCGCCACAAGTGCCTTTCCTGGGTCGGCCGAGCTAGGTCTAGGGCTTAGGACGAAAGGTCTCAGTTTAGAGGTCAGATTGGAGGTTGCCGGCTGCAGAAGCGAGTGCCCAAAGTCCCCTGCACTACCACTGCTACTACTACTGCTGCTACTACTACTACTATTACTACTACCACTACTGCTAGTATTACTACTACTACTACTACTACTACTACTACTACTACTACTACTACTACTACTACTACTACTACTACTACTACTACCACTACCACCATTATTCCTACTACTACTACTACTACTACTACTACTACTACTACTACTACTACTACTACTTCTGCTACTGCTACTGCTACTGCTACTGCTACGACTACGACTACTACTACTACTACTCCTCCTCCTCCTCCTCCTCCTGCTCCTGCTGCTGCTGCTGCTGCTAATTATCATAACGGTAGCTACTACTTGTTACAACAACAACATCATCAACAACAACAGCTGCTACGGCTGCTGCTACTACTACTACTACTACTACTACTACTGCTGCTGCTGCTGCTGCTGCTGCTGCTAATTATAATAACAGTAGTTACTAATTACTACTTACTACTACTACTACTACTGCTGCTGCTGCTGCTGCTACTATTACTAGTACTAGTACTAGTACTAGTACTAGTACTAGTACTAGTACTACTAGTACTACTAGTACTACTAGTACTACTAGTACTACTACTACTACTACTACTACTACTACTACTACTACTACTACTACTACTACTACTACTACTACTACTACCACTACCACCATTATTCCTACTACTACTACTACCACTACTACTCCTCCTACTACTACTACTACTACTACTACTGCTACTGCTACTGCTACTGCTGCTGCTGCTACTACCACTACCACTGCCACTACCACTACCACTGCCAACACCGCCAGCACCACTACCACCACGGCTACAACCTGCTACTACCTGTCACTACCTGCTACTAGTGCTACCGCTAGCATTTCTACGACGGCAACCACCACCAACACCACCACTTCAACTCCTAAGCCAACCCCCAAGACCGGCTTTGAACCTAGAGCATCAATAGTCTGAAGTGCGAGGAGAAGTAAGCAAACCAGGGCCGGTATGGAGTTGCTCTATTGGAAAGGGGATGGGTGGTAGCTTGTGTAATCTACGTAACGCTTCAACTGTGTTTTCATCTATGAGCCACTCGTGGGATGGACCATCAGTTTCAAGATGCCCTAAACCCTAAACCCTTAACCGCATTATTGGGCTCGCCTGCCGCTGCTTGTTGGAACATGGGTCTTCTTCCCGAGATGCGATGTTGGAAGGAGGAAAAAGCCTGTCCTGCTTGGGCTGTTGAAGTCAACGCTTTAGGCCTCGTCATGGCTTCAGGTTTCGGGTTTGGAACGTTTTTACTAGGAATTCCTGTTTTATAGGGAGGCTGCACATTAAACGATGAGCGGCGTTGTCTGCGAGGCCGTGTGGTTTTTTAAGTGTCGTGCATGGCAAAGCTCCAAACCCGAACTCAAGGATTTAGGGTTTCGAAGCCTCTAAACCCAAAATCGCAACTCGCAACACCAATTACCCTGAACAGCATGGGCACTCTGCGGGTATCTAAGCGAGCTGCTTCTGCTGTAGGCGAGGCGTCTGCAGTGCATATGGCAATTTCTTCGGCCTGGGTTCTGGGCTTCGGGGTATGGAGTGAAAGTGTTTGAGGTCGTTGGGATTGCGTTTGAGAGAGTGCCGGGGCACACAGATCAGGGTGAGAAGGCTACTTCGAGTCCTGTGCGCCACGACGTTTACCTAAAACCCTAAGTTCCTTCTCTCCGGAAGCCCTAAACCTCTGAAGCCATGTTTGACCTTGCCGATCTTCGAGGAGGCCGGAGAGGCAAACAAAACCAAAATCCTACCTATATTATCCATTCTAGTTTTTGTTCTTTGGTTTTCTCTAAGGGCCCACGTACTCCAGTAGATACTTTGGCCTTAAAATGTGACTAAGTGACTATATAGGACTACTCAGGCTATTCTAAGTCCAAAGTATATAGTATATACTAGACGAGATGGGGTCATGGGCCCTGAGAGGCACACCAATTTTGTATTTAGGGTCTTATGGGGTAACCACAAAGAACAGAATTACGACGGGGGACTGTAGGTCAACCTTTTTCACTCAACCTCAAGCCCTAAGCCCCTAAACCCTCATCCCCTAACCCCTACACCCTAACCCTAAACCCCTATAGACCCTAAAACTCGAAAACCAAAGAACACCCAGGCGCGTCTGGTGCTCGGCATATGACGAGCTTCAACGCAGCCCGAATCTGAGGGGATGCGCGCTGATGCGCGGTTTTGGACACACCTGAAAAGGGAGCCAAAAGTTAGATCCCTGAAGGGAGCTCCTGTAAAGTACCTTTTAGTAGTCAGGGTCCCAAATTAGGGGATCTACTTTTAGATCCCCCGGGGGTGCTGGGTTTGGAGACGTGATCATAGAAAGGGCTCGCGAACAGTGTTTTTGCCACTGCCACGGATGTCCGTAAGAGAGGCACGTTGCATGAGGAATAAAGTGCTCTTGTTGAGAGAGGGTCGCAGGCCTGTTTCCGTTCTTGCTAGTTCAGGCGTTTATGTATGTCAATGTGTCCATGCGACGTCCCTAAACACCAGAAGCCTACTACAGACCCCCAACCATATTCCATGCAAGCCCAAAATTCCCAAACTGAGCAAATTGCGACCTGGCACCCAATAAGCCTGATACCCCATAAATTCTATACACCCCTTCCCCAGAAACCCTGCACCCTAGGAACCCCGAAGCCCTAAAAGCCCTAAACCCAATACCCTTGAAGCCCCCAACCCAGAAGACCATTATTTTATTTTTTTCTAGGACCCAGAGTAGGCCCTTATTCCCTTTTTTGAGGGTTCTGGTTCCCTTATAAGCCCCTTTAAACCAAAAAGGGCACCCTTTTTATTCCTAGGTTACTCTTGCGTCTAGTTTTGGTGTTTTAGGTAAACCCTCCCCTGATCCGTAAACCCTGTACCCGGATAGCCCCATAGGCTTACACCCCAAAGCCCCAAACCCTGAGACAGATAGGTACACATCCTGTCTGTTGGCACCTCTAGTCGTCTGTCGACCTCGCCTGGTATTGCAGAGTGTGAGCGTCAAAAAAAAATCCCTGACCAGTAAACCCTAAAGCCCTGCAATCCAACTCTCAGGCCGTATGGCCGTCAAAAACTTGCTGAAGGGCACAGGAGGCAGCTGGCAGCTCCAAGGTTTGAGTTTGTCTTAGGGAATTTGTTTAAGGGTTCCTCTAACTTAGGGAATTTGTTTAAGGGTTCCTCTAAGGGTTTCTGGGTTTATAGGTTTATAACGGTTCAGGTCAGGGTCTAGGGTTCAGGGTTAAGGGGGTCAGGGCTTTGGGGGTTTTATGAGGTTAGGGGTTTGAAGGTGTAGGGTTTAGGCTGACCTCCAAACTCCAAACCCTAAGAGGGCGTGTACCGGCTGGTTATGTCTTGTGCCGTGGCTTGACGGTTTGACGGAGTTAGGTACTTTCCACCTTTCTTCCATGATTTCTTTAATATGTAGTCTAGATGCCCGCTCCACAAACAGGCACGAGTCGACTGCGGAGCAGACCACACCGCGATTTATCGTGAGCGCTACTTGTACCATGAAGCGTCTGTACCTACATACGGTATATACATATACCCCTAAACCCTCAATACCCTAAACCCTAAATCGTAGTATGTACGTATGCATACTCACATACATTTAGACAAAGAGACCCACGTGCCTATACTTCAGGGCGCTTTGAACATGAGAGCCGCAAGCTTGGGCCGCAAGGTGCCTGGTGCAGTGTGGATGTGGAGTCTGGTGTGGGGCCTGACGGGCTTGCATTTCTAAGGAATTAGGGTTTAGGGTTTAAGTCAGGATAAGCTTTTGAATAAGATACACTTCTGCAAGGGATTACTAAAGATATCTAAAGATGCTCTTTTGTGTTATGGATGGGGCGCGTAGGTCGAGGGCTGCAATGTTTCCGGGTTCAGGATTTTACATGTTTTGTTTCAGCTGCTGGTGGGCCACTGGAGAAAGTAAGCAGATTTCTAGGTTCAAGACCTTGGCGGAATAGTGTCAGCGGTTGAAACGGTTGTTAGAGGGTGGACTTGGGGTATACCCAGAGCCTCCATAGTAGTTCCTTTTTGGGATTATACATTATAGGAGTCTATATATGAACCCTAAAAAGGAACTACTTTGGAGCCTTAGGGTAATGTGTTTGGCTTAGTGGGTTTCCGGCTCTCGACCTCCCAGAGTCTTGGAGATCAGCCGGGTTCTTGTTAAGCGGTTTACATTAGAAGCTGCCCCCACCCTGTAATACTGGTATAATAGGAATATAATAGGATATTTAATATAATTCTTATAGTCACTATTACAGGGTGGGGGCAGCTTCTAAGGTTTACATGAAGTTATCACAATAAGGAAACCAGAGTATGTACAACAGATCCCTTCTATGGCAACTGAAATTAAGTTCCCTTAACAAGAACCCAGTTAGTTTGGTTTGAGGGTTGCCTTGGCCTAAGCCCCAGGCCTCAGAAAATCCTCAGCCCAAGTGCAACGAGTTCAATACCCCTTCATTTGGGAATATATCCAATATTACAAGGCCTAGCCTGGACGAATTCCAGGGTAACAGCCGAAAGGTGATTCAGGCGTGAAACTCCAGAAATTACGGGTATTTCTATCGGCTGAGGTTACTAGTGTTGCCAAACAAGTTTAGCTGTTTAGCTTGAAGTTCAGTGTTGAACATGTGGGACAGTTCAGGGGCTAGCTCTTGAACATTCCTCAACCAGCCGAGCGCTTGTTCCAATTGTGTCGAACCCTTTGTTGCACATGTAATATAAGTGCTCGATTAATTAGGTCGGTAATCGTAATCCTACAGATCCTTATATTGGGTAACACATCTGCAACACCTGCTGGTGGTGAGCTGACTTTTCCGGGCGACTGTACTCGCATTCAGTGGGCCTTCGCCTACCTAGTATGGACTTCCAACTGTTCCGTGATGCCTAACTCTACTATTATAAACCCCAAAGTCATAAAGTTCCCTTTGTTCCGCTGTCGGTTCCCCTCCGCAGAATCGTGAGCTTCGAACTCGCTAGGTCGTGAGAGCTGAAGGTATACCGCCTTATTATAAAGGCGCCTCAAACAGACTTAAAGTGTGCTGTAAGGTCCCGTTTAGATTCCTTCTAGATGCCTTTTTAAGAACCCTGCGAAAAGGGCGGCCTAAGCCCTAAACGTTAAAGCCCTAAGCCTGAAAGACTCTAGAACCACGTGCTGTAAAACCTAAAGCCCGAAACCCAACAACCCTTGAGGTTCCGTTTCAGGATTCCTTCAAAGAATCCTCCCTAAAGCCCTACAACCTACAACCCTGCAACCCTTATAGATCCTTTAAAGGATCGCTTGAAGGACCCCTTGAACGAATCCCTTAAAGAACCCCATTCTAAGATCCCGTATAAGATCCCTCATATATCTCTTAAGAGATCCCAATAGCTCCCATAGAGGATCCCTTCAAAGAGTCCTTGACATTAAACGCCGAAGCCATGGCTGGCGCTGCTTCGAGTACTTGGGCGCCCCGGGCAGCTGCTGCGGCAGAGGCTTGGGAATTTGGGGTTGAGAGTTTAGAGGGTTTAGGGTATACAGGGGTTTAGGATTATGGTTTAGGGTTTGGGGGTTTCGGGTTTAGAGTTTATAGGGCTTCAGGGATCTATCGGGGCTTGGGGAGCCCGGGGCAAAGATGGCCTTAGGCTTCTGGGTGTTGCGCTTCAGTAGTTTTTGTTGGTTCAGGGTGTGGCATGGGGTTCATTTTTTTTTGGGGTGTCGGGTTTAGGGTTAAGACTTTGAGATAGCTTCTGTAGCGCTTCGACTTCTTCTTGACTTGATTTCGCGGTTCGGTCGGACTAGAGATGTCGGGAGTCTAGGGTGTCACCAAATTATTTTTGAGGTGGCTGGGGCAGGAGGGGAATAACGTCCCTTGAGGTTACTCTGATTATAGCGCAGTATATCCTAAAACCTTGTTCTAATTATTCAGGTCCCTTAGAAGCTGCCCCCACCCTGTAATAGTGGTATAATAGGAATATAAATAGGGCCCTAGTTTAATCCTATATAATCCTTATGGTCACTATTACAGGGTGGGGGCCCCTTCTAACAGGTCCCCTTTATGACGCGGCTCTCAGAAGATCACGGATCCCTTTCGAGCTTTTCGAGGTGTCGTTAGGAGTGGGATCCTGCGACAGGGACCAGACCATTGAAGGCTTGTAAACTTAAAGCCGCGGAAACCATGCACATTAAACATAGCGCACAAATCTGAAAAGCTTGTGTCTATTCCGGTCTAAAGACGGGGGCTTAACAGGGAGGGTTAGGTCAATCACACTCTGCATTGTTATGAATATGTTAGATATGGGGAGTTGTCAAAATTATGGCCTTTTTTGGGGTACCCTAAATATTAGTTGCCGAATTATAATAATAAGGACCCAAAAGGGACCATAACTTTGACAACCACTCATATCCCTTATATCCGCAGTAGGATCCTTATTATAAGGACTCCCAAATACGGTACCCCTAATTTTCGGAAACTCTCATTTAGGGTTTGGACATAAGGGCTGTAGGGTTGACAACCACTCATATGTCTTAGAAGTTGCCCCCACCCTGTAATAGTGGCAAAATAGGAATATAATAGGGCCCTAATATAATCATATATAATGCTTATAGTCACTATTACAGGGTGGGGGCAGCTTCTAACATATGTCTCCAAAATGACCCTAAACCCTAAATCCTAAACCCTAAACCCTAAACCCTAAATCGTAAACCTAAACCCTAAACCCTGAACCCTAAACCCTAAACCCTAAACCCTGAACCCTAACCCTAAACCAATAAGACCCTCGAGGTTTCAGCCTTACGCTCGACATAGAAGGTGAGTTCGCATTCAAAGAGTCGGGGGCCTCAACAGGTAGGATGAAGGTAGCTGGGATATTCCCCCAAATAAGAGTCCTTATACCCAGACCTTCCAAAATCCCTTAATTAAGGAATATACCTTGATTCATATTAGGGATCCTATTCGAATTTAAGGTATATTCCTTAATTAAGGGATTTTGGAAGGTCTGGGTATAAGGGATCCTCAGTCCCACCTTCCTTCATCCCACCTTGTGAGGCCTCCGAAACAGGTGGTAGGACAAGGTGACTGTGCCTAGCTAAGGTGTGTAGCCTTCTGCATAGGGGGTTGGATTTAAGGGATGGGTTAGAAGATGACTGTGTTTTGCTGACAAACTTGGATGACGGTTGATGTTCAATTTTACGTCTGAGGTGTGTGTCGATCCATGATGTTTCTTTTGCTGGTGCATGTTGGTACGCATACATCTGCTATGTGGGTAGTTCTCTAAATCAGGGTCCCTTTGTAGATCCCAAAAGATAGTATGGCAACCCTATTCTGTATCAAAAGGACCCTAAAAGGGACCTTACCTTAGAGAACTACCCGAAAGGATTCCCTCAAGGAGCCCTTAGACGAACCCCTACAGTACCCTTAGGCACTTAAAGGCTCCTTTATCTTTGGGGTATTTAGAAGTGACTTTTAATTTTTGGTTAAAGTAAACGCCAGAAAGTTGGAATATCATTATCATAATCCCTGTAAGGTAAATTATAGGGGATCCTGCCATTATTCCATATTCCCACTTTCTGGAGTTCCCTTTATTATATTCCCTAAGAAACAGCTAAAATTATAATTTTTGCTAGGGTTCTAAGTTCAGTATAGTTATGGTTACTTCTTCTTGAGCAGGCCTTGGGCTCCAGGGGTCCAGGCCTATAGTGCGGTCTGTTGTGGAGGAAGAATAAGGTGCAGACCCTAAATCCCTAAACCCTTAAACCCCTAAACTCCAAAACCCTTAAACCCCTAAACCCCAAAACCCTTAAACCCCTAAACCCTAAACCCCTGCTGATGGCTTGTGAATGCACAGATTGCCAAATTAGCCCCGATTGCGAACCGAGAGACCTCGCCTGGCGAGTCCGAGTGTGAGACCCTAAGCCCCAAGCCAGAAACCCGAAAGGCCCTAACTAGGTAGGCCTTTGGGACATTTTATATTTTCCCTTATTGGGCTTATAGTAGGACCCTATTTACGAATATTTTTCAGAGGCTTTAAGGGGCCAACCTAGCTAAAGTAGAAGCCAGAAAGTTGGAATATGATTATCCTAACCCCTTTAAGGTAAATTATAGGGGATCCTACCATTAATCCATATTCCAACTTTCTGAAGTTCCCTTTAATCCTTCAACCCTGAGCCCTAATCCTTCAACCCTAAACCCTAAACCCTAAAAACTCTAAACCCTAAACCCTAAACCCTAAAAACCCTAAACCCTAAACCTTAAACCGGGAAAAACATCCTTCAACCCTGAGCCCTAATCCTTCAACCCTAAACCCTAAACCCTAAAAACTCTAAACCCTAAACCCTAAAAACTCTAAACCCTAAACCCAAAACCCTAAAAACCCTAAACCCTAAACCTTAAACCGGCAAAAAAAATCCTTCAACCCTGAGTTGATGTCCCAGGAACCCTTTACTTGTTGGCTTCTAGGGCTGGAAGCCTTTAAAGTAAAAGCCAGAAAGTTGGAATATGATTATCCTAAACCCTTTATGGTAAATTATGGGGTATCCTACCCTGAAACCATATTCCAACTTTCTGGAGTTCCCTTTAAAAGCCCGGCACGCAGGTGCAGTGGCAGCACTTCGTGGAGCTTTGTGGGCTACTCTCTCGCAAGGATCCTAGGTTTGGGTTTAATACAGGGCCCTGAATTAATTTTTTTGGTGCTCCTTATCATAATTCTTGTATGATAATTATACCCAAAACCCTTTTCTAATTGTATAGTAAAGAGTTTAGGGTTTCTGCACTGCTTCACGGCGACGGCTGTTCCTTTCGAGAGAAGCCAGCTGCAAGGGGAAGGAGGGTTTAGGGTTTACTGAAATTGAAACCGCAAACCCTAAACCCGCTGTGAGGCCCCAGCTCTTTCTGGAACTCGAAGCAGCAGCGCAAGCGCCGAACAGCACCACACTCTCTGAACATCCCTAAACCCTACACCCTAAACCCTACCCTACAGATGAAGCGGTTCTCTGGATATACCAGGGACTCTCCCGGCTTGGGCAATCTAGGGACCACCTGGCGGGGCAACCTTCAAGTTCGATTGTTCAGGCCCCAGAAAAAGATCCAGCAGAAGCTCCTCATCCTCCATGATCTAGGTAGGCCTTTGGGACATTTTATATTATCCCTTATTGGGCTTATAGTAGGACCCTATTTACGAATATGTTTCAGAGGCTTTCAGGGCCAACCTAGTGACGGGGCCCAGCATCATTGATCATGTGCGTGGTTGTCAGCATTATGGTTCCTTTTTGGGTACCCTAAATAATAGGTGCCGTATTAGAATAAGGGCCCAAAAAGGGACCATAGTATTGACAACCACCCAAATGTATCTCTATCGTTTCTTGGCTCAAGAAGTGTGCCACCCCTTCACACTGACTCTTGTTCCGTATCGAACCCTTCGTATCCTTGCGATTTTGAAATGACTCGACTTTCTGCTGCTCTCGCCGTGGTTGCAGTGGCAGCAGCAGCCGCTTCCCCGACTTTGGACATCAATTTGGACGCCGTCCCCGAGGCTCAAAACAACTCTAAACTGTCCAACTGTGGACCCCGGACAAACAGCCAAAGCCCTAGACACGAAAGCCTTACAAAACTCTTACAAACCGTTTGAAACCCTTATGGGCCCTCAACCCTTATTATAAACTTAATGCCCGTACCTGTCCTTGTGTTCGCTTAGAACCCAGATCAGCCTTTAGCCTTTGTAACCAAGAGGGTCCACATATACTGATGGGCTACGAACTACGGTAGTGAAAGTAGGCCCTTAAAACCACAATGAGGATGTACTTAGGGGGCCCAATTCCATAATGGAAGTATGCACATATATATATATATATATATTTATATACACACACACACAAATCAGCCAAGCGGGAGCCAAAAAAGACATAAATATACATATATATATATATACATACATATATACATAGATGTATTTATGTGGATGGACCCTTTTTAATGAACCCTCCCGGAGGCACGCTGGGGAAATGTTACCAAGCACTTCACCAAGGAGATCAGGCCGCTGCCCCCCGAGTCTGTTATTTTTGAGGTTTAGGGCTCCAGAGACTCCAATATCCCTTAATCTTCTACTTGCTTAAGAACTCCCAAAAAATAAAAATAATAATCCCTATATTACCCCCATAAGGAATATATTTTTTATTTTTTGGGGGTTCTTAAGCAAATAGCAGTAATTATGGAATAACCCTTAAATCATCGTAGGAATCCTACTATAATTTAAGGTATATTCCTACTTAATTAAGGGATATTGGAGTCTTTGGGTTTCTACAGGTTTAGAGTTTTGGGCTTAGGGGTGTACTGAAAGTACCTTGGGGGGTGCCTTTAAGAGCTCGAAAAGGGTTCTTGGTTCCCTTGAAGAGCTCGCTCGGGGCTTCCGAACGGTTTGGGGGTTTTGGGTGTGATCTCGATTGTAGCGCCTGTTCTGGCTACCGGTTTCTCATGAAAAGCATCCTAGCCATAAAGTTGGTTGACCCTCCGAAGGAGGACCTGCATTGCTCAGTATTGCTAGGATTCAAACTTTAGTTTCAATATAACTCGTCGTTATGCATGTACTCTTGGTTTTCAGCGTGGTAAAAAAAAGAGAGGCGATCGAAGCTTGCAAACCCATCAGCCCTAAATCCTGTGTCCCAAATGACAAAGAGACCTGCAACCCTCAACCCTCTCAAGGACCCCTTTTAAAGGAACCCTCTAGATCCCTTAAAGGAACCCTCTAGATCCCCGTTAAAGGAACCCTCTAGATCCCTTAAAAGAGCCCACTATACCCCTTAAAGGGCTTCCACGAGCAGCTCAGGTTCGATCGTTGGACCGCGGCCGTTGAAAAGACTCTGACGCCATTGGAGCGTTTTGGGTACGGGTTTAGGGTTTCGGGTTTTTGGGCTTGGGAGGTCGTTGAAAAGACTCTGTCGTCGCAGGAGCAAATAGATTGGATCGCGACGCTCCTCGCCGGTCAGAAGGAGTTCAGTGATTACCTCCGGGAGTTGTTCGGCATCGTCGGATGGTTTTTGAGGCGTGTGGTGCTATGTCTGCTTGAGTTTACTGATAACCCTTCAACCCTGAACCCTTCCTGTGAACTGTGTGGAGCCTTGCCTGCATTTGTGAGTGCGAGCGTCGAAACCCTTATCACAGCGCCCTTAACAATTACCTATACTATTTTGGGGGGGCTCCTTATGAATATATAGTCGAACGGACCCCAAAGCCCTGTTCTAATTATGAAGGCCCCCTCCCATAAAGCCCTTCTAGGAACCCTAACTATATAGATCCCTTTAAAGGAACCCTTACAGGATCCTTATTCTAAATGTTAAGGCCGCCGTATAGAAAGCCCTTATACAGATCCCTTTAACCTTAAAGGAACCTTATGCTAATTATTGTAAACTCCACAAAGTTAGAAACCTAATTAAGGACAAATCGTGCTGGGATTCCCTATACTTTGCTCTTAGGGATTGAGGCTATCGAGTTTCGATTTTGTCGGCTTCTGCTGTATGAAGGCCCCCTTTTTTCGCCAGGCCGGAGGATGACCCGAGGGATCTGTTGAACAAACTCCTGCTGTTCAACGCCATCTATGAGCTCCTTGCTAGCTGAGTAGGTTTATAGGGTTTGGGGTTTTAGGGTTTCGGGTTTAGGGTTTTAGGGTTTAGGGTTAAGGCCGGCGCCTCAGTCTGTGCTGAAAAGGGGTTTAGGGTTTAGGGTAAGATTCCAGCTTGCCGGCACACACGCAAAGCCCGTGCTGAAAAATGGCTGAGTTTGCACAATTGAAACTCGTTTTCCGTGTGTTCTTAAAACACTGAAAGCTTAAGTTAAGCTTGTCTGGGGCGATCCTCATACCCTGCTCGAAACCCTAAGCCCGATACCCGATAAGCCCTGCACCCTAAGGCTCGGCGCACCAGATACGAGCCTCGCCGGATGCTCGGGGCTATTGATGGCCGATTCAGACGGGAGGGTCTTCCACGGACGCAACATGGACTATGTCTTCCAGTTTCGGATGCCAGACGGTCGAATCCTAGACCTCCCAGATGTCACCTTTACAGCGAGATATTGGAGGGATGGCAAAGTGTTGATGCTGGCTCCATCATTCCTAGGATGGATTGGTGTCCACACGGGCATGCGCATGGATGGCTGGACGTTTGAGCAGAACATGCGTTACCCCTTGGACAGGGCAAAAAGCCTCGAAGCTCTGAAGGCTGGGAAACTCCGCCCCCAGTAGTAACCTTTGCTCTGTGTCTGAGACTTGTGCTTCATTCCTGACACCGATATGATAGGAGCAAGCGTACCCTGATTACTCCTAGGGTATTGTGGCATCAAGGAAAGGAGATTTGTATGGTTGGAGGGTGAGACAGATCATGGAGACCAGCCCGACGTTTCAGGGCGCCCTGACGAGCCTCACGAACGCACGGGTTATGGCACCCATGTACTTCATCCTGTCTGGCAAAGGCCGGTATGAGGGTGCAGTTATTACCAAGGATCTCGGCGA
The DNA here is from genome assembly GCA_905221615.1 of Symbiodinium sp. CCMP2592. Taxonomy (NCBI): domain Eukaryota; class Dinophyceae; order Suessiales; family Symbiodiniaceae; genus Symbiodinium; species Symbiodinium sp. CCMP2592. The sequence continues at coordinate 626,709 of CAJNDT010005001.1, read as the reverse complement.
CGAGCACTTGACAGACACTCCACAGGTCCGGCAATTGAGTGAGGCAAATGGCACGTGGTATCTTCTGCAGACCAACGACGACGTGAATAAATTACCAGATGATTCGCGGCGACCCGCGACGAAGCTGATGCTTGCCTCTGTGAACCAGACGCAGGTGGACCAAGCCTTTGTTTGGAAGCTCATCCGTAGCCAAACGCTCGTGGTCCCCGAGACAGTTTTCACATGGGTTGCCGACTCATCGACTGGATACAGCGAGATGATCACAAGAAGCTTAAACAAAAGACCAATACCGGGCCTCTCAAGTTCTTTTGTTTCTTCTAAGCCGTTCACAGTTCGGATAGTTTCAAGGCAGATTTTTTCAGTATCTAAGAAGTAAGGAAATGAGGCGGACGCAGCCGCACACTTGCAGCTTGCTGCTGCGCCTGCAGGTGGCCCCAAGCGAGTGGCGGGACAGAAAATCGGCCACACCAAATGGGCCCGGAAAGCGCTGCTGGCATCCGAGGGCGGCTTCTTTTGACGTTCTTGTTCTTTTGAGGACATGTAGCAGCGTTGTGCAGATACTTCGGACTTGCGAGCATCCGATGTAAAAAAATACTGAGTAATCGAATTACGACAGTCCCAAAAGCCCTATTCTGATAATAATTCAGCCCTGCATCGCAGATTTCGGTCGAGGCTCAAGACACTTGTTCAGCCTCGGCTCGGTCTGAAGGGGCCCTCCTGACACTCTTACTCCTATTCCCACACCTGCTCCTACACTACTACTGCTGCTGCTACTGCTGCTACTCCTCCTCCTCCTCCTCCTCCTCCTGCTGCTGCTGCTGCTGCTGCTGCTACGACTACCTCCTCCTCATCCTGCTGTTGCTGCTGCTAACGTTATTCGTGCTGTCACTACTGCTGTTGCTGCTATCGGCACCGCTGTCGCTGCAGCTACTCCCACTCCGACTCCTATACTCCACGCGTGCTCGAAATTCTCGTCATCCCACTCCCAACCTGCGTGGTCTTTCGATGAGCCTTGAAATCTGCAACGTGGCTTCTCCAGCAACAGCCTCACCACCCCTGGACGCCCGACAGCTTATGGTTGCAAGCCCTTGCGAACGGTGTACCAAAAGCGCCGATGACCTCGCGACATTACCAGCACATACAGCATCAACAACAGCAGCAACGACAGTCAGAGCTATCGATCCCAGGATTTAGTGGTGCAAAGCCCTGAGTTGGGACACCCCCTAAACCCCAAACCTTAAACACTTGCTGGGTACGAGGAAAAGAACCCTAAACCCCTAAACCCCCAATCCCTCAACCCTTTTTACCCTGCAATGCGGGCTTCGTCCTGGCCAAGTAGGAGGGAAAAAAACCCTTTTGAGGACATGGCGTGGCGTGTGGCAGCGCTTCGGGGCAGAAGAAGGGTCCTCCAAGGCCCTACGAGACTTTATCGCTGTTCCGGGCTTCCTGGGGCTGCTCAAAGGCTGTAGGGTTTAGGGATTCAGGGTTTAGGGGTATAGTTCGGGGTTTAGGTCATAAGATAAGGGCCTGACCAGTTGCCACTTCTATTTCTCAGCCCTTATAGTGTAATATTTCCGAAAATCTATTCTAGCTAAGGCCCGTTGATTAACATAAGCGGCGGATCTCGTCCGAGTTTATTGTAGGCTCCTGCGGGGATGTTTTCGGTAACAGAATATAGGCCTTTGTAAAGATTCTGGCAGGGCTTGTTGGGGTGTGGTTTTCCGGTTTGCGGAGCTCAAGATTAGACCGCGGGATTGTGGGACCGCACTTCAAGAATCTATGGCCAACTTGGCAGCAAGTTGGAGGCTTTAGGGCTTCAGGATGCACCTGAGGTTAAGAAGCCGAAATAAGTAGCCATCATAATTACTCCTTGTTGGGGCTGCTTCCTGAACCTGTTACAGGGATTCTCCGCCTTTCTCAGCACTGCGTTTTAGCCTGAATGTGCGTTTTCCCTGCGTTTTCGCACATTCCCTTTTTTCAGCTAGGCCACCAAATGCAGGTGACATACCAGGAGTCTTTACCATATTAAACCACCCAAAGCACTATTCTGATCACTGGGTCCCTTTTACTAAACCGAAGCGGTAGCCCGGAGAGATCCCCCTATATCGAGGTTATATCGACTTCATGCCTCACAAGTTCCCGTCTGCGTCGCTGCAGCCGCAGCAGTTAAATTGTAACTCTTTGGGCCCCCCCTCGCTGGTGCCGATATCTTACAAAATGCAAATCGCAACATCTGAAGAGGGCTTCTGGTGCTATAATATGAAGCTCTCATGAGCAATGGTTAGGCTTATTGTTTCTTGTACTGCTTAATATCACAGCTTGTGGGAAGTCAAAAACCCTTATGCAGTCTGAGGTGCTCTACAGTGTTTCTCAGAACAAAAACCTGATGCGGTGTAAATTCTACCCCTCAGTCTCGGAATTTTGGGCTTTCAAAAGCGTTCTGCCAGGTCCTGAAGCCTACGCGCCACTTTCAGGTGGGTTTTTTGCCGGGCAGGGTTTATTGGTTTAGGGGCATCTAAGGTTTATAAGGGGGTTTATTTACTCAACGTGGACAGTTAAGACGGTTAGGTTCTGGGGTTCCCTAGAGGCTGTTCACTTAACCCTCAAGTTGTTCCTCCCGGCTTCGGCAATTAAACTGAGTTGAAACCGCTCAGCAGGTCTACTGAAAATTCGAATCCCTTACAATACCCCCCCCCCCCCCCCACAATCCGAGCCTATCTCACCAAACTGTTTTTCTTGTATGTCAAATCTAGCATCAGGAGCTCAGGCCCTTGCTATGGGAGCTTCAGAAATTAGATCCGGCAATCGTTATGTACACTTAGGACAATCGGCCTCAACGCAGTCTTTCCTCGCTAGGTGTCTATTTTGACAGCCGCAGGGGCTTGAAGGTAAAGCAATCCCGACATTAAGGGTTTATCAGGAAGTCGAAAACCATTGACGCTATCAGAACCAATGGCTGCCGGGTGAGCCAGCGTCCTGGAGCTGCAACGCTTGCCCTCATCAGCAGACAGTCTCTCAGACCTTCAATATCCATATGGGAGGTTTTGTTTATTGGAAGAAAGGGTTTGGGAGTGTATCATGCCTATTATGCTACAATTATGACAACGAGCTCCCACAGTTGTATTGGTACTTGCAGGGTCGGGGGGACTTAGTAAGTAGGTAGTAAGTAGACTTATAAGTACCCTAAAAGGGACCCTATTTGGGGTTGTGGTACTTATAAGTCCCTAAAATAACCAGTTACTACGTCCCCCAACCCTCCAAGTATTTAATTATATGGGCCCTATATTACCCCAAAGCCCGAGCCTCAAAATGCTTCTCATGGGCAACCAACTTGCATGCAGCAACCCTGGGGTGAGAATGTCCTCATGGTCCTTACATGTCCCTCCGATCTCTTCAGCAAGCTTTCAGGTTCCGTGGGACCCTTTTTCTTTGCGTTCCTGTCGACCCCTAAGCCCACTATCCGAACGGACGCAAGTCCCTGCAGTTTCCACAACTGATGTGGCAGGCATTCTGCGTCCCGTGTGCCGCAGCTGACGGGCGAAGTGCTTGCTGGGCTGCAACACAGAGTGTTTTCTACTATACACCCGTAATATCCCAAACCGCAACACCTGTAAGGGTTCTTGGTCGACGTGCACATTCGCGTCTGAACCAGAGACCTCGCCCCACTGTGCCTAGATGTGGGTGCTGAATCCATTTGAAACCCCCTATAAGCCATACAGCAGTCGTCGTCGTAGTAATAGTAGCAGCAGCAGCAGCAGCAGCAGGAGCAGGAGCAGGAGTAGGAGTAGGAGTAGGAGTAGGAGTAGGAGTAGGAGTAGCAGTAGGAGTAGGAGTAGGAGTAGGAGTAGGAGTAGGAGTAGGAGTAGTAGTAGTAGTAGTGGTATTAGTAGTAGTAGTAGTAGTAGTAGTAGTAGTAGTAGTAGTAGTAGTAGTAGTAGTAGTAGTAGTAGCGGGAGTAGTAGGAGTAGTAGTAGTAGTAGCAGCAGCAGCAGTAGTAGTAGTACTTCAGTAGTAGTAATAAATTGCAAAACCCAAAACCCTATGTACTACAAACCCTACACGTCTTAACTTTGACCGTCAACCCTACGGCTGTTTCTCGCTGGTAGTACTTCTACTACCTTCATTGCCATCTTTCTGTCAAGTTTCAGAATGGGGTTGCATGAATCCTCAGTCCTGCAAGCTCTCTTCAGCTTTGGATTGTTAGCTTCACGCGCACGCTCTGACCTGATTTTTAGGATCCCCTGGGCTCCAAGTTTACAAATACCCTGAGGCTCCAAAGTAGTTCCTTTTTGGGGTTCACATATAGAATCCTATAAGGTAATCCCAAAAAGGAACTACTAATTATGGAGCCTCTGGGTCCTGGGTAGTACGTGCTTTGGCGATGAAAGCCTGTAAATAGTACATGTTTGGGGACTTTCAGTAAGTAGCATGGATTCCTTTGCAGGATCTTGAAGCCAGGTTCCTGAGCCTAGGCCCTTAACAGTAGCTCCCCGAACAGGATCGCAGCTTCACTAGGACCTAGAGTAGGCCTTTATTCCATTTTCGTAGGGTTCAGGTTCCCTTATAAGCCCCTTTGAAACAAAAAGGGCACCCTTTTTATTCCTAGGTTTAGTTCAGGTGACTCAGCAACCTAGTATAATAGTGTATCCTTATAGATCCCTTTAAAGAGGGTAGATAGCCTAGGCCCTTAACAGTAGCTCCCCTAACAGGATCGCAGTTTGAGGTGCATCACGTGAATCGCTACCCGCCCTTGGTAGCACCGCCCGGGGGCCGAAAGATGGCGAACGGACTGACGGAGGCCAAGTCTCGCATCGGTTCTAGGTAATATGGGAGTTTCCAAAAATTAGGGATGCCTTATTTTGGGGTCCTTATAATACGGATCCTACTATGTAGGGTACTATATTAGAGCCCCCTATTTTCGGAAGTTCTCATAGGGGGGCCACATAATTACCTATACTATTTTGGGGGGGTGCCTTATTACAACCTTAGTATGATGGTGCCCAAAACCCTGTTCTAATTACTAAGGCCCCTATATTAAGTCTTGCAGGTGGCCCTTTTTTCTTGTTTGTGGTCTTAGGTTCCTAATAAAACTACCCAATACCAAAAAAAAGGAGCCCTTTTGATTTCTGTTTCCGAAAAGTAGGGTTACCCTATCTTGGGGTCCTTAGAATAGGGATCCTACAATTTAGGGGACTATATTATTAGGATCCCCTTCCCATATGAGTTTCGTTGTGGGTGTTATGCTGCTGTCGTACGGACTTTTGTGTTTCACACTTGTTCTTTAGCATTTCAAGGAGGCTATGTTGTTGTTCTACAAGTTCCACGGGGATGTGTCCTTCCTCTTTGGAGTCTACATGAGGGTGGGGTTCGTGTTTTGTGTCCCGCAAGTTCTGAACTCCCACTTTCTCCCTAGGGCTCTTATGTTGTACTTGGAGGCCCTTTTGACTTAGTAAGTAGGGTTAGTAAGGTGGGTTATGGGGATTATAATAGGGTTTCTAGGGGATACTAAGTAGACTTACTAAGTCAACAGGGCCTCCAAGCATGTGCACAGACATACACATACACATGCATACGTGCATGCATTCCTAGCAAGGGGTTGACTTGTAAGACAGGCCTTAGAAACGCCCGCCATAAGCCCTAGACAGTCCCTAAAACCCCTCATGACTCACCAACAAGACCCGCTAGAAGTCTCTTATACGCGGCAATAACGAAGCCATTTGAAGAGTAATTATGTGCCGACCGGCGACGATGCCATGTTACAACTTTTCGATCCTAAACCCGTTAACCTCCAAACCCCTATACCCTATACCCTCAAGCCCTTAAAGGGAACTCCAGAAAGTTGGAATATGGATTAATGGTAGGATCCCCTATAATTTACCTTAAAGGGGTTACGATAATGATATTCCAACTTTCTGGCTTCTACTGTAAAGCCTTCCACAGCAGGTGGATTTCGGCAGATTCGATCCGGGGTCGTTCCAGACGCCCTTTGGCCCACAGTCCCAGGCGCGGTCCGGAGCCCCCCATCCTGCCAGCAAGCCTTCGTAGTCTTTAGGGTTTAGGGCTCAGGGTTTGTGTGTTTAGTGCAGGGTTGTTGCGTCTTTACAAGCTGTCCGAGCTAATTACGCACTTGCAATCACTATCAGGAGTAAGCAGGCAACTTACGATTCTGTGTGCCATATCATAGCCCGTTTCTTGGTGTCCATCCGGGTGCTTATCCACGAAGGAACACATCATGCGAATAGTACCCAGAGGCCCATAGTAGTTCCTTTTTGGGATTACCTTATAGGACTCTATATGTGAACCCCAAAAGGAACTACTTAGAAGCCTTGGGGTAAGGACGAGCAGTGGGACCCGAAGACGGAGATCAAGCTTGATGTTCCATCCACCACCGATCTGCCAAAGCCCATCCTTCATGTTGACTTGAAGTAGGGCTTATATTACCATTTTGGTGAGTGTAGATAGGGCTCCTTTTGAATTTTGGTGAGTGTATGTATTGGGTTCTATTATGGGGATACTAGTAATATAAACCATACTCTACTTGTGTCCGTGGTCCCAGCTTGCAACCGTGCAGTATAGAGAGTTATCGTATAGTAGACCAAGAAAAATATTGTGATTATTCAGGCCCCTATCGTCCATAATTTGAAGCTTTAGGGCGTTTTAGGGTTAAGGGTTTAGGGTTTAGTTTGAACGGCATCTCGTGATTTGCTTG
>CAJNDT010005001.1:492500-615000 GCA_905221615.1 Symbiodinium sp. CCMP2592 | reverse complement strand
CGGGAAGCTGCAACAACTTGCGGCTGGAAAGCTTAAATTCCTAAGTCTAGAGCTCGAGATTGGGATATGAAAACACTCTGCCGATGGATTTCCGTGGGTTTGGAGTACCATACTTGAATACTTTTTGTTGGTAGCTGTTCGTTAAAGGAACCATTACGAAAAAAGTCTATACTTTTCTTTCCGTGGTTACTTCAAAGTCCAGTCTCGCAAGCGTTCAAGTTCAGGGTGACATGTTTAGGACCCTAAACCCTAAACCCTAAACCGTTAAGTTTAGGACCTTTACCTTCGGTGTCCCTTACGTTCTGTGGCGGGGTTTAGGGCTCTAGGGTGTTCAGGCTTGCGGAGTTTAAGACTAGCTGAGTCAATACCCAGAGGCTCCATAGTAGTTCCTTTTTGGGACTACTTTGTAAGGATTCTATCTATGAACCCCATAAAAGAACTACTTTGGAGCCTTAGGGTACTTGGACCACTATCCTGCATGCGTTCACAGTTTGCAGCTTGCAATGACGAGATGGGTTAAAACTGTCTGGGTGTCGATAGGCTCCCTGATGGTGATGTGTGGCTGGGAGTGCGACCATAGGCTTTGTTTTGTGCAGGCTGTCCGACTTCTGTTCGGCCACATCTGTTCCCTTGTGCAGTGATCAGTTGTTTTGACTTTTCTAGGTTCCGTTGAGGTTCCCCGTTTATTAAACCATCTATTACCGAAGAGTTAAAGGGGCTACTCAAGACCCTAGTATAGTAGCCCCTAGTGCCTATACCTTTATAGTATCCTTATAGATCCCTTTACCGGTGGTAGTATTTGCAGCGGCGGATCTGGGTCCGAAGCGGGGTGCCCTGCTGGCTCGTCCTCTGCAAATCACCAAAGTGACCGCACCACAGAAAACCGCACGCCCGTGTCGCAACCTGTTGGCATAGAAGAAGTCCTAAACGCTCCACACCAAAACCATAAACCCCTCATACGCCCTAAAATCGTAAAGCCCTAAATCCTCATACTTATAAAGCCTTCAATACAGCTCTTATAATAAGCTCTGGCTTCCTAAACCGTAACACCCAAAACCAAGGCAGGCAGCAATTATCAACGGAGCTTCAGACATTGACCTTTGGCCTTGAAGTGGGTGGTAGAAAGTCACGCTAGGTTCACCTGTTTGTATATAGGGTGCAGAAGACACAAGATATACAAACACAGGTGCACGGACCTTTAGGGTTCGGATGCCGAAGCTCAAGCGCACAATCAATGAGTCGGCTCGGGTGCGAGAGTTTCGGGCAAAAGCCTTTGTACCCTTGAGTTTCGGTGTATGTGATGTAAGTTTTACTACAATTGGAGGGAGCATGACAAGTAGCCGATAGCAGGTGTGATCATGGCACTTGCGGCCATGTTGCCTGACATTGCAAACTTTTTCACCGGTCGGAAAAGCATGCGATTTGAAACTTGTCGCTTGTCTCACGAAGTTCAAGATTCGCAAACGAGAAGCCGGTCGCGTTCAGGACCTGAAAATTACCCTAGCTCTAGACCTCACTGCGGCTTCGTCTTGTCAGCGTACAAGGATGGGCTTTTAGCCCGACGCGGCATTCCTGAGATAGCCGCGTGCAGGCTGCATGCGCAGTTGCCCACAAACCCCAAGAGCCCTTCATCCAGGAACTGTAAGCAATGTTAAGGTTTCCCGCTAAGGGCTAAGAGGTATCTTCCCCAGCAAAGGGCGCCTGGGTTCTTTGTATAGGTGAGGCATGGTAAGCCATTGATTTGCAAGTTGCAGACGAAGCTGTGGCAGAAGCATGTGAGTTAGCGGGCCCAGGAGGAAGACCAGCGGCGGCGCTTGGTTGGCATTTGGCGCCAGGTGCAACTTAGCTATTGTTTGTGAGCGGGTGGCTCACGTTTATGGCGTGGGGTTGACAGTGCGATATATCATGACTGCAAAAGATAGTTAAGCGTCAAGCTGTGTTCATCAGCGAGTTCAGCTGCAGTTGGTCTCGAAAGGGTTTTATGTACGAATATTCGTCAGTGGTTTTAAATGCCAAGATCTGGCAACACTTCAGTAGAGGGGAGCGGGTCGGAATGAAAAGCTCTCCATCCTGTCATTGGTCTTCGTGTAATATGTGTAGGAGTTCGTCTTGTTTTGTGATAGGGTTCCTTTAAAGGCTTTTGTAAGGGTTTCATGTGTTGGGTTCCTAAACCTAGCCAAACCTACTTTTTGTACGGTCCCTATAAATTCCATATCAGGGTTTATAATAAAAACCTACAAGAAAGAGGGTTTGGTAGTTTAAGGTAGGGCTCCCGAACTGCATTGGAACTGAAGCCCACGGTTTAGGGATGTCGGAGATTTGCGTTCAGGTCAGGGTTTTGGCCAGCGCCTGGTGAGGGGTGTCATATAGGGGCCTTGCTAATTAGAATAGGGTTTTGGGGCCCACTATGAGATTTGTAACATTAAGGGCCCCCATATTAGGGTTTCGGGCTTCAGGGTTGAGGGTTCAGTTTAGGGTTTAGGGTTGGTTATGGCTGCGCGGAGCCAACAAGCCTGGGCCAAACGGCTTCCAAACGATACGCGATGCCCGCACTTACGTTTGCCACAACCTCACCATCTGCATTCGCTCTTCACCAGTCAAAAACGGCGGTTTGGCAGGAGCCACAAATGACACCACAGCCCGATGTCATGTAGTGCACTTGCACTGCAGCAAATCAGGGGGACCTATATAAAACCCGAAATTCCCCTAAAGGACCTCTAATCAAAGATTTCTGTCGCTGAAGCGCATCTGTTCTAATTCAAAATCCCTATGTTGTAGACTGCATGAAAGACTCAGCCCAAAGCGCGGACCTTAAAATCCAGGATCCCTCATATGGCAGTTTCCGAAAATAGGGGACCCTAAGATAGTAATTACCCTAAATCATAGGATCCTTATATTATAAGGATCCCAGAATAAGGTATTTCGAAACCCTTAACGAAGCGATCTATATCGACCAAGGCCTGGTGCAAGTTAAATGTTCCTCAATTACGGGCTCTGACGTGAGCAAGCAGCCATATGGGTGGTTGTCAAAATTGTGGTCCCTTTTTGGGTCCCCAAAAAAAAAACGGCGCCTAGTTTTTAGGGTACCCAAAAGGGGGCCCTACTTTTGACAACTACCCATATAGTAAAGGAGTTAAGCCAAGCTTGTGAAGAGTCCGCTTTTCCCTTCACGGTTTGGGGTTTAGGTCTTTGGGTTTGGAGGTTTTGCGAAGCTGGGGCAATGAGTCTTCACAGCTTTAAAATCCCAAGCCCTGAAAGCCCAAGCCCTGGAGAAGTCTTAAAGAGGTCTACTAGGCTTCTATAGAGCTGCAAACTGTAAGGGGCCCCAAGGGTCGGCTTAAAGAAACCGCGGCATTGCGCCTCAGCATTGCAGGTGGATGCTGTTGCCACCCTTGAAGCTGCGACCCTGATCACCGAAGATTTACAGAGGTCCTTTCGGGCTTATAGTTCAGAGATGCACTGAATATTGGCCCGCAGCTTCTCGAATTGACGGATTGCGGACGTGTGTCAATCCTTTTAGCAGGCATTTCCGGTTTACCCAGAGGCTCCATAGTAGTTTCTTTTTGGGATTGCCTTATAGGGTTCTGTATATGAACCCCCAAAAGGAACTACTTTGGAGCCTTCGGGTACCTGTGGTCTCCGTTGTAGTTTCTTTCCTAGTTCAACCAGGTTTACATATCTAGGATCCTACAAGGTAACCCAAAACAAGGAACTACAAGGGAGACTTCTGGTAAGGCCAGCTTTTAGAGTTCCCTGGAATGGTTTAGGGTTTTCAAGGTTTCGGTTTCCGGGGGAACGGAGTGGAGCTCATGGTCATGAGATCTAGGGTTCTAAGCATTGGCGCCAAACCTACTCACCCGAAGACCACATTTTCAAACTCTCACAGTATCGAACTTTCGCGCATGTCGTATTTTCCTTTCGAGAAAGACACCCTATCATGACCGAAAGACTAATGCTTTTACGCTTGTTATTACTATCTATATTGCTTTTGGTATCAACACTTCGATTGTTGTATGATGCAACTTATGTTGTATATCTACTATTATATCTACTCATACTGATTTGTTCGCCCTTCTGCTACCTACACCCCAAGTAAAGCCAAGCTGGGCTCCGATGTTGTGCTGGAAGACCAGAAATGCACATAATATAGGGGCCTTAACAATTAGAATAGGGTTTGGGAACCTTTTTTTTCCTATAATTGTAATAAGCATCCCCAAAATAGTATAGGCAATGAATTAAGGACCCCGGGGCCCCCCGAGCCATTGATTCCACAGAATCCGTGCACTCCCCAAACCCTAAGCCCCTAAACCCAAAACCCCAAAACCCTTAAGCCCCAAACACGGTGAACTGGCACATGTGAGAATCCAAATTTGTTCTTTTTCACACCGACTCCGAACCTAAGAACCTCGCCTGGCTGTGTCCGAGTTGTGAGAGCGTAAGCCCCAAACACTAAGCCCCCAATCCCTAAACCCCAAAATCCCAAACCCCAAGCCCTGAACCCGTGGAAGGACGAGCAGCGAAGCGGATCCGGACCTGTCCGGCAAGTCTTTCGAGGAGCTTAGGGCTCCTGGCTGCTAGGAGGATCATGGGACTTAGCAAGTAGGGTTATAACTGCCTTAATTGGGGTTATAAGTACTTCTAAATATAGTTACCTCAGTTATAACCCCACTTACTAAGTCCCATGATCCTTTGAGTGGGGTTTGTGGTTTTAGGGTTTAGGGCTTGGGGTTTAGGTGTTCAGGGTTTTCGGGTTTTAGGGTTTAGGGTTTTAAGGGTTTCGGGGAAGAGTCTCTCCGCGAAACGAGTTTAGAGTTCAGATGTTGGGGTGAAGGGTGCTTACAAGGGTTTCAAAACGGATCCGTAGAGTTGCACACTGAACTCCGAGGTGTTACCAGAGTTCTGCAGGCTTTTCAAAGAAGGTTTAGGGTTCTTCCGGCGAGTTCAGAGTTTAGGATTGAAGGGTTTAGCTTTCAGGTGGTCCCTCGTCAAACGGGAAGGCCCTGCTGTGGCACAACCCAAGCCCATGCCGAAAAGGTTTTAGGGTGTAGGGTTAAGGATTTTGTAGTTTAGGGCTGCGGCAACCAGGCTCGAAAACGTCTGCACAAGAATTCATGGTCCAAGAGCCTTGGGCTTAGTCATGGGGGTACTATAGGGGCCTTAGTTGCCTATACCGTGTTGGATGAAAATTCTAGTATAATGGGCAGCAAAACCCTATTCGAATCATTAAGACCCCTGTATTGGTTCTATAAATCATAAAGAATATAGGGTGCTTTTCATATGCTGAGGGTCCTGTGCTAAAGGGGTGCCACACTATTTGAATTTGTGGGACCTAAAAGCGAAGCCTGGTTTGGAGAACTACCCATGTGCAGAACGAGGGCGACTACACTTGCCCTGCAGGCATAGCCTTGTTCCTCAAGGCCAAACCCCAAAACCGCTACTAAACTTGAGTTTAGCAGGAGGATGCAGAGAAGCCGGTGGCAGAGCCCGCCTCTTCGCAAGCGGGTTAGAGCTTGGGTAGTTTGGGCACACGAGGTGTCCTTATATTCAGGTGTCATATCAGACATTGTAGACGCTTGTACTCCCTTGTGTGTGTGTTTTGATGTGTTTAATCACCTGCCCGGCGTCTTGAAAAACCCCGACCCCTCGTTATTATAGTTGCACCGCTTGGCGCAACATACTCCTGAACACATCCCTGCCTTTTAAACCTGCCTTTCCTAGCCTGTTTTGGATTAGGGGCAAGAGCTGGAGCAAAGTGTTCCCAAGATCTCACCGGTATCTCTTTTCGATGCTGGTTTTGGGTGTTTATTCATACAGAGGCCGAATATTTAAGAATAGGGCCTTGGAGTAGATACTAAAGGCTTACCTTCTGACCCCCCAAGTAATTGAGCAAGTAGGTTAAGATTCTGCCGAATGCATTTCAGCATGGACTCAAAAACGGTAAGTTTATAGAAAGTTTATATACTATAGGCGAAAGGGGCTCAAATAATTACAAATACTATTTTGGTGGCTCCTTATTATAATTATGGTATAGTGGCCCCAAAACCTTTCTTTTTATTATTAAGGCCCCTAATATAGAACCCTAGTAGGGATCCCTTCTAGATTGTGGGTAATGCAGGATTTATATCATCAACCGCATCGCTAATTACCTCATCGGGCTTCATTATAAGGGGAAGCTTCTTCCATCATCCGTACATATAGGCCCAATCTAGATTCACACTCGTAGGATGCTTCGCGGAAGTCTGAAGTAACCCTCAGGAGGGAGCCCTATAAAGAGCCCGCCATAGGGTCCTAGCCGGCCGGCTTTCCCAATATACTGTTGTTATTTTGCACATAGAGTTTCAAAGGGGAAAAGGAGGGACCCTTAATGGGGACCCCTACCCTAGAATGGGCTATAAAATGGGTATATAATAGCTATGTTAAGGATATATACTTAGGGGTCCTTGTTAAGGGTCCCTCCTTTTACCCTTGGAGAGTTGTAGAGTCGAAGATGGCGGGGCACCCGACGCTGATGTATTTGCGCTCTGCAGTTTTGTTCTGAACCTTTCTGACCCGCGAAACCCCTTAAGAAACCGAAGCCGCAAGCGCGTGAAGCACTTCTGACCTTTTTAGCCGATTTCAGCCCAAAGCCCAAAGCCCCAGCCTGTTTAGTCGATATTAGCCCGAAGCCCAGCATGCGAACCCGATGAGAACATGTAGCTGCCTTAAAGCAACCGAGCAGCATGAACACTACTCCGGGATGTTACTACTACGGTTGATGATATAAATCCTGCATTACCTTAAAGACCCTAAACTATGGGAATTATGGTATATTCCTTATTATGGGTAATGCAGGATTTATATCATCAACCCCAGCACCTACCTAGTATTTCAGACCGGTGCCTTCACTCCGACGAAACCCTAGATCCTGACTGTTATACGGCTTTTCAGTGCTGGCCCAAGGCACCTAAACCCTTAGACCCTTAAAGCCCACAGAAAGCCTTAAACCCCTACCCTAGAAACAAACTCTTACGGAAGCAGTACCGAGGATGCGGAGGGCTGGTACGAACTTGGACCCGATGCTTTCGCCTTGATGCCGCCGCAGGGTTGCAAAGCGGGTTACGGTTTTCCTTGAGCCTTGAGCTGACATGACCTACCTTTTCAAGGATTCATAGAAGGAATTCAGAAAAAGTTGGGCAGCAGTACACAGCTATGCGATTAGACATGTTTGCCGTTGCCTCTCTAGAGAAGCAGAGAGACTGATGAAATCATACGGCTGGAGACTTCAGGGAGACCTCGTTCAAAAGGGTTTCGGGTTGCAAAGCGAGCAGTTTTTGAGACAGGTGCTGACGTAATTAAAGTTTCCATGACTATGAGTTTCCATGTAGGTTTAGCATGTAGGGTTTCTGAAATTTAATGCCTTCGGGAGTTTAGCGTCAGGGGCGTGGGGTTGAGGGGTTTATGCTTGCCTGATAGCTTGCAGAGCTTTCGGGGTAGGGTTTGTGTGATTATTAGGCTTTCGTATCTTGTCCGACTGCGTGCGAGGCGGCTTCCAGTTCAAAGGAAAAAGGGGTGGCGGGTTATGAAATTTCGCGATGCCCATTCGTCGATGGAAATCCTCTTTTTGGCGTTTCCGGACGCTGTCGTCTATGGAACTTGCTATTGTTCTGCCTCGTGTCTCAAAAAGTGTCGATAGTCACAGGTATGGGGCCCTCGGGGTGGTGATCGTCGTAACTGCCATCGCAACTGGACCCAAATGTCTGCCTCCTGTTTCAGAAACCGCAAGTTAGAGGACTGAGGCGCCCAGGTCAGTGTCAACGGTCAGCCCTTAAACCCAAAACCCCTAAACCCTAAACCCAGAACCCTAAACCCTAAACCCAGAACCCTAAACCCTAGCGCACGAGAACCGCTGCGCAGCTTCCTTGTGGCTCGTTTTTCGGGCTCCTGGCTTCCTCCAGGTCCTGTAACCCAGAGACTCCAATATCCCTTAATGAAGGAATATACCTTAAATCATATTAAGGATCCTGCTATAATTTAAGGTATATTCCTTAATTAAGGGATATTGGAGTCTCTGGGAACATGGGCCAGAACGACTGTCAAAATTAGTCCATTGGGCGCCTTATCCTTACTTGGAGCATCATGGGACTTGGTAAGTACCGTTATAGGCACCTTAACTGGGATTATAAATAGAAGTTTACCTGACTTACTAAGTCCCATCATCCTCCAAGGAATCCTTGGCCTAAGCCCGAGAGTGCCTTTGTGACGGACTCTGCCCAGGCTAGGTCTGGCCGTGGCCTAGGATTTAGGACCACGGTTTAGGCTTCAGGGGTTTAGGGATGCGTATTGTGCGTACTTAGCCTCAGCATCTCGCCACGAGTGCGGTGTGCTTGGGGATCCTGGCCGGGCGAGCACTAATCAAGCCTGTGGAAAAAGGGGTTTAGGGTTTAGGTTGTTTTTTTCTGTTTAGGGTTTGTGGCTCAGGACGGCTATGTCGATCACTTTGGGGGCCTTACCAGTTAAAGTAGGGTTTCGGGACCTATATTCTGCTACCTGAAAAGCTATTTTAGACACCCTGTGGAAATAAAGAATGATATTCTAGTTTTTGAAGGCCTTTATGTAACGACAGCCCTTTGTGAGCCAATGTTCAGGAAAACTGTGGCGTTGGACCGCGAAGCAATGGCTGTGCCGCGGCGGATGGCAACCTACATCCTGCACCGCTATACCCTTCAACCCTTACAGCAAGCCTTAAACTTGGAATCGCATGTTCCTCCTGCGCGACAAGCGAATCATGGGGCTTACTAGAACCGGTAAGTACCCTCAAAAGAGCAAAGTCGGGTGTAGTGCTAAGGGTACATGCTATTATTGGTAGGGTTCTATTCTCCGGGATCTTGAGGGTTTTAGGTTTTAGGATGCAGTTTTTTCCATCCTTCAATCATGTAATTCGGCAAGGGGTCTTGCATTTACTGCTGGAAAGACCACAATTCGAACCCCAGAACCGGAAATCGGGGTCATACAAGCCTTTGACAGTTGTATCGCTGCCTTGCGGGGTGTCATTTACGAAGACTTATGCGGGATATCCCAGTCTACTTTTTGGCTCATGCCCTCTTTGGAACGGATTATGAAGACCCCTTTTTTGTGCCTGAGCCGAACGTGTCATTGAGAATTCTGGATGCTTTCTTTGAGGATCAGTGAACTTCCATCTATGCATTTTGTCTGAACAGCGGCGGTCACAGTTGGACTGCTGAGGGGTTAGCAGACCCTGGGAGGAAGCATCTTGACCTCTCAAGGCATCCGCAGATGGTGTATGTACCTGTGCATGCATATACACACATGTCTGTATACACATAGCATGTGTATTCACGTGTTTATATATATACACACACACACGCAAGTATATGCTCTTATATACAGGCATAGATGTGTATTTACATCCCCCGGCACATGACCAAGTCTAAGCCGACACGAGGCACCTGCTAGATACCCATGATGGTAACAACGTAGACTGCACATCCACATCATCAGCTCTCTTTTGGCATGCCGGCCTTGTCTGTTTAATGACCCCTGTCATACCTGCAGCTGTTGGTGTTCCTGATTCTGACTGCATTTATATCTGTACTTGTATGTAACATACATACATACATACATACATACATATATATATATATATATATATATATATATGGGCATCATGGAATGCACATGTGTATGTACATATATAGATATAGATATACACGTGTATTTACGAGTGTATGTATATGTCTGCCTGCCTGCCTGTCTGTCTGCATGTATTTGTGTAGGCACAAGTCCAGTATGTTATGTGTACTTGGGGGCCCTTTTGACTTAGTAAGTCTACTTAGTATCCCCTAGAAACCCTATTATAATCCCCATAACCCAGCTTACTAACTCTACTTACTAAGTCAAAAGGGCCTCCAAGTATGCGTTGCCCAACTCAGGTTGGCCTCGCCTGGCACGCCCCGCCCGACGGCACTATGGCGGGTCTCGTCATCGACTTCGCCGCGGGCGAACTCAGGGTTCGAACGCCAAGCTGAGCCAGGAAGCCTTGCGAAAAGGAGAAAGAGGGGAGCTCCCGGGGGCTATATACTATACTGTAATACTATACTGTAGGGGCCTTAAAAATGGGGGGGGGGGCCTTATAATAGTTCTAGTATATTGGGCCCAAAACCCTTTTCTAATGATTAGTTAAGGCCCTTATATCAGAGTTTCGGGGTGTAGTGTTTAGGCTTTAGGGATTGGCTATATGGGGTTGTGGGATTCCGCGATGGAGGCTAACCATGGCTCGGGTCTTGGTGCTGTTGCTGGTGCTGCTTATCAGCGGGTTTTTGTGGTTTAGGAATCCCTAAACCCTAAGCCCTTGCCAGCAAGGAGGGAAAAAACCATAAAACCTAAACCCGTATCTAAAAATCATGACCTGCATGTTATGAAGAGGGTCGGTCATGCCCATTGTCGGGGCTTTGGGTAACACGTGTGCCACAAGAACGTGCCACCAACCTGCCGACCCGAGTTGGTAATGGGTGATGGTTTCCAGGGCTATAATGGGCTCAGGTTTTTAATGATTAGAAAGGTTTTGGGGTACAACACAATTGCCCCTGTAGCTAAAATGAGGAACCCCGATCGAGTTGTGAAGGCTCCTGTAGTATAGCTTGTTTGGAGGGTTGTTGAAGGGGTGTCTGGGATTCAGCGTTCAGACCGCCTTTGTGTGCTAACTGGAGGATCTAGAGAGCCTTTGTCGGCCCAGCTAATGGAACCATATCCGTCCAGTGGTACCCAAGCCCGAAACTCTTTACACAACCTTCGGTGAGACACAGAGCTTACCTTCAAGGGCAGCCTTCCCCTGCAACCGCAACCTTCCTATAGTCTCCATTGTAGTTTCTTTTTGGGGTTACCTTTTGGGATCCTTAATATAAAATTGGTTAAACCAAAAAAAGGAACTACAATGGAGACTATAGGTTAACTTCAAGCAGTGCGCCTTCCAAGTGCCTAAAAACCTTCGTCCCCTTCCGGTACGCACAAGGCCACATCGTGGAAATGTCGCCGCAGATGGAAGCCTTTGTGGGTTCACGCCTCGATTCATTTTCCGCTGCTTCGGTGTCAGGATACAGCTTTTCTTTTTCTGATGTCGTTCGTGTGTGTGTGTGCGCAGTATTTTTGGCGAGATTAGGGTGTGTAGGTCTGGGTTGTGAGCGCCGTACGTAGATCTTAAGAATGCGTAGGGGGGAAAGTCCAGATGTTTCACGCAGAGTTTAATCGGGGTTTGTTTAAATTTCTGCTCGACATTTGTTTGGCTTGCTACCACCGCCTATGTAGTGGGCCTGACAGGCCGAGTAGCAGCAGCAGCAGGAGTAGGAGTAGGGCTGGTGTAGGAGTGGGTGGGAGCAGGAGCAGGAGCAGACGGTGACCACGACGACTTATGTTGTTTTCAAGGCCGCTCGACTCAAACGACGAAACCTTGAAACAAGAACCGTTAATCGAAAACATGCTACGATCAAAGCCTGCGGCCCAGGCCTAGACATTCATCGCACTGCGCCGTACAGCAGTGTGGCACGCAACAATCCCCTCTGAAACTCATAACCCTCCACACCCTACGCCCCACATGTACAAGTCCACAAACACCCCCCGAAAAGTGCCCTGCGCTCAGGCCCAATGAAGGAGAACTCGGCTCTCACTGAGCCCGGGCCTCAGCTCAAAATGCCTTTTGGGTTTACAGTGTTTTGCGGTTTAGGAGTTCGAGACCCAAAGATCATTTTGCATGGATATCACTACCTTATCACTCTTCGTTATAAGCGGGTTTATATGGGATGTCCTTACCCCGATATTTGCTTATGTGCTCTTGGGGGCACCTCGGCGATAGATTGCATGGCTGCCCAGTGATCCTGACAGGTCCTGTCATATCTAGAGGTGGGAATCTTCATTTAAGAACAACGTCTCCCTTGCCGTTCCTAGGTCACGCTACTTCGGGTGACCCAAAACCTCCGCAGCATTGTTGAACCCATTTAAGGCGCTTAATATAGGCCTTTGAATAATGTTCCATACAAGGGTACTTTAAGTCCTGGCCACTAACCCGCAAAAGTGAAGAAAAGCTCTCAAAGTCCTAGGCCGTGATACCCGTGACCGCTTAAAGCCTGAAGCCAGGGTTAGGGTTTCGAGTTTAGGGCTCGGAAGGGAGATTCAAAGCTGATTCTCTGTTTTAAAGTGGCATCTTTGATTGGTTGGCGGCCAACACGCAACCTACCACCCGTTTATGTGCAGGTGCTTTTTTTCGGTGGCTTCTACAGACGAGTGCGGTGTTTTCTCGGGCTGGCGCTTCAGGGTGTGGGACTTGCGATGACTTCAGGTTTCGAACTATTAACTTGTTGAAGTCCCCCTGAGCCCTCAACCCAGACATAGCGGTGAGCTGTGAGGAGTTCGTGAGTCATGGCAAAATAAGAGTTACATACGAGGGCTCAGGCCACAAGGGGGTTTTGTGCACATCCGACGATCTGGGTCGAGGCGCCTGCTCTGTAGGCATGGGGGACTGGGAGGGGTGTCTATGGAGGTCTACTGGCCCCTGTACCCTTTAGGGCACCCTGTTTCCAAATACTTTCGGCTTTAATCCTAGGACTCCCTGCTTCATGGATGTGGGACTCTCAGGGATGCTAGAACTTTGGTAAGTGATCCGGGGTAATCTATACTCTAAACCCTAAACCCAATGGGACATCTTACTCTAATAGCCCTAAGCCCCATAGGAAATCTGGCTCTAAACCCTACTTGAAGGATCATGGGACTTAGTAAGTGGGGTTATAAATAAGGCAATTATACTTATAATTAGGTATAACCCCAATCAAGGTACTTATAACCTTACTTACTAAGTCCCATGAACCTCCAAATAAATTCATGGGACATCTCTCTATTCTACACCGCGGCCCAACCACCACTCTCGAGCAGCGCCCTGGCACCCTAGGCCAGCATGTCTCCTTAAAGGGGTTCTTAAAGGGCTCATCAAGGGGGTTCTATAAGGGATCTATGGCAGCTCAGGGTATACTAGGTTCCTGACTAGTACCCTTTTGCCCTTTTTTATGTTGAGGGCCCCTTTGCTAAAAACCGACTATTTGGAAAAAGGGCACCCTTATTATACATGGGCTACTCAGGAACCTAGTCAACACGATGTAGTGGGTTTACTTGGAGGGCAGTGGGACCTAGCACGTAAGGATATATATATATATATATATATATATACGGCAGCTTATAAATGACTCAGTCGACGTACTTATAACCTTACTCACCAGTCCCATGATGCTCGAGGTACTGTAGGGTTTGTTTTATGACGGGTCCTGGGAAGGTGTGTCCTTACAAATTTGGTTTTTTTTTACAGGTGTGTTCCTGAAATTCCCGACTCTTGGCCACTAAGCCCTAACCCACCGTCCCGGCCATGGATTCGGATGTTGACATGTCCATCAATTCGGGCGCGGGTCGCGAAGAGGAACAGCAAGAAAGGTGGTTTGCTTGTGCCGGCTGTGACCCTTGGTTATGTGTATATACAAACACAGTTTTGTGTATGTACACATGTTTACACCAGGCTTACAAACTCTAAGCTTTTTGATTCGGCTTTAAACGCATGTGTACTCATACAGACATATGTACTTAGATATATTCATGTTTGTGTGTGTGTGTGTGAGTGTGTGTGTGTGTGCTAACATGCGTGTTCACACGCTTCACTGGTTGATGTAAGCGTTTACTACGGTCCAAACCCGTTCAGCCTTGCAAACTCTGGCTGCTACAATAAGCCCGTAGTTGGAACCCTTAAGCCCTAATTGAACCCTAACCCTAAACCCTAAACTGCGACGAAGGAACGCATGGTTACAGCTCTTGTTCGACGTGGGCACCCCCACCCGGAGCGGCATCATTACTACAGCTACACTCATTGTTGTCAAGCCTGCGAAGAAGGGCAGGGAGCTTAGTGCTTCGTTCAAAAAGCCATAATTAGGCGGCGACCAGAGGCAGCTGAGGATAGTTTAGAAGGGTATCTGCGCAAAAATCACTGACCGAAGGCAGGGACATTCACAAGACGAGTGGGCATGTGCCAGTGTGCCAAGCTCGCTCTTCCGCAAGATCAAGCCTCTGGGCTTAGGAATCGGTTTTGTTTTTTGCTATATGGGAGTTTCCGAAAATAGGGGACCCTAATATAGCACCCGAAATAGTAGGAGCCTTAGTACAAGGACCCCAAGATAGGGTACCCCTTTTTCGGAAACTCCCAGATTTTGTGTCGAAGAGGATGACTCTGACAGTTCTCCGTAGTCGAAGAAGCAACCTCTCTCAGCTTCTTCGGGCATGTTCGAGGGTTTTTGTTGACTGGGGTTTAGCTTTGAGGTTCAGGGTGTCGGATCCGGGACATTTACTGTTGCATAGTACAAAAGTTCTCCTGTTCTCCTAATCTTGAGAATGAGATTTAGTATATGTTGGGAAGTAAGGTTCGGTTCGCGAGAGCAGCATTACCTGCTGCACAACCCAATCGGTCTGAAACCTCTTCCAGTTCTGCTTTTCCTTCATGGTGCCCACACGTACATCTACCCGGAGACCTTATGGTGGGACATCGAGAAGCTCTTGGAAACTTATTGGCTGTAAACTCAACTTTTCAACCTTCGGGGTTCTTAAAAGGTAGTCGATGTTGAAAGTTTCAACTTTTGTTCCCTTGAGTTTTGGGCCAGTGAGGAAAACAACCAGACGGTGCGTGAGGAGTTCATTGTCGTCGCGCCTTTTGGATCCTGGGTTGTGCTTTGGGATAATTTTTAATTTCCCTCATTTCCTTGCAAAAGGAACCTATTCATAAATAATTTTCAAAGGGTTTAAAGCACAACCCAGGATCGGTTGGAGAGCCTGTCGTTCATCCTTCCGAGTGGCTGAAAAGAAATCGCTTCCAGATTGAGGAGCCCTACGTAAAGTGTGTCTGGGCTCTTGCTAGGGAAGCTCCCAGACCTTCCAAAATCCCTTAATTAAGGAATATACATTAATTCACAAGAGGGATCCTATTATAATTTAAGGTATATTCCCCTAATTGAGGGATTTGGGAAGGTCTGGGCTGATGCTAAGTTACCAGAAACGGAATGAATGCTACTTTTGTTTCAACCCGGAATATGTTAGGTTTCTAACGAAACCCTTGCAGGAACCCTATAACGCCTGTAAGACTCATTAGGTTGCTGCCCAACCCCAAACCCTAAACCCCAAATCGGTTCGGTAGTTGTAATTGCCACTAACATTGTGGCCTATCCACTGTTCAACCAAGATACCCTGCAATGCGGGCTTCGTCCTTGCTAGGTAGGAGGGAAAAAAACCCAAATCCTAAGCCAGGTTTTGCTGTCGAGATCCTTTGGGAGTTCTTCCTTGCGGCTCTGGACGATCTGGGCAGCAGAGCAGATCTCTCCCGTTTGCACGTCACGGGCTGCTAGGCTGTTGCTAGGGTTTAGAGTTTAGGAGGGTTTAGGGTTTTCGGGTTCGGGGCTAACGATGTTTGGACAAGTTGGCAAGACT
Source organism: Symbiodinium sp. CCMP2592 (assembly GCA_905221615.1). Lineage (NCBI taxonomy): Eukaryota > Dinophyceae > Suessiales > Symbiodiniaceae > Symbiodinium > Symbiodinium sp. CCMP2592. Next base: position 599,502 of record CAJNDT010005001.1, on the reverse strand, counting down.
GTGCAGCATGTGTCGGTCGTGCACTGAATGAGTGAGTGAGTGAGCGAGCGAGCGAGCAAGAGATCGAGAGTGACAGGGACAAAGGGAGCTGAATCTGATGTTGTAGTCTGGGCCTTCTGTCAGTTTTTTGTTTGCCGTGTTTTTGCTGTTCGCTGATATTAGTGGTGTTTCGGTATCACCGAAATTACGGTGATCAATGTCATGACCGGAATAAACGGTATCCAGTGTCATATGCGAACACCAGCAAACCGTATCCGAAGTCATAGCCACGAAAAACCGATATATGCGAACACGGAAAAACCGCATCCAGTGTCATATGCGAACACACCGCAAGAGCCGCATCCAATGTTATACCCACGTAGAAGCGTATCGGATGTCATATGCGAACCCCTAAACCGCATCCAACGCCACATGCGAACTCGGACATAGACTGTTTGCAATGTCACATTTGCACGCCGACACCGTATCCAATGTCATATGTGAACACGAAAAAGACCTCATCTGACGTCATCGCAGTGAAAACCTGTATCCAATGTCGTGCAAGCGCGAAAGAACCATCTCCAATGTCATGCTAGGACGTAGAGTAGGCCCTTTTTTCCTTTATTTGGGGTTCAGGTTCCTGTATAAGCCCCCTTAATCCAGTAAGGACCCCCTTTTTTTCCCAGATTACTCTTAAGTCTAGCATATGCGAACCCCGAAAAAAGACGATAACCGGTCGCAGTGGCAAGCCACCAAAGACCGTCTCGAATGTCATATGCGACCACCGAATAACCTTATCATGTCATATGCATGCCCGGAAAACACCACAGAGTAAGTAAGCTTTACATAGAGTTTTTTGTTCTCCTACTTTAACTCGCCGTATAGGAACATATGATAACAAGCATGCTCCCAAAGAGTCCTATGTACCGATATAGTAGAATGTAGGGTGTCCATTTTAGGAATTGCTATTATGACTTAGGGAAGTATAACCCCCACAACAGTACAAAGGACCCTTTCGGGCTGTCCTTACACTGCCACGCTGGGAGCTCCGAAGTCCCGATCAAACTACAAGCAACCGCAAAACTCGCAAGGCCAAGAACGCCTGGGAGGTTGATAGGTAACACCCTACACAGCCCTAGAAAAACCTCTTCAAATCGTATCACAGTCAAACCTTCTACAGCTCTAATTAAATGTTTGTGGTATCCCAGAACACAAACCCTACAGCAACCTGAACCCAAGCATCTCAAAAACTTACAGCCCGACAGACAGCAATCAAAAGCCCAATTCCCTACAGTCCCTACCACCCCACAATCCCAAAGCCCTACAACCTTGAACGTTGACAAGAGTCCAGGTCTTAAAGCCCCACATCCGAACTCGCGAACCCTTACCTAAACCCCAGAAGTAGGCAACATACAGCCCAAGACCAAGACCTGTAAAAGGCTTTTGTTCTACATACTTTCAGGGTCCAGGTACCTCTAACCCCCTAAACCCTAAACCCTCAAAGGCTACAGCTCTAAAGCCTCAAACCCTGAACCCTCATGGGCTTTCATAGAATCTAAACCCTAAACCCCTAATCCCCCCTAAAACCGTCAAAGGCTACACCCTAAACCCTTAAACCCTTAAAAGTCAAAGGCTACGGCACCCTAAACCCTAAACCCTAGGCTACAGCATGGGAGGGCAAGCGACTTGGGCCTTGGCTTCCCGCTATGGCTCACTCCTGGCCTCAGTCGCCGCCTTGGTTCCCAAAGGGGAAAAGCGAGGGACCCTAGGCCCTTTACTAGGGTTCCTTTAAAGGGATCTATATGGGGATACTTAAGGGGTCTATAAGGGTACTACAATACTGTAGGAACCTGATTGAGGTTGGGCAAAGAAAAAGGAGGGATCCTTAATGGGGACCCTTACCCTATAATGGGCTATATAATGGGTATATAATAGCTATATGAAGGGTATATACCAAGGGGTCGTTATTAAGGGTCCCTCCTTTTACCCTTGGACCTAGGGTCTATGGGAGTTTCCGAGAATTGGGGGGTACCTTCAAAGGGATCCTTAAAGGGAGCTATAAGAGTTCTATATGGGGTTTAGGGTTCAGAGTTCCCGATACAGGTCCAGAGTATCTATATACGGTTGATGGTATGAACCCTGCACTACCTAGAATAAGGAATATACCATAATTCCCATAGTCTAGGGGCATTAAGGTAATGCAGGACTTGTATCATCAACCGTAGTACAATGCAGGTGTCTCCATTAGGAACTACTCTCATGATTTGGGGGGCTATTCCCCATAAAAGTACCTAGTACCCTATGGGAGTGAGTGATGCGTGAACGCAGAAGTAACCCAACCCTAAACCCTAATACCCCTAAACCCTAAACCCTAGGGCCTAGCAATCGTAAGAGCATGTTGCAGACCCTACATTACTTGGAGTGTCGGGGGACTTAGTAAGTAGGTAGTAAGTAGACTTATAAGTACCCTAAAAGGGACCCTAATTGGGGTTATGGTACTTATAAGTCCCTAAAATAGCCAGTTTCTAAGTCCCCCGACCCTCCAAGTAGGGTGTCAGGCTCAGAGGTTTTGGGGCTTACGAGCCTTCCCTAAGGGAACCCTAGGCTCGACACTGTAAGCCCTAAACCCTGAACCCCCAGACCTTCCAAAATCTCTTAATTAAGGAATATACCTTAGTTCAAAAGAGGGATTCTGTTATAATCCCAGGTATATTCCCTAATTGAGGGATTTTGGAAGGTCTGGGCCCTATGACTCTGTAAACTTCAAGCCGTCACCAAGGTTGCACCGATGGCTGCTTGCTGCGCTTGGCCCCAGGACGGCTGGGAACAGGAGGAGTCCATCTTGGCCGAGCGCCTCGGCTGGCTTTATGATAATCAGAAAACCTTAAACTACCGAACCCTATTTTTTGTGGATTCTGATTTTGAACCCTCAAATGGAATTTATAGGGACCCTATCAAAAAGTAGGTTTTGGTAGGTTAAGGTCGGAATAGGTTTTGGGGGTATATCATCGTACAGCCTTTTTGGCGACTGTAAGGGGTAATATTAGTGAGTCTTCCAGTCCCCCCCAAACCCTAAACCCTAAAACCCCAAACCCAATGACGCCAGACCCCAAAACCCTAAAGCCCTAAGCTCTGAAAGCCTAAACCCAATGACCCCTAAATCCCTGAAGCCAGGCTTGAAAAGCTTCCTTTGTGGTTCTTCGCCGGAGAGGCAGAGACTCCCAAACCCAGTAATCCAAAGATCCCAATAAAGGGAACTCCAGAAAGTTGGAATATGGATTCATGGTAGAATCCCCTATAATGTACCTTAAAGGGGTTACGATAATGATATTCCAACTTTCTGGCTTCTACTGTACCAGTTAATTAAGGATACATACCTTAAATAACAGGGGTTTTAATATCATGACTTAAATAATAGGGGTTTTAATGTTACTATTATGATTTAAGGTATATTCTTTGATTAAGGGGTATTGGGTTTCTGGGAACAAGGAAACTACTTTAAAGCGTTTAAGACAAGCCCCATAAGGCAACGTAGACCTTGAGCCATAATGCGGATCCTTCTATACGATTTAAGGTACAATCCACCCTAGACTCTGATCCCTAAACCCTGCACAGGAGGATGTTCGGACCGTCTGCTGGCGGGATTTCTGGTGGTTGGCTGACAAGCGTGGCCTCCCAACGGAAGCAGCAACTCAGGACATCTTGAGGATTTATAAGGGCTTTTAGGGACACCCGAAACCGAAAACCGCAAAACTTCAAACTTCTTAAGCCCAAAACCCTCAAATCTAAAGCCCTACAAACTAAATCCCCAAAGCCCTAAACCAGCACAGATGTGAGCATAAATGACAGGACATTGTCGTGGAAGGGAAGACAGTCTCAGCCACGCTCTACAGTTGGGCACCGCATCTTCATTTGGCTCTGCTGCGTGGGACGCGGACTAGCCACAGCATGTGGGATCCTGTTTACCACAACGAGGGCGCTTTCGGGCTCTTCACGAGAATGAAGGATGCCAGGTGTGCGTCGGCCATGAGGTCGTCCGCCGACGGTCGGCGGAGAACACCAGTAGAATCGCAAAGTGGGTGCCCAGACTAGTTGGCAAAAACGGACAAGCGTGGCGGTGTAGGCGTCGTAGGAAATTCTAAGGTGGTTCTTATGCTTTTTGATTTGCGTAATTATGAGCGATGCGAGATGCTTTTCGGAAAAGCCCACTGGATATTAAAGCCTTTATCGAACCTTGAAGAAGCGCTCAAAGAGCACTCATGGGACCCTGCTAGGCCCTTTAAACCCCCCTCACACCGACCCATGCTCCGACGACACCCGGACGAGAGTATACTATAGGGGCATCCTAATTAGGAATAGGGTTTGGGGGCGTATAAAGGTTGTTTAACAGTATAGCCTCTTTTACGCTGATTGCTACAGGCTGGTGCGTCTTCCCAAAGACAAGGACTCCGCGTCGCAGGGCTTTGGCGTTTAGGCCTTTAGAGGTTTGGGTTTTTCGGGGTTTTGGGTGTCAAAGGGTGTAGATGTCAGGGCATCGCCAGCAAACAACAGAGCTCCGGGCGCCGGCGTTCCTGAACCCTTGGTTTAGGCTTCGGAAATTTGGGCTTCGGGGTGTCTCGACTTAAGCCCTGGTGGTTTCACATAGCAATGGACGGAAAGCCCTAATCTTCATGGCCTGAAACCTGTAACCTCTTCCCAACCACTGGTCTGCAATCAAACGGAATGCCTATCCCTAAACCCTAAACCCTAAACCCTATCCATCCTCCAACTCCATCAAGCCCCTGCAAGTCCCTGCAATGGTGAGCCCTATGTGGGAGTTTCCGAAAATTGGGGGTACCTTGTTTTGGGGTCCTTATATTAAGGATCCTATTGGTACTATATTAAGGTCCCCTATTTTCGGAAACTCCCATGTAGTTGCTACCTCAAGGTATCCCTGCCCCTCATTAAGGAGAGCCAGAACCTCTAAACTAGCCTCCACCCTAAACCCCCAACCCCTGAACCTTCCCTAAACCCTGAACATCCTTGAACTAGCCTACACAGGGGTTAGGGTTTAATTAGGGATTTCCTGAACCCCCGAGGTGTCTGGGTTCAGAGTTTTTGTGTTGTATAGGGATTCACCGTTCCTTCTAAGCAGAGTCTACACCAAACACCCCTGCGTAGTTCTTGTTGCTTGTCCTTGCTGTGGAAAAATGCTATACATCTCAAACTCCAACCTTAAATTCTGCAATACCCTTAATCCCACAGCCTTCCTGACATGCTAGAGTAAGGGTGTAGAACAAGCACAATTGACACAATGTGATTAGCAAGGACAAAATGCCCATGGTGGAGAGAGCCCAAAAACCAATGCATGTCCCAAAGTCCTGAGGATAGTGAGCAGTCTGAGAAATATTTCGCAGTTCGAGGAATCGGCACCCCAGACCCGCAACTCCCTTTATGAAGCCATTGCATAAGCAAAAACACTTATGGAAGGAGACTTTACAGCAGCTCGTTATTGGCTCCTCTATCGCTGCAGCTGGCGAAGCAGCAGCTACCTCCAGCAACCCAGCTGCAGCATGCATAGCCAAAGACAGGTCCAAAGGTTCTGCACGGATGTTATCGGGTCGAGGGGTCCAAAGATACGTGGAATAACTCGGTATATTTGATAGCAATTGTTGCTAAGATGTAGGCTTTGATAAGCCTGATGCCTTAAACCCTAAACTGCGCCACATCCCGAGAGTCCGCGGAAAGTCCCTCTTGCGTTGCTTGCAAGTGCATCATGATAGCCGACGTCTGCAACTGGTCCCCCTGCACTTGCACCTATACGGTTTTAGGGTTAAGGGTGTGGGGTGTCGGTCTGTAATTGATCTTCTTGTGTACAGGGTCGACTTTGAGATAAGCTTGTTCTGCTGTGTAACCGTATAGCCAGCATGTGCAAACCATGATGCGCTCTGACACTCGTTGATACGAGATGCCTGGATACCTCGCCACAGAGACGTTTTAAACTCGAAGCTCTGAGCCAGGAATTATGCCTTATAGTCTATATAGTGGATCCTGTAACGAACGTCAAGCAGCTGCTTGAAGCCCTCTAAAGTCCGCAAGAAAGGGCAGGCTGTAGGGCTTCTGAAAGCTGCTGCTAGACTTGGGAGTTTCTGAAAATAGGGGACCCTAATATAGTACCCTAATAAATAGTAGGATCCTTATTATAAGGACCCCCCAAATAAGGTACCCCTAATTTTCGAAAACTCCCACTTCACCTTGCAAATGGTCATGCTTAGAGTTCAAGGTTCAGGGCTTTGGGTTCACAGGCACATGGCAGGGTTGTCAACAACGTCATTGAGTCAATGACATTTGACCCACTGTACCCTAAACACTAGAAGAGCCTGTGATGTAAGCCTTCGAACGGCTCAGGCTATACCGGAATTCGATGGAGTGGGCAGCCTAGTGCAGGGAAATATGGGGTTTGGTGCGTTCTTGTTGAGGATCTCATATAATTCTATCTAGCTTAGTTGCAGATAGTGATCTGCGGGATGCTCCAAGCCAATGCTGAGGGTTTAGGATTCTTCGGTTGGCAAGCTTTTACCTGCGCGCACTTTCTTCCTACAGTCAGACTTGGCTTTAGGATGATGGTTCTTAAAACTATCGGGCCTAGTAGCTCTGTAGACCCGACACCGTAGTAGCCGTAGTAGATGTTTCATCTTGGTAGCCCTGAGCTTCCTCCCTCTTGTGTATGCGCTCCAATGCTCGGGTTGATGTCGGCGGCCTCCTCGTCTTGGGGCGCAGAGGTTGTTGCAAGCTGGTGTTTGGATGACGTTCTTCCCTAGCCTAACCCTAAACCCTAAACCTTATGCACCCTAAACCCTAAATCGTAGCCCTCAGGGCGTGAGCCCATAAAAACCTTGCAGAGATGACTCTCAGGCCGTGTGTTCGAAGAACCCAGGCCCTACCAAAAGCAGCCTCGATCTGTATATTCTAGGGTGTTGTATTAGAGTCCTAGATTTTCGGAAACTCCCAAATAGGGCTCAGTAATCGGTTAGTTGTATATAACATGTCCTTTTTGCCTTCTATAAGTATACAGTGTTTCTCTTTCATTATGCTAGTTTTTGTTTTCTAAGCCGCATGCTGGAAGTCCTGTGCTCGTCACGCCTGTGTATTTGACAGTATGTTAGCACGGTTCAGTGCTTATGCTGAAGGAAGCCGTTGATCAAGGTTTCGGAACTGCAAGCCGTTCATTCGTCATTTGTTGGCTCTTTTTGGGCTGCCCCACGCTTCGAGTCACTCCTCTCGCCTGCTTGCAATCAGCCGGTGGTCTCCAGCCAGAGGTTGCAACCCGGCTCACCAACTTGACTCTGAAACTTGTGGATACTGTGTTGGGGCTTGACATGAACAACCCTAAACCCCTAAACCCTAAACCCTAAGCCCTTTGGGGCTTGACATGAATAAGCCCTCCATTGAGGTTCTAATTCGGGCCCCTTCAATCCGAAACTCCCGCCAAAACCCTGGACTCCTAAACCCTAGGCCCTAAACTGCACCCTATAAACTCTAAACCCTAAACCACCCAGAGGCTCCATAGTAGTTCCTTTTGGGGATTACCTTATAGGATTCTATATATGAACCCCAAAAAGGAACTACTTTGGAGCCTTAGGGTATAGACTCTATACCCAAAGCCGTAGAGAGACGCCATGGTCCCTGTTGGCACCGTCGATGCGCTTCTCACGGAACCGGACGGTAGCCTGGAGGCGCTGGGATGTTGGCTTTTGATTAGGGTTTAGGGTTTAGGGGATTTTGGGTGTACCTTAACCCTGAAGGATCTATCTTTTTAAGGACTTGTATAAGGAAATCAGAATAAGGAACCCTAAAAAGGTAGGTTATTCAGGGTCAAGGTAGGGCTTCTAGGGTTCAGTGTTTGGGATTTAGAAATTTGATTAGGGTTCATAGGGTTTTCGGAATTTAGGGTTCAGAGTTTAGGGTTTATAGCGTTCAGGGTTTAGGGTTTATAAGGGTTTAAGGTCTATACAGTGCAGGGTTTAGGTATTAGTGTGGTGGTCAAGACTAGGGTCCGTTTTTTTGGTTTCCGGTCTAGGGTGCAGCAACACCAACTTAGTGCCTGCGTAGGTAACTTTTAAGCTTTTGGGAAAAGGTTAACCTTTTTTGGGCTAGGGTACTCAGCCCCTAAGCATGCGTGGCTATAGAGACCTGAGGTCAGTTTTTGTGTTCCAAAGTGTTGAGGGTGCATCTTCAAAGTAAAATTATATCGGATTTCCCGGAAGGACTATAATTTCCACAACTACCCACATCGTGCTTTTTGAGGGTTTACTCCGTCGGTCCATGTGCGATACTCGTATATACTTTTTTCGCTTTAAAGTAGTCCCTATTTAAATACGACGGGGCCAATGTTTCTATATACTATTCGGGCACATGGACCCTGAGGGTTAACAGGCTTGTTGGAGCTCTGCTTGGGCTTGCTTAGGGCCTTTAGGGTTTAGCTAGGGATCGGGGTCTAGATCATGTTCTGTACGGTCTTCTACGGTTTTTGTTTCGGGATGAATACAGGGCTCTATATAGCCTAAATGGTCTGGTATGCTTTTAGGAGTTTGAGGGTTGTTACATGAGGTACCCCCAGTAGTAGACTTTTGCTTTTCTGGGCGGCGTCTTTCTCAAAAGATAACGTCTAAAAAACCTAAGATTGCCTTTCATGCATTACTTATGTCATACTGTCTGAAGGTGTGCGTAACATAATGCCTCAATCATGCCAGAGGCCCCCTTTCATAGCGTCAGCTCTATTCTTGAGCATAAAGTCTCCCAGTAGAGCCCGCTTTCATTGTTTGTCTTTTTGGGCTTATATATATATATACTTCAACAAATGGTACCCTTATTTTTGAGGGCTATTTTTAAAGGGGCTACTGGGGCACCTAGAACCAACTGAGATGTCTTTGCAACATCTGGGTGCGGACACAGCCCAAGGAATCTCCTCAAACCCCTAAACCCCTACTTGGAGGCCCTTTTGACTTAGTAAGTCTACTTAGTATCCCCTAGAAACCCTATTATAATCCCCATAACCCACCTTACTAATCCTAGTTACAAAGTCAAAAGGGCCTCCAAGTACAGTAGAAGCCCAAAAGTTGGAAACCTAATAGCCTCACTCCTTAAGAGTAATGTATAGGGAATCCCAGCACTATTTGGCCTTGATCCGGTTTCCAACTTTATGGGGTTTACTATAAGCCTAAGGGGTTTTATTAAGTTCTTGTTTTGAGACTTTGGGCACTTTTTGAGGGTTTCAACCCCTGGGTTCAGACCCTCAACTCTTAACCCTAAATCCTCAACCCTTAACCCTCAACCCTTAACCCTAAACACTCAAATCTTAACCCAAAACCCTCAACCCTAAACCCTGCCTCTCCGAGCGGTCTGAACCCTGGTCTACCAGAAACCTGCCAAGTTCCATTTGGGGGTTTCCGAAAATAGGGGGCCCGAATATACTACCCTAAATACTAGGATCCTTATTATAAGGACCCCAAAATGAGGTACCCCCTATTTTCGGAAACTCCCATTTCGCAGAGCCCGTACTTGGAGGGTCGGTGGACGTAGTAACTGGTTATTTTAGGGACTTATAAGTACCATAACCCCAAATAGGGTCCCTTTTAGGGTACTTATAAGTCTACTTACTACCTACTTACTAAGTCCCCCGACCCTCCAAGTACGGTGCTTGAATGGTTTGGATTACAAGGCTGCCCCCAGCCTGTAATAGTGACTAGAAGGATTATATATAAGGGCCCTATTATATTCCTATTATACCACCATTACAGGGTGGGGGCCCCTTCTAAGGTTTGGATATTTAGGCTAAGAGCCAAACGGGTAGTTGTTTTTTAGATAGGTCACTCTGCAACTCTCCAAACGAGTACGGCACCCCTACTCTCTGGACGTCATGGAGGGGCCCTAGCTTCGAGAACCATCCAAATCCCCCAGCCCGCTCACCAGAATGATTGAATCCCGAGGTTGACGTCTAGGCCCAGGTCAGAAAATCTCAACCTCCTTAGCCCTTCACCCTAAGGGTCCGTGTACCCAAATAGTATATACTTTGGCTTTAACGTACCGTTTTTGGGTACATTGGGGCTAATGTATATACTATTTGTACATGGGCCCTTAGCCCTTCGGCCCTTTCCTTCACATCCTATGTGCGTGCACCACTCCGCCTCACAGAGCACACGGGCCCCAGAAGTGCAAAACAGGCTCCAAGTTGAGGGTTGCGCTACATTAGAGCCATAAAGGGTTTATGCTGTAAGAGCTTATATAGGTATGAGTTTTTTTGAGGGACTATGCGAGTTTTTCTATTAGATTAAGCCCATCGCATGCCTCGAAATCAGGAGGGCAATGTCATCCAGGTGCCGGCACGGAGGGAAAGAGGGAGGGAGGATGTCGAGGAGTTTAGGGCTTGGGCTCTGTGTGGAGGGGCCGCTTTGAAAGCCCGAAGACGACAATATAATTTGAGTAATGAAAAATGTTCAGAATATGACTAATAATTGTATTAATAGTCTTCATAATACTACTAAGATTAATAATCATAGTCATAACAATACTAACAAGAATAATTGAGATCGCCAAAGTTTGGATCGGAAGGGATCCCTTTCAGGGTTACTATAAGGATTCCTGAAGGGTTACTGTAAGAGTTTAGAGTTTCCCAAAATTAGGGGTACCTTATTTTGGGGTCTTGGTAATAAGGACCCTACTATTTAGGTACTATATGAGGGTCCTTTGTTTTCGGAAATTCCCATATGGGAGTTTCCGAAAGTATGGGATCCTAATATATAGTACCCTAAATAGTAGGATCATTATTTCAAGGAGCCCAACATAAGGTACTCCTTATTTTGCTATACCGAACCAAAATTAGGCCCCTTTCCCCATATCCCCATAGAGCCTAAACCCTAAAAACTCTAAACTAAGCCACGCCTCAGGGAGGCTTCCGCAGCTCGTAGCCACGTGCAGACGGAAAAGAGCCCTCCGAAGAAGCTAAACCAAACATGTCCCTCTACCCTATATCCCCATCATAGGTCCTACGCCCTGAACCCTAAACCCCATAGATCCTAAACCCATATCCTAAAATAGCCCCATATAAGCCTAAGCCATGAACCCAAAACCCCATAGATCCTAAACCTATCCCCAGAGAAAAAGCCCTAAACCCTAAACCCCATACCCTAGGCATCTAAGGACTCATATATTAATGCTTTCGGGCCCAAAGACCATATTAGATAAGGCTTTGGGGCTATTTTGATGCCCAGGGATAGATCCTGAACCTTAAATCTGCTGATCATGAAGCATGGGTGAGGGCTTGGGGGCGTAGGGCTTCCGGTCAAGGGTTTAGGTTTGAGGCTTTAGGGCACCCCCCCCCACGCAGAACTTCCAAAATCCTTTAATTAAGGAATATACCTTAACTCATATTAGGGCCCCTAACAGGATTTAAGGTATCTTCCTCAATTTAGGGGCTTTTGGAAGGTCGGGGTCCGCTTTTTTGGGGTTCATATATAGAATCCTATAAGGTAATCCCAAAAAGGAACTACCATGGAGCCTCTGGGTAGCTAGTCCCCAAGCCCAGTTGCAACATAGCAAGGCGCTTAGGGTTTAGGGCTTAGTCGGTTTATTGGGCAAAGTGTTGCTGAGCGCAGAACTGCTAAGCCCCAAACAGCTGCATTGTCCGAGCGGCCCGTTACAAGCAGCATTCAATAGCGAAGGCAGACGTGGAAGAATCGGTCAGTCGTCATAGACTATACAGTATAATGTCCCCCCAAAACTTCCCCAACACCCCATTCTACAAATGAAGGCTCCTAATCATCGCCTTCGACAACCTTGCATTCCCCACCCTAAAGAATTGAGGCAGCTGTGGTCCAGGGCCGCATCATCAATGTCTCGGAGCCGGTCTCCACGCCCATGCATCTCTGCCTTCAGAAGCTATTTAAGGTCCTGGGGGAGCATGCCCCGTATTGCATACGGGCTCTACCCGATTATGTATCATTCTGCCACAATGTATTTGTCGGGCTACATGTCCTAACTTAAAACCTATCTTTTTGAGCGAATGCTTAGGGAAATCGAAACAGGGCTACAGGTACCGCGGGCTTAAATGTCCAGAGTTTAGGGTTCAGGTTGTGGTGTTTTCAAGGTTTCGGGTTTGGGGAAGTTTAGTGTTTTGGCATTGGGGATTTAGGATTTGGAGTTTTGGAGGTGTTTTGGTTTTGGGTGGCTTACGTGCTGGAACATGTCGCATGAAGGGGCTTCGAGTTCAGGATTTCGAGGGTTCCGGTGGCCGCAAGGCCGGAAACCCAAAGGGTCCTTCGTACCTATGTAGCGCATAGAATGTTAGGTTTCTACATTAGAAAACGTTATTATGAGTTGGGAAAGTATCCACGTAACAGTACGGGATCGGGACCACCGCCCTTGAGATTTTTCTCCTTGCCCTTGGCTGTAAGGGGCATGCGCCCGACATTCAGGGCTTCACTACCTACTAACCATCCCTTCCCCTCAGCATCAAACGAGGCTCCCCCACCCCGCCGATGCCAAAGGACGTTGGACAAGTGTGTTTAACACATACACTTACAGGAGGACGTGTTGTTATCACTACTGTCACCTTTGAGCTTCGTACTACTCTCACATGTTGACTGCTTAAGAGAAAGAGAAAAAGAAAGACAGAGAGAGAGAGAGAGAGAGAGAGAGAGAACGAGAGAGAGAGACGGAAACAACGAGTAAAGCATTGTCGAAGCTTCACAGTCAGTCCGCTCAACACACAAAGGCTCAGACGGAGCCTTTGTGCTCAACTCACACGCGGACACTCACACACACGAAACCCTAAGCCGAAAAACCTAGCTCTACTACACACAGACACAGCTCTCGCAGTTGCAAAAGGCGGGGATGATTTCGGCGGGCTTGCAGGAAATAGTTGTTAGTGCGGCGGGTAGTGTAGGGTGTGAACACAACAGGGTAGGAAACGATGATTTAGTACAGTAAGGGCAAAGCCGCCACAATTTGATCTCAGCAGAACCATCTCAGGGATGCAGGCGATGTAGGGTTAACCTTAACCATGGAGGACCTACCTTTTTAAGGACTTATATAAGGAAATCAGAATAAGGAACCCTAAAAAGGTAGGATATTCAGGGTTAAGGTAGGCTTCGGAAACTTCAGGTGCAGTAGTTTTTTGGGGGACATTGGGCTTAGTTTCTTGGATCCTTTAAGCCCCGCGCGTAAGTAGGGCATCTAGGATCTGTGGCGTTTGGGGTAGTATATACTTGGAGGGTCGGGGGACTTAGTAAGTAGGTAGTAAGTAGACTTATAAGTACCCTAAAAGGGACCCTAATTGGGGTTATGGTACTTATAAGTCCCTAAAATAACCAGTTACTAAGTCCCCTGACCCTCCAAGTACTGGTAGGTCCCCTGCACTTCAGCCCACAGTTTAAACAAACGCGCACACACCCCTTGGGTAACTTAGGGGTACGTGGAATTAATTTTTGAATTCTTTGTTATTAAAAATTATAACAAGCGCACAAGTCCACTAACCCGAGCCGAGGTACGCGCTGTTGTGGTGCCTGGCGGTTACCTGGGGGGTGATCGCGCTGCTGCCACTGGCGACGCATTTGATACTCTTCGGGTTCGAGGTCCGAGGTGCTTAAATTCTAGGACCCAGAGTAGGCCCTGATTCCCTTTTTTTTAGGGTTTAGGTTCCCTTATACCCCCCTTTAACCCAAAAAGGGTACCCTTTTTATTCCTAGGCTACTCTTGGGTCTAGAATTCAACTGGCTTTCGGCTTGAATCGGCCGTCAGTGTGCATAACTTTAAAAGGGTTTCGGATGAGCCGGTCATCGTTTTCTATCGCGACGGTGTAGCGTGCATGGTTGTGGGTCTTATGGGGGATGTAGTTAGGGCGAAGTGGTGAGCATCTTTTGAGGATACCGTGAAGGGTGGAGGCCTAGTTTATCATGTGTGGGGCTGGTTACTGACTTCCTGGGAGCTCGTGGCCCCTGCGAGCTCGTGGCCCCTGCACTCTGCTGCTGGATGATGAATGCTTGCGAGCATCTCTGCAAAGCTCCTCTGCTTAAACTTCAGTGAGCTAGTTGCGACCTTACCTCCGCAGCCATCCAGCCTTTTCGTAAACTTGAAGCAGGTTACTACAACCTTCACCGTCTCATGAGGGGCATTTCGAAAGCCAACATGGGGTTCCCTAGAGGGTTCCCTAGAGCGGCCCGATGTGGAATGAGGGTTTGGGACCCCCCAAGGCCCTCTAATAGAGCCCTTATGGTCTTTCATAGTGGGCATGTGGATTATTGTACAGGGTACTTGGGGGGGGGTCTAGGTAGTATGCACAGGGTTCGGAGGATCTACCCCGCACCACTGCTACTGCCTGACTCAGTCGGTCTTCTAGCACAGGCACAGGCACAGTCACACACACACACACACACACACACACACACACACACCCCACACACCCCACACACACACACACCCACACACACCCACACACACACACACACACACACACACACACACATACACACACACACACACGGACGGACCATGTGGAGAGTGCTGGCCGTGTAGGTTGGTGCTTTGATACATGTCTCACATCTTGTGCTCGGGATGTGCCTCGCGCGGAGAGGCTAATGTAGAGACCTGAATAATTAGAATTGGGCTTGGGGGTATATGACACTATAATAAGGAACCCCCAAAACCCTCTTCTAATTATTAAGTCCCCTACATAAGAGAGAATCAATATGCGAGCCCGAGGTCTGGTATGTTTATTCTCCCTGGTGCGCCGATGCTCGCGCGGGGCTTACAGACCTTGAGGACGGGGTGACCATCAAAAGGCCCTTCAAATGCCGAAAGCTACTCTTATTATAAACCCTAATATGGAATTTGTAGTGACCCTGCAAATAGGTTAAGGTAGACAATGGCCGCTTTACTTTTGAACCAATAGTAGAGCGGCCATTATCTACGGCATGGGGCTTTTGGGGTTTAGGGCCTGTAGAAACCTATCATCCGGAAGAGGGGCTTGAACCAAACACCGATCATCCCTAAAGAGGGACTTGAACCACATGATTGCTGTTTAACTGTTCATTTGGTTCCTGTGGACAGAGTTTACGCTTTGGGTGTCTTCGGGCTCCCATAAGTAGGATTAAGGGCGGAGGTTTCCCGAATTTGACGCACACATATAAAAGAAGGTTCTGGAAATGGCTGTTAAAGTCCTTGTGAGCCCATCCTGCTGAACAGCTGACTGACGGAGCCTAGCCGTGGTGACAGCCGATCAAGTGTATGATTTCGCTGAAACCTAAACCTAAACCCAACGGGCCAAAGCCTGGACCTAAACCCTAAAACCAAAAACCACACGGAGCCGGCGAAACGGACGGACTTGTCTGGTCCAGACTGCCATGCGGCAGCCATGGTTTAGATCCCGAAGCCCTAAACCCTAAACTTGTAGTCACAGAGCACTGGTACTAGCTCTGTGACTGCACTGATGTCGGGTGTCGTTCCGATGATGGAGGGTGATCCTTTGTCTGGGGTGAGCACGACTACGTCGACCTCTGTGAGTTCTACATCTTCTGGGAAGTTCTAGTTTCACTAAGTTGAGGGCAAAATGCCGGCGCTGCTTTGGAGAAAGGGTGCATATCAACTTTAAAAAAGAACTTGTGGCTCCTGCTGCGCAATGTGGAATAATCCTGCGGTGGGATCTTTGAGAGGAGTCGGACATAGGCGGGCAACATGCTACTAAGGCAGCAAGCGTGCCCCGTTAGTATGAGGGTCGGACAAGTCATAATAGTCAGTTACTCCTATCAGTTCCCTAGATTATGATACTACAATGGACCCCGAAACCCGATTCTACGGTTGATGATTTAAATCCTGTATTACCCATAATAAGGAATATACCATAATTTTCATAGTTCAGGGTCCTTACTTGAAAAGGCTAACCTTCTTTGGGCTAAGGTACTAAGTTTCAGAAGCTTGCACAGCGTGAAGCTGAAGCCACCGGTGCTGGATAACTCAGGTGATGGCTTTCGATGCACCCGGCTCCGCCACTCGGGTCGGTGTTGATTTGATCACCAGCTGTAGCCCATATGGGAGTTGCCGAAAATTATGGGTACGTTATTTCGGGGTCCTTATTATAATAAGAACCCTAGTGTTTAAGGCACTATATCAGCGTTCCCTATCTTCCGAAAAGGTTAGCAGCTCAGGTTTACTTGGGTATGTTGGGACTCAGACCCTCCGCGTGTGTGTGTGTGTGTTTGTTTTCAATGCCTTAAATTGTTCCCCAGATATTCACGAGACCCGAAAGTACAAGGCAGGATCATCGCAGCAACACCGCCACAACGATTTCAGCATAGACATCTAGGCCTAAACCCCTAATGCAGGAACCTGATCAAGAAACCCTGGCCCTAGAGCCCCCAACATATTAGGATTCGTGTGCAGAACCCTAATAAAGGCCCAAGGTTTCTTAAGCAGGTTCCTACATTACTGCGCACAAGTCCCAGGTCAACGATCCACGGGTCTACATCGGAGTGCCTCTTGGGTCTGATATAGTGCCTGTTTAGTCAGTATCGTAATCCCGAATAACCTACCTGTTTAAGGACATATATAAGGAAAGCATGGCATAGTAAGGAGCAGTAAAAAGGTAGGTTGTTCAGGGTTAAGGTAAGCCCCCCTGTGACACTCAGCCCTGGAACCCTAAATCAGACAACCCTGCAATGCCGGCCTCGTCCTTGCTAAGTAGGAAGCGAAAAACACTAAATCCTAAACCCGCCCTAAAGCCCTATAAATCCTAAAACCCTGAAGCCCTAAACCCTAAAGCTCTCAAGCCCGAAAACTTTAAACCCTAAACCCTAAAGCCCTTTAGATTATTAAAGGAACCCTCATGGATGCCTTTAATAAACGCTCTAAAACCCTAAGCCGAGGCTTAGCATCCTGACCTTCCCCTGCGTCGCTGCGCTTGCGGCCTTCGTTGCTGGGAGCTGGGCGAAGTACGGGGAGATCCCGCGGCTTGCGTTGCAGATGCTAGGGCTTAGGTTCCTTAAAAGGGATCCTTAAAGGGTTCTATAAGGGCTATGTTGCAGATGTAGGGCTTAGGTTCCTTTAAAGGGATCCTTAAAGGGTTCTATAAGGGCTATGTTGCAGATGGTAGGGCTTAGGTTCCTTCAAAAAGATCCTTAAAGGGTTCTATACGGGCTATGTTGCAGATGGTAGGGCTTAGGTTCCTTTAAAGGGATCCTTAAAGGGTTCTATACGAGCTATGTTGCAGATGGTAGGGCTTAAATAGGGTTCCTTTAGGAGTGGTTTAAAGGGTTCTACAGGGGATCTATAGCACAATAGGGTTTGTACTGGTAGGGGCTTTGTTGCAGATGGTAGGGTTTAGGTTCCTTCAAAGGCATCCCAAAAGGGTTCTGGAAGGGCTCTATAAAGGCTTAGGGGCAGATGGTGGGGCTTAAGGCTTAGGTTATAGGGTTCCTTTTATAAAAGCGTTGGGGTTTAGGTTGTGGGTTTAGGGATCAAGGGTTTCAGGGTTTAGGGTTTAAGGGTTAGGCCAGTTGCAAAAGGGTTTAAGGGTTTAGGGGTTGCCAGTTTCACGGTTTAGGGTTTCTATTTAGAATAGGGTTCCTTTAAGGGATCCTTAAAGGGTTGTATAAGGGCCCTGTAATAGGGTTCCATTGGTTCCATCTTAGGGTGTAGGGTTTAGGGGCAGTTCCTTTAAAAGGATTCTTAAAGGGACCTATAAGGGATCTATAATAAAATCGGGCTTAGGCCATGTTGCACATGTTGGGGTTTAGGTTGCTGGTTTAGAGGTGTAAGGTTTAGGGTTGAGGGTTTAGGTTCTGGAGGGTTTGGCGGCGTGGGTTTCGGAGTGCTTATAACTCGGTTCATTTTTTCCAGTCAGAAATTGGTGCAGTTTAGTGTAGGAATCATCTAGTTCTGGGTGTACACTATTCTACATCTCGTCGTGGGCAGGTCAAGTAAAGTACATCTTAGTTATGACGCAGTCTTCGAGGAAATAAGACCTCAACCCCTGACGGCCTACACAGTCTCATGGATTTCGTTCTAGTTTCTCAACCCCTTCGCCCCTAAACCCTAAACCCATAAACACTGAGCCCTAAACCGCTAAACCCTTAAACCCCTAAGCACGGAGCCCTAAACCGCTGAACCCTAAGACCGACCAGGTGCTGCGACTTTATGCCGAAGTTGGTGCTCGGCGCCCTCCTCCTGGCGCCATTGGTGAACGTGTACTGCGTGTTCTTCATGTACTGAGCCACTGAGTGGTACTGCTTAACTTAAAGGGTCCGAGGTGCTGTTATAGGGAATACTTCCTCACATCATAATGGCAAGTAATTCCCAAAGGGTCCTAGGTACTGTTATGGGGGATACTTCCCCAGATCATAATAGTAATTCGTAACCATAGAAACCCTACATTCTACTATACAGGTGCTTTGGACCTTTGGGATTCCTAATATAGAAACCCTACACGGGCACTTAGGATCTCTAAGTACGTGTTCATGGATGTTTAGGGTTTAGGGTTTAGGGGTCATGGCCACGATAGCCACCTGGACGCTAAAAACACCATGAAGCAACCTACTGTTTTCGGCATTATACATGGGAATTACAGGGTGCAGGTAGGCCCTATGCAATTCAAGCATAGTTGGTTGTACAAACTTGGCTGCACCAGATTGGTTTCTTAGAGCTTCCCATAAAGGCCTTACACGTTCTGTTTCTTGCTGGCTCAAGTTCCCAAAGCCCAATACCAAATAAATGTGGAATCTGCCTCAACTAGGACCCAGAGTAGGCCCTTATTCCCTTTTTTGAGGGTTTAGGTTCCCTTATAAGCCCCTTTAAACCAAAAAGGGCACCCTTTTTATTCCTAGCTTACTCTTGGGTCTAGAACCACAATGGGCCTAGAGGATGCTTAGAAGTGAGAAGTACTCCTTGTTGCGTGCAAAGTTTGAAGGTTCCACACCGTTCTGGCACGCCATCTCACGTGCCATGACAGTGGCGCGCTGTTTGGCAGACTTGGGAGTGGAACAAGTTTCACAGTGTACAGGGCTAGGGTTTAGTATTTAGGGTAGCCCCCCTCAGTTTTTCAAGCGGCCTCCCGTCTCAACCCTAAACCGTAAACCCTTCTAAAACCCTTGTGGAACCTCAAGTAATAAACCCAAACAAGTACAAGTGCCGCAGACTGGGAGGCGATCCGTTAGGAGAAGGGAACCCAAGGAAGGCATGGCCCCTCTGGCTCTTTGGAGCTGTACTTGGGGGCCCTTTTGATTTAGTAGGTCTACTTAGTATCCCCTAGAAACCCCATTATAATCCCCATAACCCTTACTAACCCTACTTACTAAGTCAAAAGGGCCTCCAAGTAGGCCTCCGGGTGGACCCTTTTTCCCTTTTTGTAGTCCTAGGTTCTTTATAAAGTTATCCAATACCAAAAAGGGAACCCTTTTTATTCCTAGTTAACTGGGCATCCTAGTTAACGCCAAAACACCAAGTCAGATGTGTTCATAGCATGCCCGGGTCTTGGGAAGGAGCAATTGGCTTTGGAGTGGCGCTAAGGGTCCAAAGGACCCAATCACTAGGAACTTGGGTTTAGGATAGTAGTTATGTAGCTCAATGTTTAGGAGAGAATATGATTGTTAGGTACTTGGACCCTTCTGGTGGGCTTTCTGGGTTTGGGTCGTGGCTTTACTAGGGATTAGGGTTTAGGGATTTCTGCATGCGTGCGTGTTTAGGAAGTTGTCGAGCTTGTCCTGTTTCGGGAAGTATACTCCCTGAATAACATCTTGCTGACAGCTGCCAACACTTCGGAACCCACCTAAGGCGGATTTCAGGCATTTTGCCTTGAACCCTCCATCACGACATGCCCCTTACACATTAAGAGGCCCTATTTCTGCGGTCTCTACCTGTCATTCCTTTGCAAGAACCAACCCCTAACCGTAACCCCTCAGGCCTGCGGTATTTCCTAAGGCGAGTACAATAGTGCTCCTCCAGTTTCTTGGGTTCTCTTTTTGAGCTTCAAGCCTTGAACCTAACTGTATGCAGCTCAGTCCCGGTTCAGGCACCAAAAAATCTGTGCCTTGCCTGTGAAGTCTCACGCCAAGATCCTAGACCTCGTTATAGGGTTCCTTTAACTGAGGTTCCTGCGAGGGGTCCTTGCAAGGCCTCTTGGTTCTGGATGAAATGGGTACGTGCTTCAGAGGGCTCGGGCTGTAAAGGACCCAAAGTCACGGGTTTACTTGGAGGATCACGGGACTTAGTACATAAGGTTACAAGTGCTTCAATAACCTTACTTCCTAAGTCCCATGATCCTCCAAGTATGGTCGATCAGCTAGGCCATGATACGTCTCGGTAGAAGATCGTCTGGGCAAGCCCCAAACTAGGACCCAGAGTAGGCCCTGATTCCATTTTTGTTTAGGGTTTAGGTTCCCTTATACCCCCCTTTAACCCAAAAAGGGTACCCTTTTTATTCCTAGGCTACTCTTGGGTCTAGTAAATTCCAAACAGTGCAAAATGCGAACTACAGCGATGTCTACAGGTTTCGGCTTTCGCTCTCGCCTGCTTCTCTTCTTTGCTAAACCCCGAATCTAGACAGCCTCTACATAATGTGCAAACAAACATATCATATCCACACATATGTAGACATTTTTACATATATACATATACATATGTATACACACATATGTATGTGTATATATATATATACATTTGTGCATCTACATATGTATGTATGTACATCTATACTTAATACTTCCTTCGAGCTATATCTACGTATGTATGCATTCATACATTCATGCAGGCATGTATGTATACTATAGCACACTTCAAGTTGTGAGCCCCAGGTCGCGGTATAGGGGTGTGTAGACGTAGGGTTAGGTGAAACTCGGGCTCCCAACCCGTACCCTTACAGGGAACTCCAGAAAGTTGGAATATGGATTAATGGTAGGATCCCCTATAATTTACCTTAAAGGGGTTACGATAATGATATTCCAACTTTCTGGCTTCTACTGTAACCCTGAACATTTCTTGTGTGGAGTCCGAGAAGACGAGAGCACACTCCTGTTCCAACCGGCAAACGTGCGGTGAGACCTCGCCTGGCCTGACCGAGTTGTGAGAGTGTAAACCCTAGACCCACCCCCTAAACTCCCAGGGAGCGATACAGGTAAACTTCCTTAAACCCTGAACCGACTTCTTTTGTAGATGTTAATGGGAAGCCCAAGCGAGGAAGGAAGTGCTTGACTGTGGCGAATATGTATTCCCTATTCAAAAATGTTCACGAACTTTCAAGGAAGCCAGAAACCATGAATGTCGTTGGTCGCAAGTCTGCTTCCATGTCAGTTGTCGTACACTGGGCTGACTGCATCGTTTAGTCGCCGGAGCTGAGCGTGGGCACAAGCCAGTGAGCAAAAGACTCATTCCATCTATAAAATGGCGGCAGCTCGCGCCGTGATCTCTGTGTTGTGGCTTCTTGTTTGCCGGACGTATGCAGACGAGAGTCCAGACTGCAATTGTAGTCATCGGGGCAGTTTCTATTTGTTTTTTGCGTTGGAAGGTTCGCAAGATGTCCAGTTCATACGCGCTTTCAAGTAGCCAAACCACCACATGCCCAACAACCTTTCCGACTCTGCGACCTAAATGCTTTTTGAGTCCGAGGCTCTATAAACCCTGAACTCTTTGACAGCTGAGCAGTGTAAATTAACGAAGCCTTTCCCAGGATTTCTCAAAGTCTAGATCAAGATGTTTGCGACACTCCTGACTGTGCGGTCAAGCTGCTCCAGGTCGGGTTTTTAGCTTGACAACTTTGAGGTATCTTAGTTCATCAGGGCTTCATAGGGTGTCACACGGGAGTCGTACATGGGTTCTAATTTTTGATACGGGTTTCTCCGAATTAGGGGTCCTGGCAAAGGGTGCTTGAACACAAGGATGTCAGCATTGACTACGAGGGCCCCACCCCCCGATCCTGACTAAAAGCCTTTACAACACACTAGAACGCCCTCTTCAACAACTTGCAGCCCTGTAAAACTTCCAGGAATACCAGAAACAGTTTTTGAAAGGGTACACGGACCTCTTGTGTTACGGTTCTCGACCCAGGTCGCCTCACGGACCCCAGAAGGACAAGCCTTGAGTTCATGGCTTATAAGTATGGTGTTTAGGGTTGGGTGTTAGATCGGGTTCCTGAGACTGTTGCCTACATGGGTTTCCTATACCGGGATTTGTTCAAGAGTTTGGTGTTCAGCGTTTTAGGATCATTCTATAGAGTTTAGTGTTTGCGAACGGGGTTTCCAGAAGGACATGCGTTGACGGAGGAAAGTGGCAAGAAGAGCAACATGCCGTCGACCAGCGATTCCGGCGGGATTTGCCGAGGAAAGCCTTTGAACTTAATTGGGATGGTGGTGCCTCGTCTTACTGTTTCATTTACCGACACCTGCGGCAGAACCGCCGCGCAGAACCGTGCTTGCGCTATCAGTCCTGTCGGCCCGATTTTGAAACCATGAGTTAACCGTTTCAGGGACCCTAGACCCTAAACCACAACCCCTAAAGCCCGAGCGGGTCCGCTCTTCCCAGGAATGCAACGGCTTGTCCGCCTATTCTTGCCTTCACAACAGCAACTGCGACTGGATGCAGGGCAGCCAGCCCGGTTCCGGCGGCGCCGGAGGTGGAGGCAACGCCATGCCATGTAAAACGTGAGGCTCAAGATGGTAAACACTACGCCTTGCCTTGATCCCAAAGAGCCTACCATTTTTATCTGCTAGAAGGAATTCAGGGGAAGGAACTCTGCCTAAAAAGGTAGGTTTTGAAGGGTCCAGGTAAGCCTAGAGAGCGAGTGTCCCGAAATCGCTTGGAGCAGCGAGGTGGCACCAAACATCATCCCGTCCCATCCCATGCACCCATCCGTCCATCCATCCATCCATCCATTGTTCCGGTTGCGTGCTTCTACATCCATTCATCCACCCGTCAACTCATCCATGCATCATGCATCCATCCGTCGGTCCGTCCGTCCCTCCGTCCATCCGCGCATCCGTGCATCCGTGCATCCGTTCATCCATCCACACCCATCCACGCAACCCCTCGACCGTAAACCCTTGTATACGCGCACCCAGAAACCGCATTTGAACGCTTCTTTGTAAACCCTTATATATACCCTGTGTCATATAAAGGCTTGCATAAATCCTGGCATATACACCGCATCCTTAAACTTTTCCACAAACCCGTATAATTATCCTCATAGACCCTTCTCATGCTTTCCTCAGTTTCCGGTGGGATTAAGTAATGATCCAAAACCACCGAAGCTCTAAAACGTAAACCTACAGCGCATAAAGCTCACAAAGCCTTGGGCCGTTTAGCTCGCCCTTGGAGGAGCCTTTCAAGTAGCCCTCAGAGAAGCCCTTAAAAGAACCCTTAACCCATAAACCCCCAAACCCCTAAACCCTGTGCCTGCCTTGTGCGAGTGTGAGCGTCGGAAACCCCTAACCCTAGACCCTAAACCCTAAACCCCTAAACCCAAACCCACAGCTCCCAAGGTGGATACGGATACAGGGGAAAGTGCCAAGCAAAGCCTTTCAATCTCATCGGCTCCTTGGAACCCCGCTGACAGTTCGGCATAATATACTATAGGCTATAGGGGTCTAAATACTGTACTCACCTAAACTATTTAGGGGGTTCCTTATTGCAGCTATAGTATAATGGGCCTATTCTGATCATGAAAGCCCCGATATTAGAGGCCTGAATAATGCCAGTCCTTTGGGTTTCTTTATGGGCTCTTCTACAACATAGCCCAAACCTGGTTTAGGTTTTGGGGTTTAGGGTTTAGGGAATTAGGGTTTATAGGGTTTAGAGTTTAGGGGTTTTGGCCCAGGAGTGCAACGGCTTGTCCAAATGGTCCTGCAGCCAAAACAGCAACTGCGAGTTCGTGATCGGTTGAGAGCGATTGCTTGCCGTATGACCGACAGCGATTCCTGATAAGATTTCACTTTACAGGGTTAGGCTAGGGCTTATAGGGCTTATGAGGTTTATGGTTTAGGGGTTCTTGTGTTGTTGTCTCGGTTTGAGTTGCAGCGCTGCAAGCGGTGGCTTGCCACTGCAGTACTATAGGGGCCGAAACAACCACCAATGCTATTTCGGGGTTCCTGATTATGACTATAGTATAATGGCCCAAGATAATAATGAACTGCTGAAATTATTGAGGTCCCTTTTTTGCATACCCGAGCGATTTGGTAGCCTTTTCAATCAGCTTGACATGGTGCCGGCGACGCACTTCTGCATGCTCAGCACCAATACCCCAAACTTGCCTTGTTGGGCGATACTGAAAACCCGAACAAGAAATTACAAGAACCCACACCAGGAGAAGCACCGCGGTGGAGTGTCAGGGTCAAGCTTACCCATCGTCACTAAACACTGAACCCTAGAATCTTGCAGCCGAACACCGTGTTTTCTATGGATGAGCCGCGAGCGAAAGAGCTTCAGCGGCAGGGATGAGAGATGCAAAACCGAGAGCTCCGGTGGTTAAAGGGTAGGATTTTAGGGTGTAGAGATGCTGAAGGGATTCAGGGCTTGGTGCATTGCAGTCCCTGCTCAAAAAAAGAGATGTGGGTGTAGGATTTACGTGTTTGCAGGTTTTCTGTCGGCTTGCAAGGTTGTTTTGGGGGTCCGGTACTTCAGCTTCGGGCCATGAAGGTAGTTCTGCTTAGGGTTATAAGACGTGCTCCTGATCACGTACTAGACCAGATATTCGAGAGAAAACCTGAAGATGTTGCCCCTAAGAATTCTGAACACTCAATTTAAGGGACTTTGGTTAAGCCCTTGAGTCGAGCTGCGTTGTGGCGAGTTCTGGTATAATCGTTGAGGGCTTGGGGTGTTAGTAGGCAATGCAGGCCCCGATGCTATCGTCCGATCAGGAGTGGTGGGTTCTCTTCTTGCTACAGCAGAATATTGCAACGATTTCCTAGTGGTGATCAACTTCGTAGTGGTGATCGAGCTCTGGTTTGGGCAGACGAAGATAATCGTAAGGGTCCAAGTACCTCATAATCATATACTCCCCTAAAATATAGAGCTACATAACTACTACCCCAAACCAAGTACCTAATCATTGGGTAGTTTGGACCCTTAGGGCCTTAGGGTAAGCTGCTGAACCGTTTACCCCAAAACTTAGGTAGATGTGGGAAATAGCTCCCTCGCATTTTCGCCAGCGCTTCCCAGATGCCAGCCACAACCCTAAACCATAAACATTAACCGTAAACCCCTAAATGTGCACACTGAGGCGACTACACCGCACTTATGGAGGAGAATGTCGAGACGGCTTTAGCCCCACGCGATGTGCATTGGCCAAACAGTCTTACTGATCATGTGGCCTAGTCCGTTCCTACATATGTTATATCACATAAATAAATATACACATGTATATATATATATATATATATGTATACAGATACACACGAAACGGTATGTGTATGTATGTATGTAAATATGTATGTAAATATGTATGTATGTATGTATGTATGTGCGTATGATGTCTGGCTGGCTGGCTGGCTGGCTGGCTGGGTATGTATGTATGGATGTGTTCACGTATGTGAGTACATGTATGCATCTGTGTATGTATGGTATTCATATCACCATGAATATATGGTATCGTGTGTATGTAGATATGCATGCATGTATGTATATAAACACGTGTGCATGTGTACATGTCTATATGTGTACATACATGCGTCTAAGCCCAACTTTGGGCTCGCATGTGTATGTATCTTGTGCAGGTATCCGAGCCTGGTTCAGTATGCACATATATCTATGTGTACATCCACCTGTTAAAAACTTACATTTGTATGTATGTTCACTGCCACTCAAAAAACTCATAAGCTACCATACAATCGACAAGCCATGGTTTCTGCTACGAACGGCGCTTTGGCAAATCACATCTTGCACCAAACGAGGACGGGAGTATGGGAGTTGGTTTCCAGATATCTTCGCAAATCATTTAAATACCCCAAAGCCCGAATAGCATCACGAAGCCTGAAACCCCAAATCTAAGATTCGAGACCCTAAGCCCTCCAACACAAAGCCCTACCGGGTGTTAGTTGTTCAACCTTCATACCGAAGTTCCGTCATCCTTTACCAAGGTTTTTGGCAGTTGTAGCTTTGTGGTGGGATCGCAAGTTTTGCTTCGAAAGGTAGATGGTAGATCAGTGTATATTCAGCTGTTTGGGTGCTGTCACCATGTAGCTGCCAGAAAGTTAAAACATCATTCTCCTCGTGCTCTCAAGGTAAAGTATAAGGGATCCTAGCACGAATCCTCCTAAACCCATGTTCCAACTTTCTGGGGTTCACTGTAAGGGTTCAGGGTTTATAGGGTTTAGGGTTTCCTTTCTTCAGGGTACCCGGCAGTCGCAATAGGCCTGGATGCAGCAGAGGGTTATGGCTTTAGGGTATCCCTTGTGAACGAATCAGAACCCTAAAACCCCAAACCCAACCCTGAACCCTAAAACCCCAAACCCAACCCTGAACCCTAAAACCCTTTAAACCCTGAAACCCTAAAACCCCGAATCAGGTAAGTTCTCTCCGATGCACGCGGTGCCCGAAGGGTGTTGAGCTCTCAGTCGCTTCTGTTCGAGTGCAGCTTGCGAGGTTTCCCTAACCCTAGGACTCTAAGGACTGATATATTAAGGATTTTGGGCCCAAAGACCATCACATATTTCTGTATATATGTCTTTCTATACATATTTTTTGGCTTTTGGGCTATCTTGAGCCCCAGGGTAAGGGTCCAAGTACCTAATAATCATATACTCTCCTGAATCTTGGGTCCCAAACCCAAGTACCCAACTATCGGGCCCTTGGACCCTTAGGGTTAGGGTCTAAAGGTGGCCATTGGGATATGTACTGGGGTTTAATAGCATGCAAACAATGTGAAAAAAACATTTGTGCGTGAATATAGGGCTGTCATGTATGTAGGCGTTTCTACTATCATCATACAGCGCCTTTGCAAACCCTTCGAGGATTATCCGATATAGTTGGAACGATACAGAGAAGATTCGCATGGTTTTTTGTGCACCTGATCACAACAATATTCTGACACCTTCGGTGCCGAGTTAGTCTGTATATCAACTGAAGACAACCTTAAACCCTGAGCATAATCTACAAGCCAGGATAGTTAATCTGTATGATCCCGATAGTACAACTATGGTAAAATCTACCCCAAACCATATTCTCATTGTTGAGGCCCGCCCCCTAGACTCATGGGGGCAACCTGCCAAAAGTTGGCGGTCTTTGCTAAATTGGGGGCGGGGCTTAGACCTTAGGGGTCAGAAGGGGACATCCTAAACCCTAAACCCTTACAGTAGAAGCCCAAAAGTTAGAAACCCAATAGCTTCGATCCTTAAGAGTAATGCATAGGGACTCCCCAGCACTATTTGGCCTTAATCCGGTTTCCAACTTTCTGGGGTGTACTGTAAACCGTCCTTCAGTGGAGCCTTTCGGGTCCTTGATAGTAGCGTTTAGGCGTCGATTGGCCCTGAACCCGAAACCCTATAATTTTGGGGTTTAAGGTTCACGGCCTTTATTAGGGTTCATTTAAAGGGGTCTATAAAGGTTGCTACAAAAGGTCTATAAGGGTATTATAGTAATGTAGGAACCTGATTAAGAGACCTTGGTCCTTTCTTTATTAGGGTTCCCTCTATGAATCACACCATTTTGGGGGTTAAAGGCCAAGGGTTTCTTAATCCGGTTCCTACACTATTCCAGTAGCCTTATTATAGATTCCTTATAAGAACCCTTGTAGACACCTTTAAACGAACTCTAAAATAAAGGCCTTGGGTTTCTTTTCTCCGGTTCCGACATTAACCCTAAACCCTAAACCCTAAAACCTACCCTAAAGCCTAAGCCCTAATCCGACATTAGCCATCATCCTGGGTTGAGGGCATCCTTTCACTTGTCGTCTCCTTGGGCTACAGGCTGAGTTGAAGTGTCGGTCCTTTGGCTTCGCAGTCGAGGTTTGACATGAAACTTAGGGGCTTAGGATATTGTTTCTTAAGGGCTTAGGGTATTGTTTCTTAAGGGCTTAGCGTATTGCTTCTTAAGGGCTTAGGGTATTGTGCCTTAAGGGCTTAGGGTATTGTTTCACTTTGTATTCGGTCTTCAAGATTCAACATGCAGGATTTCGGTTTGGTACTTGGAGGCCCTTTTGACTTAGTAAGTCTACTTAGTACCCCCTAGAAACCCCATTATAATCCCCATAACCCACCTTACTAACCCTACTTACTAAGTCAAAAGGGCCTCCAAGTAAGAAGCCCTAAACCCTATAGATTCCTTTAAGGAACCCCTATAGATCCCTTTTAGGACCCCTTTAAAGGAACCCCTAACCTTACTAAGTCAAAAGGGCCTCCAAGTAGTGTCATTCACCCCAAAGCACTGAGCTGTGGGGGCCGTGGGTCTCCAATCACGGGTTGAGCCTTCAGCGCCAAAGTAAGCCGCGGTGGCCACGAAAAGGGGGCTCCCGACAATAAGGGCTACCTTATTTTGGGATCCTGATTATAAGGATCTTACTATTTAGGGTGTTTTTTTAGGTACTCCCGTATATTTTGTACATTCGGCTGGAGGTTTAGGGTTCGGGATTAAGTGTCCATGATTTGCAGGTTAGGGTCTAGGATCTACGCTATGAAAGTTGGGGCTTTGGGTCTAGAGGGTTTGGGGTTTTCCTAATGGCTTCGGTTGCTCGGGATGCTCCAAGCAACAGGCGACAAGTGAATGGGACGGGTCAAGATTCCGAGGTTCCAGCGTTTGTTTAGACCTTTAGGGTTTAGGGTTTAATATAGGGACCTAAATAATTACTAGTACTATTTCGGGGGTTCTTTATTATAGTTATAGTATACTGGGCACCAAAACCCCATTCCAATTATTATGGCCCCTATACTGCGGAACAATGTTGGGCAAGCTGAGTCAGCTATAAGGTCGTCGAGCTTGCAGCGAACTTGTCGCGTCTAGTCTGTGGCTTGCCCTATGAAGCTCTACTGTCCAGGGCTTAGGGTTTAGGGTTACTATACTGTTATGCCGCAGCTTATAGCAGCTTGCACTTGATGCCAGGGTTTTATCTAAGCATGTCTTGTTGGACCTACTGGATCTGCGATGCAGGAGACTTGCACTGTGGTAGGCATATAGTAATATAGTACCTTGCACCACGTACCTTGCATTTGATGCTTTACAGCAACTGTATGTCCCTGAATAGCCGGCTTGCCTCATCTTATGCTGTTTATCAAAAAAAGAGCCTTGAGCTTGATTAAGCTTTAGGATTTAGAGTAGGGCCCAGGGCTTGATTATAATGTCTCTTTGGTCTTAGGTCCTAGAGTCTGTTTAGGGCTCAGGGCCCTCAAACAGCCTGACTCATGGAGGTGGCCGGGCAGCCATAGCACCCAACCATGCAGAATGCAGTTACAGTCGAAAAACCCACCTCTGAAATGGCCGGCCCCATAGACTTGCAAGGGAGACCCCATGATAGAACCTTAAAGTTGTACCCAGAAAGGGTTTGGCGGTTCGGAGCTGCACTTCTATGCCATGCGCTGAACTGGCAGCCTACTGCGCGATATACAGTTAGCCATGTTCGTGACTCGACTAGCAAGAGTGTGGGGAATAGGGTGGGGGTTTAGGGTTTGGGGTATGAAGGACATGTTGCTTTTGAGTGATATGTTGCCTCGTGCCTCAGAAATCACGGAGCTTTGCTTCACTGGTTAACATGCTGATGGCTTGGCTTTGCCGAGAGTCAGCGGCAAACAAACCAGATTCGCAAGCCGTGCCCGTTCATGAGCCCTAAGCGCTGGCACCCCTAAACCCGTTATTCCTGTACTTTAGTGTGTTGCTCGTTGAGTGCGACCCATCTAGGCGAGCGAAAAAAGCACCAGAAAAAAAAAAAAAAAAAAACAAACCTAGGTAGACTGGAGACCCTGTGCCCTAAGCTCTAGACCCCCAGAGCCCCAACCCCAAACCCTAACCTTGACCTAGTAATAGAGTAGGTAACCTTTAACCCTGTTGGGGTACTATGATCCCTGTATAACTCCAATATACTCCCAAGGGTTGACGTTTAGTCGTGCAGGGTACTGGACAAGTAGGTAAACCCTCAAACACTGGACCCGAAAAGCCCTAGCCCCAAACTCTAACCCTTAACCTCCAAAACCCAACCTTAAACCCTAAACCCTTAACCTCCCAATTCCAACCTTAAACCCTAAACCCTGAACCTCCAAAGCCCAACCTTAAACCCTAAACCCTTAACCTCCAGAACCCAACCTTACACTCTACAGCCCTGAGCCCGATCTTCTGGGAAGACATGGCAACTCCCAGAGTCCTCGTGGCCCTTCATAGTATGGGTTTAGGAGTTAGGGCTTAAGAGAAGGAAATCCTCAATATTTTTAGGGTGCTCTAGTCGTGATGTCATCTTAGATCTTAGGAGCGGGATGGGTACCGTTTTTCACACGTTGTCCCCTATAGTCAACTTGCCGGCGCTTGTGAAACTCAGCAATTAAGTGGTTAACGTGGTTTAAGGGGTTAGTGTTTTTAAACTCCAAAGGTTAACTTTCAGCGGATGCTTCCTCAAAACCTGCCCCGTCCGTCTGAATTTTAGTATTTCTACGTGAGCCCCAGAAAGTTGGAACATGAGTTGAGGAGGATTGGTGCTAGGATCCCTTATACTTTACCTTAAGGGCATAACATTCTGGCTTCTACTCTAGGCTTCAGGGTGTACTATAGCGGGCCTGAATAATTACCTACCCTATTTTGTGGGTTCCTTACTGTAATTATAGTCGAATGGGCCGCAAAAACCCTGTTCTAACTATCAAGGCCCTTATATCAGTTTTGTATGTGTTTCTCAGGCCGCAGAGTCTCGATGTTCAGAGTTTATAGATAGGGGTTTCCGAAAACAGGGGACCCTAACATAGTACCCTGAATTATAGGATCCTTATCATAACGGCCCAAAAATTTCCGGAAACTCCCAGAAGAGATGGCCCTACCCTAAGGCTCCATAGTAGTTGCTTTGTGGAGTTCATATATAGAATCCTATAAGGTAATCCCAAAAACGAACTACTATGGAGCCTCGGGGTAGACCCTGCCGAACTGAAAAAACCCTACAGAAAGGCCTTCTTCGACAACGTGTCGATCGGTCTTGGCTGCAAGTTCTCCAATGCCACTACCGAGGCTTCTTTGGTGGTTTAGGGTTAGGGTTTTGGGGGGCTTAGTCCGTGCTTAAAAAAGGCGGGCTTGGGATTCAATGTTTAGGTGTTCTCCCCATGTACGGGCTGAATCTTTTGGTTGCTAGGTTCAGGGGTCTAGCCTTTCGGGAGTCCAGTGTTACGGCTTGTGCGTAGGCACGCAGGTGTTAGAGCCTCAACTGGCAACTGTCTTTATCGCATTCACAACTTGGAGGCCCTTTTGACTTAGTAAGTCTATACTTAGTATCCCCCAGAAACCCTATTATAATCCCCATAACCCACCTTACTAACCCTACTTACTAAGTCAAAAGGGCCTCCAAGAAGTGTGCATGATCTTTGAAGTTGGCAAGGCCTCTACCAATAAGCGCTCAAATCCTTTGTTTAATTTCAACCCCTGAACCATGAGACCTTATGCCCTAAACTCTATAAGACCTTTGTGGAGCCCTTGGGAACCTCTGAAAGCGTGGGTTAAGTACAGAGCGAGAGAGAGAGAGAGAGAGAGAGAGAGAGAGAGAGAGAGAGAGAGAGAGAGAGAGAGAGAGAGAGCGAGCGAGCGAGCGAGCGAGCGAGCGAGCGAGAGAGAGAGAGAGAGAGAGAGAGAGCCGAAGTGGACAACAAATGGCTGCGGACCTCCCTTTGAAAAAAACTGGACTTTGAGTGCGGAAGGTACTTCGCCACCAAGTTGGATCCCAAGCAGTCGCGCCATGTCCTAAAACACCCCATTACTTGAGCTTTTGAATCCCACGGACCCAGTACACCAAAGCCATCTGCTCGACTGAAGACTGATCTCCCAGAGAGCCCGATACTCCTTAATTAAGGAATATAGCTTAAATCATAATATGAAGCCCCTTATAATTTAAGCCACATTCCTTAATTAAGGGGTATTGGGCGCTCTGGGCTAGAGATCTCAATGTGGGGTACTTGCGCCCCTGCATATGCAGGCAGAGTTTACACTGGATCCCAATATGCGGCTTGACCGATCGATGCAGGGTTCCAGGGCTGGGGCGTAGCTGCTGTGGGTTTTGGTTAACCCTAGGGATCTAAGGACTCATACATGAAGGCTTGTGGGCCCAAAGACCATACTATATAAGGCTTTTGGGCTATTTTGATCCCCAGGGTAGGGGTTTCGGACTGAGAGTTTGCGATGCTGAGGGTCAGGCATTTTGGCTGAGGGATTCTTCGTCGGAGTGGTCGTGCCACGAAGGACGCGCACATGCAGACTTGACACTTCGTGACCTCGCCAACAAACTCTCAACGTTTACAGCCTTACGCATTATACATGTGGGTGGTTGTCAAAATTAGGGTCCCTTTTTGGGTCCCTAATAATATCATTATTATTATTAATAACGGACATCAGTTATAATACGGCACCTAATATTTAGGGTACCCAAGAAAGGGTCCCAATTTTGACAACCACCCATGTTCCTGAAACTTGCAGGATGCAGCCGAGAGGTCCAGTCCTGTTTGTTCCAACTGTGCTACCGGGGGAGTCCTGAACTGGTTGCGGTAAACACGGTTTAGGCTTTATGGTTTAGGGTTCCCTGAGGGTCCATGTACTCATATAGCATATACATTGGCCTTAATGTAGTCAAGTCCGTATATAGGTACTTTGGGGCTCATGTATCTCTATATGGGTGCATGGACCCTTAGGGATTAGTACAGCTTCCACCTGACTACAATACTTTCATTACAGCCTATTACCCTTAGGGATTAGTACAGCTTCCACCTGACTACAATACTTTCATTACAGCCTATTTCTCAAGCTTTTACCCGGTTTGCCGACTCTCTCGGATTCTTCAGTTTAGGGTATAGGGTTTTCTTAGTTGTTTAGGGTTTGGGGGTTTCAGTTTTGCGCATAGTTTTTTTTTTTTTAAGTTGTTTAGGGCTTGGGGGTTTGGGGTTTAGATATTAGAGTGACTCTTTTATACTTGCGTACAGTATGCGAGCAGGTCTGGGCAATGTTATGTTTTGGACGAGCCGCCCTCTACAATCGTAGGATTAGCGGACCAGGGACTTCGAATATGGCTTGAATTCAGGAATGAACCTATCCCAACTCGTACCCGGGATCTTGCCATAACTTAATGTATATCTTCCTCAATTAAGGGGTATTGCAAGGCCTGGGTACGAGACGAATCGGTTTGCTGTTCGGTCGTCTCTTGTCGGTTCCGGTTTTTATGGGTTGGTGCATTTTGTTGTTGTTGCTGCCTTGGCGGTGAATTTCATTCTGAGTTCGCTTTAGCTGCAACCTCCAACACTCGAGCAGTGTTGCTGCAGATTCGCTTCTTACCGTTTCCTGGAACTCCAAACCCTAATGTGGGGGGGAGTATTCGCCAAAGCTATCTGGGGGTTGCTTCTTATAACTTATAACTACTGTGAAATATATATTACCCCGGAACCTACCTCTTCTTGTTTTTTAATAAGCTCATGCTTGACGTCCGCAGTTCAAGCTTACAGCTCCAATCACACGTGGGGCTGTGCCAATCGCTCCTGTCTTTGTCAGCACTTCAGTTCCCTGCTTCCGGTCCTGGATCTAACATCGCCGAAAGCACAAACCGCTACGATCCTCAACGCCATACTTCTCAAGATTTGGTCTAGGTACATGTTGGTTAACATGCTGTATGCTTGTACGTACCGTGTAGTCACGTCTGTAGTTAACTCCGCAGCGTCCCAGAAAACCTCGGCACATGCAATACTCCACATCAACAGCTCACGCAAGGCTCGCCTCTGAGCTGAACCCCGAGGAGGACAAGTGGACAGACGAGGCAGCTACTAGCATCCGGATCAGCCAACAAGCCTATGAGCAGTTCATGAAGCAACAGGTATGCCTTGCACCTGGCCCCCGAACTTCGCATAGAACCACAGCGCATACCTTGAAACCTCATGCATACTCTTCACACACTGCTCCAAAACGCCTGCATGGTGAACTATACAGACCTCAGCAAGTACGAACGCCATAAAATACCTCCAAAACCTGTTACACAGATAATCTCAACTTTTCAACTATTGGGCATGTTATAAGGTAGTCGATTCTGAAAGTTGCAACTTTTGTTCCTTGGGTGTTGGGCCAGTGAGTATACATTATCTTTGTGCATACCGTCGTAGCACAAGAGTATCCATTACTCCACGAACGAGTAATAAAAGAAAAAAGCTAAGTGGCTCCTGACGGAAAGGCTGCATAATCGGCTACTTGGTATCAGGATCCTCAAACCATGGAGCCTAGCCCCAGTCTTTCGAAGCTCCCTACTGTAGAAGCCTCAACAATTACCATGATTATTCCTTAGGTTTCCTTATTGTAAACTAGGTAGGCCTTTGGGACATTTTATATTTTCCCTTATTGGGCATAATAGGACCCTATGTACGAATATTTTTCAGAGGCTTTGAAGGGCCAACCTAGTAAATAAATATACCATCATCTTCCAATTAGTCTCTCGAAGCCCCCGATGACAATCCTCCTTTTCCGCTCCTGAGCTCCTTCGATTTTGTCGCTCCGCTGAGTTCAGGGTCCTTATTTAGGGTTTACTCCTAGGACCCAGAGTAGGCCCTTATTCCCTTTTTTTGAGGGTTTAGGTTCCCTTATAAGCCCCTTTAAACCAAAAAGGGCACCCTTTTTATTCCTAGCTTACTCTTGGGTCTAGACTCCTTTTCCTTTGTTTCTTCAGTCTCAAAAAATGCTAAAGCCTCGAGGCTGTTGCCATGAGTCTTTGGGGGGGATTCGGGTGTTATTCGGGTGTTGCATATAGTCTTACTGTATAACTGCCCAGAGAAGCTCCTCAGAGCATTGGCCCGATCTAATCATGTAGACACCAACTTCCTGGTAAGCTTCGATGTCTTCAGCTGGCGGTCTTGCAGGCGCCGTGGCACAGAATCAACGGCTAGCACTAATCCGGGTCGGGTACACTTACTGCAACCAGAAGACAGCTACGATAACAGCTTGTGAACCCAATAAAACTTCACCGACCCGACAGAAGTTTTCATAGACTTTACACCTTCCGACGAACCGTCGAACAAACCCGATACCCAATGAGCCAGCTGCTTGCACAGGAGTTGGTCAAATGCTTTGAGCACGAGGCAATGGGACGGGGGCGGTTCGGGTCCTGCGGTTTTTGGCTTGGGGCTTACAGAGTTTAGGGTAGGGGTCCAGAGAGCCCAATACCCCTTAATAAGGAATATGGCTTAAATCATAATATGAAACCCTATATAATTTAAGCCATATTCCTTAATTAAGGGGTATTGGGTTCTCTGGGTTTGGGGTTTAGGGTTTAGGATCAGGGTTTCTGGAGAGCTCCATAAGGGCTGCGTAGGGTTCGTAAAGGGGCTTTTGTTTTTTTGGCGGCGTTCCGTTCTTCCCAAGCCCTCGAAGAATTCACAGCCGAGCAGCTTATGAAGGGGGCCCAGACGATTGCAACAGGATTGTAGGATTTGCCTGTGCAGACAACAGACTCTCGCAGCCCAAGATCTTCAAGCAGCCAAGACTCAGACTTCTTGGTCCAAAACCCAAACTTTTCAACTTTTGGGGCTTTTGTGTGGTAGTCTCATTCTCAAAGTCTGCGGTTTGAAGCCTATGGGTATTTAGGGGAAGTAGGAATCCAAGAGCCAATCAGGGAGAGCCCCAGAAGCTCCTCAGACCCGACATTTTCCAGGGATCTACAGCCCCAAGGGTCCCATGTACCGATATAGTAGAATGTAGGGTTTCCATATTAGGAATAACTATAATGAGTTTAGGGTTTAGGGTTTAGGATTTAGGGTTTAGGGTTTAGGGTTTAGGGAATAACTATAATGACTTAGGGAAGTATCCCCCATAACAGTACACAGGACCCTTTGGGCAGGTGAGTCTTTTGATAGATGCGGTTGTGTAAGGCATGGTACGGGCTTTTCTATGCCTGCTTTCAGGGGCCCACCTTGATTCCTCTTATTGAGGGCCAGTTGTTCGCTGTCCGAAACTTCCCCCATTAGAATTATTTGTCGGCAAATCAGAACTCCTCGCGAAACATAGCTTTCCATCCAGAAATGGAACAGCTGGCCGTTGCACCTCGAACTGCTGGTAGGCATGCGAATTACTATCCATGCTGGGACGAGCACACGAATAATCATCTTCCGATACACCGTGAAGCCAGCAATTTCAAGCAAGCATCGGCGTATTGTCGCCTACGACGCCTATATGAGCCAAGCCCAAAACCTAAACCCTAAACCCTAAACCCTAAACCCCTAAACCGTGGCCCTTAACCGTTCTCGGGTGACGGCGGAAGCCCTGAGCAAGGCCTGCCGCATCAAAGCCAGCTTCCAGGAAATCAACGCCGAGGAATTGGTACTGAGAGCCCGCAAAGAGTGGGTGGGGTCCTAGGCACAGCCCTTAGGGTCCAAAAAAACCAAATAATTGGGTACTTGGGCTTAGGATAGAGAAGTGCACCTCAAAATTATATAAAAGAGTATATGATTATCGGATCAGCCAAGTGGGAGCCAAAACATGATTATTAGGTACTTGGACCCTTAGGGCGGTATCTACTATCAGGGTTGTGGACTTTTGTAGGTACTGCAGTTGCCAGGCTGCGACTCACAAAATTGTCGATGTCGCTATGTTTTGCAGTCTGCGTTAGAAGCTGCCCCCACCCTGTAATAGTGGTATAATAGGAATATAATCGGGCCCTAATATAATATTCATATAATCCTTATAGTCACTATTACAGGGTGGGGGCAGCTTCTAAAGTCTGCGGTTGACTTGAAGGCCGGGTTCACCTTCCAGGGTGCTATGGGAGCAGGATAGGCTTGCGAAACCTCTGTGGGGTTCGAAATGGGAGTTTCCGAAATTTGGGGGTACCTTATTTTGGGGTCCCTGCAATAAGGATCGTACTATTTAGGGTATTATATCAGGGTCCCCTATGTTCGGAAACTCCCAAAGCTTGTGCCTTCAAACCCTATGACGAATGCCACGTTTGCACAAGGCCAAGAGCATTGGTGTCCGGTGGCTTCGGCGCGTTGAGAAGGACAAGGCAGACGTGAAGCTGGGAGCGCGCCAGCGGCAGTGAGCGAGGGCCTGTCGGGTTGGGCGTGAACGTTCCTCTAATATCCTAGTAGTGGAGGTAACCTTTACGTAAACTTTTTTGGGGGGGGTACTACGATGCTCCCTCTATATCTATATATACTATATCCCAATAGAGTTCCGACGGTTAACCTTTAGTTCCCCAGGGTACTGGCCAAGAAGGACAGGTATCAGAACTGCGAGAACCCCGGTGTGGTAGCTGCGACGAAGCGTTGGGGGTGGAGGTTATCGAATCGTCGGCGCTTAACCCGCCAGAATGCCGAAAACAGATGATGATACGGCATGTAGCCCTTAGGGCTATCATAATTATCCATAACCAAGAGTTTCTTGCATGGGTGGATGGATGGATGAATGGATGGATGGACGTCTGTATGCACAGCTACACATATACAAAGCTCCTGAGTCAAGGGCTGGAAAGGCGA
The DNA here is from genome assembly GCA_905221615.1 of Symbiodinium sp. CCMP2592. Taxonomy (NCBI): domain Eukaryota; class Dinophyceae; order Suessiales; family Symbiodiniaceae; genus Symbiodinium; species Symbiodinium sp. CCMP2592. The sequence goes on along the minus strand of CAJNDT010005001.1, from coordinate 561,910 downwards.
CGAGCCTTCGCAAAAGCGTTGCCGTCAATTACAAAAGCTGTCAAGAAAAGTCTTAGAGTTCAGTTTAGAGTTTAGGGGTTTAGGGTTTAGGGCTCAGGGTGTGGGGTTTCAGTCTTCTGTAGTCCCTGAAGCCAGCAGGCCAGCAACGCCGAAACCTTCATCTGCAAATGCGGACGCCCAAAACAGGCTGAACCCGACGCCCCGCATGGAGGAGCCAACTAACGAAATTCCTACCGCCCCTAGTTCACAAAGTGGTCGTGTCTTCTTGTTCTGAAGTCCTAGCAGTCGAGGAGGTAACCTTTAACCTTTTTTGGGTAGTGTAGTCCCTACATAATCCCTTTATAACCGAAAAGGTTAACCTTTAGTTCCCCGTGATACCCGACAAGTAGGAAGTTGTCAAGTCTTGCAAGGCCCTAGCCCTAGATCAGGCCATCCTTTGGCGCCCGAAACTCCTACAGTAAAACTTCATACGCTAGGCCCTAAACCCTAAGCTTGAGCTGACCTGTGAACCTTAATTAGTCAGAACCTATGTAGAACAGAAGCCCCGCTAAACCCTCATGTCTCAAAGCATAGGCATACCTTAACCCGAATAACCTAGCTTTTTAAGGACTTATACAAGAAATCATAATAAGGAACCCTGAAAAGGTAGGTTATTCAGGGTTAAAGTAGACCATGCCCCAACACTGGAGGGATTGTTGACCTGAGGGCAGACACCTGCGAGCGCTCCTGCGCAGCCGCGCCATAGCCACTATGCTTGCCAGTTTTAGAGCTTTAGGGTTTAGGGCCTTATAGTGAGTAAGAGTATTCCTTAGAAGTCCCACATATAATGATCCTACAGTACGTATGCCCCAAAACGGCATTCCAATCATTAAGGTCTCTATAGCAATTTACGACTTGTTCTTGGCAGGATACAGGGCGTTTTGATCTTGGTATTCTACGGATTTGTGCCGGATGGTTCAGCTTCTCAGTTCTTTGACCGGGGCATGTAATGTAGAAATCTGATTAAGAAACCTTGGGCCTCTATTTGGGTTCTTTATATGAATCCTACTTTTGTGGGGTTATAGGGCCCGGGTTTCTTACTCAGGTTCCTATACCAGTACATTAGGCAGATAACCTTAGACAGTTTATGTTGCGGAGCTGGGGTTCAAGGTGTTGGGTTCTGAGTGTTGTGTCGGTGCTTCGCGTTTGCAGCTTGGGAGGTTTTGGCTTCGTGCCAAGATTTGTGCAAGGCTTAGGGATCATAAGGTGGTGTGGGATTGTGGGCGCAGTGTTCTCCAAGACGTAAACTCAAACTCCAAGCAAAGTTCCGACACATCTAGAGTTTAGGGGTTTAGGGGTTTAGAGGTTTAGGGGTTTAGGGTTTAGGGGTTTAGGGTTTAGGGTTTAACATTTTTTTGAACTGCCTCGACCCGAATGTAGCAGCTTTCTTGGAATCCGTTCTGTATCAAGAACATTACGAAAGAGAAGAGCCAAGCAAGATGTACTTTCAGGCGCCCTTACTAAAGCCCCGAACCCAAACTCCTAAGCCAGTGGTCGGAAAGAGGTGTTCAATACCTTAAACCCTAAACCCCTTTTCACTCAACAGACTCCGAACCATATGCCCCGCCTGGATTGTCCGAGTGTGAGCCCCGAAACCCCTTAACCCTAAGCCCCTGAACCCTACTCCCCGAAACCAAAAGCACCCCGGATCTTCTACCGATCCCCACCCGAGGATATCCTTAAACCCTAAACCCCTACACCCTAAATCCCTAAACTCTCAAAGCACACAGCACTAGAGATTAATCGAAGATCCCTTTGAGGTTCGCTTGAATCAGCGGGTTCCACAACCGTCCCTTAAGGGTTGTACAAGTCCTTTTCAAGGCCTCGTCAGGCTTGTCCGAGTTGCGAGAGCGTAAACCCTTACACTCTGCTCCCCTAAACCCAAAGGGTCCAAAGTACCGATATAGTGGAATGTAGGGTTTCTATGTTCGGAATTACTATTATGATTTGGGGAGGTATTCCCCATAACAGTACATAGGACCCTTTGGGAAAGCAAATGCACGCCGAATCTTCTGCCGATCCCCACCCGAGGATATCTACCTCGGAGCGCTGACCCGCTCTCAGGTCCGGGATCCCTTTTGCTTACCTTTGGTCAGTGCCTTTAGACCCTAAACCCATGGAAAGGGGCCTTATAAAGGGTTACTGTAAGGGATCTATAAGGGTCCTTTACCAAAGGGTCCTAGGTTCTGTTATGGGCGATACTTCCCCAAATCATAGTAGAAATTCTTAAGGTAGAAACCCTACATTCTACTATATAGGTACTTTGGACCCTTTGGGTTTTGCTTACCTTTGGTTAGTAGGGATTGGAAGCATGGCGTAATGGAAACCCTAAACCCTAAATCCTAAACCCTAAACCCTAAACCCTAAATCCTAAACCCTAAACCCTAAACCCTAAATCCTAAACCCTAAACCCTAAACCCCATTTGTGTCCCAGCCCCCCTTCCCTACTAAGCAAAGGTAAGTTTGGGGCTTCTGTAAGCGCCTTGAAGGTTTAGGGCAGTTGAGGGATTTAGCGTTTAGGGCCTAGGTTCAGGATTTACGGTTCCCAGACCTTCCTTAAAGGAATCTATAAGGGTTCTAGTTTCTTTAAGGGTTCCTTTAAAGGAATCTATAGGGGAACTCCAGAAAGTTGGAATATGGATTAATGGTAGGATCCCCTATAACTTACCTTAAAGGGGTTATATACGATAATGATATTCCAACTTTCTGGCTTCTACTGTAGGGCCTAGGTTCAGGATTTACGGTTCTTTTAAGGGCTTAGTGCTTGGGGATTCAGGCTTTAGTGCTTAGGAGGGTTTGAAGGCCCTGAAAGATTCTGCATGAGGGTGTAGCCAGAGACTACATGGTAGTCTAGGTAGGGCTTTGGGGGCATTTTTATATTTTCCCTTATTGGGCTTAAGAGGATCTTATTATTTACTAATATTTTTCAAAAGCTTTAAAAGCCCCACCTAGTAGTTTAATGTATCCATGGAAGGAGCCGACACATGTTTAGCAAGGTTTAGCTTCCAGTGGGTAGGTTCTGGTTCTGGGACCATGTAGGTCAGATGGCAGCTTGCTCGTGTCTTGGTGTGCATTCTCCTCCGAACATGAAGCATGGAGGTAGGAACCGAAAGATGGTAGTAGTATTGTATCCTAACTCCGAACTCGAAACCTGAATCCTGCACTCTCAGCCTAGACTGTTCCCACCCTAACCCTAAATGCATGAGTGAAGGTCGGTCGAAAAGCTAAACCCTAAACCCTAACCTTAAATGCCTGAGTGAAGGTCGGGCGAAAAGCTATCTATATTGCTGCGAGCATCGACCCAGAGCGGGAGAGCTTGGAAAGAGACTCGGCATTGGTGTACTGGGGGCCTTAATAGTGAGCATTTGGGCCCCGCGAACCCGATAAAAATGCGAGGCAGCAGTCGCAGCGCACCTCAATCCCAGACCTTGATCCACCGTTCAGGGTTTAAGGGTTTAGGGTTTAGGATCCCCGCTGTCACGGGCTTCGGATTGCCTAAATATAGAAGGGCTCTCCTTCGATTTGTTCCCGATCGAGGTGGTGAGGTTCATCCCAAGCCACGCACCCTAAACCCTAAACCCTAAACCCTAAACCGTTTCCAGCTTTAGAGGGGAGCCCTCAAGCCCTGGCTCTTGTCCTGAACCTTCCTCCATCCCCGTCCGGAAAACAGCGTTTGAGCATGACCGGGACCTCAGACGGACGGGGGGGTGGGGGCTTCTTGAAGGTTCATGGGCGGCTGGGTTTGACGTGTTCATTTTACATGGTACAGCTTTCACACTTAACCCTACTAAGCGCTGCCGGCGATTCGTGAAGTTGGCATGGTGTAGGAGGAGGACGGATCAAGGTCAGGTCAAACCTAGCTTAGGCCATGTTGGGGTGGTACATGTTTGCCACAAATATGCGAAGGTAGTGCTTTGACTTTGGTGCAGGTGAGCTTGTGGATCCTACTCGATCCCAGGATCTCCAGTCAACCCATACCTAAACCCCAGGCCGAGACTCCCTATAATCCTATACTCCTCTACACCCCTACGCCCTTCCGTAATCCTATCATGTTCTACCCTATCTGATCCTAAAATTTGCTTTCCTGTACTCCTATGTACGCACCCCTAAATTCCCTAAAAGGTACCCAAACCCCAACCCCGCAAGCCAACAAAAGGTAGGTATCATGCATTGTAATTGTAGCTTGGTCACTCGGATGAAGCTCCGTTGAAACAATCCCGGCCGCTATTCCGCATGTACAGCCGTGTGATAGAACTCAAATAGCTCTGAGCCCTTACGAGGGACCCTATTGAAATCATTGAGGCCCCTATCGTACTTCACACGAGGTGCAGACATTTCCCTGGCTGTGCCACTGCGATTGCTATTGGCGCAGGCATCAGTCGCTTGGCTGACGAGTAGGGCCCCAGTATTTTTCTTGGCGGTTAAGGGTTCCGGGCTAGGACATTCACAGGAAGCAATGCAAGTTCACTTGAGGATGACAGGAGAGAGAGATAGAGAGAGAGAGAGAGGGAGAGAGAAAAAAAGAGAGAGAGAGAGAGAGAGAGAGAGAGAGAGCGAGAGGAAGAATGCAAGTTCAGGTTCAATCGAGCACATGTGGTTGCTTTCACACATCTGCGGCATGGACGCCTTCATGCTGTGATCTCTGCCTAGAAGTATATGCGTGTATAACCATGATCTACGGTCACGAACTTGTCGCCCGCACTACCAACACCACCAACGTAATCTGCTCAAATGCACTTTGCGTTTACCCTAAACTGCAGCGTCCACAGGCGTTAGGTGTCGGAAATATCCGAAGCCTTGAAACCTCGACCCGGAATCCCAAACAGATTCCTGAGCTGCAAACCGGTGTACCCTAAAACCTACTTGGAGGCCCTGTTGACTTAGTAAGTCTACTTAGTATCCCCCTAGAAACCCCATTATAATCCCCATAGCCCACCTTACTAACGCTACTTACTAAGTCAAAAGGGCCTCCAAGTAAGAAGCCCTAAACCCTATAGATTCCTTTAAGGAACCCCTATAGATCCCTTTTAGGAACCCCTTTAAAGGAACCCCTACTTACTAAGTCAAAAGGGCCTCCAAGTAGTCGCAGACTGCCCCGCCCTAACCGGCACAAGTCCGAGCTGAAGATAAGAGTTGTAGGGCACTACCCTGAGGCTCCATAGTTCCTTTTCTAGGACCCAGAGTAGGCCCTTATTCCCTTTTTTGAGGGTTTAGGTTCCCTTATAAGCCCCTTTAAACCAAAAAGGGCACCCTTTTTATTCCTAGCTTACTCTTGGGTCTAGTTTTTGGGGTTCATAAATAGTATTCTATAAGGTAATCCCAAAAAGGAACTACTTTGGGGCCTTAGGGTAGGTCCTACAATTCGTTTCCCTATTTTCCCGCCGCCGTCTTCCCGAAGACCCTAAGGAGGGAGCGGAATCCTGCGAGACGACATCCTGAATAGCAAAGATCACTAATCCCAGGTCCACGAACCTGGCAATTACGATTCCATAGCAACGATTAGCCGTAAACCCTAAACCCTAAACTAAACTCTAAACCCCAAATTCTGAACCCTAAACCAAAACAGCAACAGCGAAAGTCGCCCAAGCTCTTCGCACATCCCCGATGTAAGGTGTAGAAGCCCACTACCTACCCCAAACCAGTTCGACGCCACGTTGCAGCTTAGAGGCTCCTAGGTGTTGTTACGGAGGCTACTTTCCCAAATCATAATGGTAATTCCTGATACTATAGACACCTTTTCAACTACATAGGTCCTTAGGACCCTTTGGGATTCGTAAGTGTGCCGAGCCGCTGAGGATGCCACGCCTGCATCTCTGCTGCAATTTAGGGTTGAGTTTAGGGGTTAAGGGTCTAGGGTTTAGGGTCGAACTTGTTCGCAATCACGCAGTCGATAGAAGCAAAATCAGAAGTTTTGGCGCGCTAACCTTCATGAACCTTGTCGTCAGGTTGATAGCCGGAGAAACTCAACCTACGCTCAACACGAAGTTTCGGACTTTTCTGCTTGTGGGGCATTAGGAATGCGGCATTAGATTAGAGTTCTTCTACAGAGCTTACACAGAGGTTTCTACAGGGCTACAGGTTTCTTAGGGGTAATTACTTAGAATTTTTTTGTTATTGTAATCCCTAAGAAACAGCTAAAATTATGATTTTTGCTAGGGTTCTAAGTTCAGTATAGGTTTTTTTGATTTGGCTTGGTTGGTGTAGCAGGTTAGTCCTCTTCGGGGTTCTATAGTTTCGAGGTGTGTGGCGTTTGCTGCACCAGGATGCAAACGACCTTCCCAGAGTCGGTAATATTAATATCGGCCCAAATAAATAAGTCGTCAAACGAACACGTATGGAAGAATTAGCACTTCCTTTATGTGTGGAACCATATATGAAGCCACAGCACCATGCTCGCTTCAGACTGTTGGGCGAAGCCAGTTGTGAAGGTGACGGACCCTGTGTGATTCAGCTACGGATTCGGGTTCCGGGTTCAAATTTGGTTTGGCTCGGGTTTCCGAGTAGTAGAGGATGAAGATGTTGTAGCAGACCGGATGTTGTAAATCCTTGCTTGGAGATTGGGGTTCAGGGTTTGCCGGCTTACGGCTCAGCTACAGTAGCCAAGTCTCCTGGCAATGGTACACGCAACCCGAAACCCCTAAACCCTAAACCCCTAAACCCCCTAAACCCTAAAACCCTAAAACCCTAAACCCCTAAACCCCTAACCCCTAAACCCTAAACCCCTAAACCCCCTAAACCCTAAACCCTAAACCCCTAAACCCCTAACCCCTGAACCCCTAAACCCCTAACCCCAAAGACCATGACCGACAAGGCGGGTTTTCAGCGCAACCTTGGGTGGGTTAATGTACGGTAGAAGTTAGGTACGGCCCCCACTCAGTAATAGTTGAACAATATTCACAATATAGTTATATTAGGACCTTAATAGTAGCCCTATTATAGACTCTTACTGTAAGGGGGCCGTACCTAAGGTAGAAGCCAGAAAGTTGGAACATCATTATCCGCATGCCCTTAAAGTAAAGTATAAGGGATCCTAGCATTATAATCCTCCTAAATCCATGTTCCAACTTTCTGGCTTCTACTGTGGGGCTTAGGGGCGAAGTATGGGCTTCTATCAAAATCGCGACCTGCGCTTAAATCTAGAGCCAAAAAGCCCAAACCGTAGACTCTTCAAGCATCAACCGGCAGCAGTACCTAGCATCATATGATCCAAGCACCTGCTACTCAAGACTATGGGACGACTTTCAGCGGTTAGGGTTGGGGTTAAGGGAAGTTTGTGTATAGTAGTTGGGTGCGCGCACGCACACGTTTTAGGAGAATGTCGTCCCCTATATAACTGAAAGTATAAACTTTCGGGGCGTGTGAACTCAGGAACTAAATTTATAGGTTCTTTTTAGGGCCCGGACCCGAAAACGAGGTGGTGATGGACTCCCTCCTGCTGCTTCTGTCGGACGCTGGGTCTGCAGCATTTGAGAGCATGGCTTCGGGTTTAGGGGCTTCGGTTTTGGGGTTAGGGGTGTAGGGTTTGGGGGTTTAGGATCCCTAAACCCTAAACCCATATCATAAACCCCTAAAACTTTTAGGGTTTGGGGGTTTAGGATCCCTTAACCCTAAATCCCTAAACCCCTACCCCTAAACCCCTACAGTAAGCCTTTTAAGGGGTTTAGCGGTCTTGGGTTCAGAGGTGCAGGCGATCCCACAAGTCCTGATGCAAAAAGGGTTCAGGTTCAGGTTCAGGGGCTTAGGGTTGCCTGGACCCTAAAGAACCTACCTTTTTAGGGTTCCCTGTTATGAAGTCCTTATATAAGTCCTTAAAAAGGTAGGTTATTTAGGATCCAGGTACGGATTCAGGGTATACCAGAAGCCTCGTCTAAGTCTGAAGGTCCCTACAGAAACCGCGCCGAAATCATACGGGGCTTATGACCAGGTATACCATACCAGGATGCCCAGCACTGGCAGGGGGTTTGAGCCACTTGCAGGCCAAAAGTGTTGGAGAACTTCAAGAAAGAATCCCTAACCACTACCTTTAACCCTGAATACCACACCTTTGCAAAGACTCATATAAGGAAACCATAGCTAGGAACCCTAACAAGGTAGGCTTCTTAGGGTCCAGGGAAACCTGGGGAGTCTTCGATTGCTTTAGACGACCTATCGAATCCTAGGAGCCTGGTCACAGAGGTTTATGATAGAAGCCAGAAGGTTGGAACATCATCATCCCCATGCCCTTAAGGTAAAGTAGAAAGGGATCCTAGCACGAATCCTCCTAAAGCCATGTTTCCGACTTTCTGGCTTCTACTATAGGGTTTTAGGGTTTAGGCTCGCAACTGAGGTGTTCTGGAACTCAGCCTTAGCTTTACCGCCAAAAACTCTAAACCCCTAAACCCTTGTCCTTGTGTCTTCTGACGGCTTGCCAATGTCCCGCGGTCAACTTGCCCAGGCGCTTCTTGTGCTCTTAGGGCTTAGGGTCTACGCGGTACCCCCGGATACCTCTTTCCCAAAGGGTCCAAAGTACCGATATAGTAGAATGTAGGGTTTCTATATCAGGAATGACTATTATGATTTGGGGAGGTATTCCCCATAACAGTACACAGAACCAGTTGGGTTTGGCCGAATAAGGATGTGGCAGAAAGATCTGCGGCGACAGTTCCGAAGTCCTCAGGCGCCTGCGAATTTGGTCATGGCAGAGCTGATCTTTCTCTGACTGTCGCTCCTAGTAGTAGAGTAGTTAACCTTTAACCTTTTTGGGGTAGTATAGTCCCTATATAATCCCTATATAATATAACCAAAAAGGTTAGCCTTTAGTTCCCCATGATACCCGACAAGTAGGCGCTCTGTCCCGCCCTCCCTCGAACTTCCCTCTCCTCGCTCGCTCGCTCGCTCGCTCTATCTCTCTCTCTCTCTCTCTCTCTCTCTCTCTCTCTCTCTCTCTCTCTCTCTCTCTCTCTCTCTCTCTCTCTCTCTAGCAGGCAGGTGGTCTTACAGACGAGGCACAAGTGAGCAGACTCCTTCTTCCTTAATATACCATTTACCTTTACTGGAATGGACTACTCTTACATTGGGGCACGAGGTTTCATTTACTGGTATGTCTACCCTGAGGCTCCAAAGTAGTTCCCGTTTTGGGGTTCATATATAGAATCCTATAAGGTAATCCCAAAAAGGAACTACTATGGAGCCTCTGGGTAGGCTTCAGGCATCGGATTTCGAGCCAGGGGTTTTCAGCATCCGGAAGCAGAGCGCACTTTCAATCCTTGCAGAACCCGAAGTCGCTTCTGCACGGCCTTGAATGCAACTTTTTTAAATGATATCCTAAATACACTAACCGAAGAGCCTTAGATGTTCTGTTTTCACATGAGTCTTGTTCCCTACCGTGCCGCATGCATCTTGATGTATCCTTCTCGTGAAACACATACTGGCTATGTGGCTATACACAAAGAACAAACCCTCACGCAATAACACAGCTGGTGCAAATACGCAGCACTAGAGATGCCAGCAGTTGTGTTTTTGGCTTAGGCGTCGAGCTTCGTGAATTAGTAAAATGCAGCCATATCCATGGCTTCCCAAGTCCACTTTCCTGTTCTGCCCTTCGCGCCAGAACTTGCAGCTGTCAACCAAGACCTTCAATGGGTCTGGCTCTCAGCACACACCTGAACAGCCGAATAACCCACCTCTCTAAAGGGCTTATATATGGATTTGAAAATCTAGGCAATTGGACCGGGTAACCTCTTCAACCTTAATCTGAAACCGCAAGCTTGTAAATCTTGAGCTCTAAATCCTGAACTTCAATATCTAAGCCTGAAAGCCTTGAACTGAAATCCTTGAGTCCGCTGGCAGGGGATTCCTACACTGTGGTCAAAATGGGCACTTGTAGATGGTCGTGCAACAAGAAACTAAGCTTCTTGCTTAGTTCTTCAGCCCTAACCTCACCTCACTTTATTGATCGCTTTGCGTGGGACTGCCAGACTTTCAGGCTGGTTTGCCTCGTCCTCGTTTACAACATCTCTATCTACTTACATGCGTATATATATATATACACACACACTTCCCAGAAGTATAATAATTACATATGTATATATATATATATACACATGCAGATGCACACGCCTTCCTCCCACTCCCGATCCAACCTCCCACCCATCAAGCCTACATACATACCGATATACATCCGTAGCTCTCTATGCACATCTACGAGCAAATCTCAGAACATCTTTCAGCTGAAGCCTTTGGCATGTGTCGAAATTTGTCTTTGCGCCAAAGGATCCCCCAAACCCCTTGCAGTCTGAAACCTCAGGGAAGGAGCCTCCCATTTCAAGGTGAATCTTAGAAGAGGACTATGAGGGCTTGCGGTTGAACATTTGGGGTTGAGTGTTGAGGAAGTATACGTCCTTCTCGGCGTGTTTGCATTCTGTGTCTTTGCTGGCTCTCACGAAAGTAGCTCTTCCCGCAAGTGCTTGTCAAACCGCGCTTCTAGTGATACCTCTATCCCTACCTAAAATTCCAACCTAGCACAGTTGGTTTACCACCCAGGTGCTGCTAATGATGTCAGCTGCAGCGCCCCCTTGCCTGCAAAAACTTGGCAAGTTCAATCCCGAAGGCCGTTAAGGGTTCACCTGGACCCTAAAGAACCCACCTTTTGTAGGGTTCCCTATCGATGAGTTCTTGTTTTTCAAGTCCTTAAAAAGGTAGGTTTTTTGGGATTCAGGCAGGAAATAGGGATTTTTCCGGGTTCCCATCACATCGCCGCTCGTTCTCAGTTCTGGAACACTGTGGTTTAGGGTAAAGAGGGAACTTAAAGGATCATGGGACTTAGTAAGTGGTGTTGTAATTAGATTAGCTATACTTATAACTACATATAACCCCAGTTAAGGTACTTATAACCTTACTTACTAAGTCTCATGATCCTCCAAGTATGCGGGCACCTTGCTTTCCCAGAGTAGCCTCTATATGAGACAAGTCGGTTCTTGGGAGCAGAGCTGGTGCAGACAAGATTAGCATGCCTATGGATGACACGCACACAACGAGAAGTGTACGAAGGTAGGAGTCACATCTGAAGCTGACGTCCCACAAGTGCCTCAAAGCCCTCAGCCGCGCGCTTCTGCTCGGCTACGAGCTTAAGGATCGATTTCACAGAGGTGCCGGTGCGCATGAGCAGCAACACCCACAAGGCTGGAGCTAGGCTTCAGAGAGTCAGGGGTTGCTATAAGTACAGAACGAGTGTTGAGGAACTTTATGAGATTTTATGAGGGTTTTTAGTTGGGTTTAATAGAGTCGGGAATTCGGGTTGTAGGCTTTCCCGTTTAGGGTTCAGGATCAAAAGATTTAGTTTTGTGGTTTAGGGGTCTAGGGCCTCATAGGGGAATGATTGTAACCTCTTGCAGCTGGACCGGTGCGCGAAAAAGTGGCAAAGGGCTTTGCCCTAGTGTAGGAACCTGGTTAAGAAACCCTGGCCCTACTATAACCCCCCAAATAGTAGGATTCATATAAGGAACCCTTTTAAATTAAGACCCAGGGTTTCTTCATCAGGTTCCTACATAAATCCAGAAGCCCTCGTTGGCACAGAGGCTGTCCGCTCGAAGATTCAAGAGCTCTTGGAGTGGTGGTGGCCCAGCTCAATTCAACCTTTGTCATAGTTGGGTAACATTTTATATTTTTATGGGTATTTACACCCAAAAAGGAATAGAAATCTAAATTTTTAACCCTGGCCCAACCATGAGCCCAATTCAGGTTCTGGAGTCTGGAGCTTCGGGGGCGGGGTTTCGGGGTTTCCTGCAGGCTTTGGCGGTCAGAGTCTGGGGTTTCGGGTTAGGGGTTTAGTTCAGGGTTTGGGGTTTAGGGAGTCAAGGCTTCGGGAGTTTTAGTTATTTTCGCAGTCCGGCTTGACGTTTCGAATTTTTGGGGGAGAGATTGCAGGGTTCGGGGTGGACCTAAACCCTATTCTCAAGCCTCTCCGGGTCCTACCAAGTTGCGCGCGCCAAGCAACAACCCAAGGACTCCTTCACCCTAAACTGTGCAGGGTTTCGGCTTTTGGGCTCCCGCATGGTTGTGTTTAGATATCATTCTTGTCGTGGTTGTTTTCGGAGCTGGTTCGCCGAGTTTCGGGCTGTGTTGCTTCAGGGTTTGGGTTTTAAAGGTGGTTCTTCAACTAGGTTTCCCAGTAGTACTCTTCAGCCCTTTTTATCTCAGGGTTCCATTAGAAAAGGAATGCCAAGAAAAGGGGTACAAATAGTAGCAAGGGGACAACAGGTAAGCTAGCTTTGGTCCCAGTATTCATTATAGTAACCACGGCTTCTAAACAGCTTTCATCATAGGGAGGGGTTAGGGGTTCAGGGTTTGGTGGTTTAGGGTTCAGGGTGGTCTTCAAGGTATTCTGGGCTTTCAAGAGTGCTTGGGGCCTTCGGAGCCAGTCAAGCGGTCCAGGGTCTCAGGTTGCTTCCGCCGCTCGTTTGTGCACGTACGACAGAACACGGCTGAGTGGCTATGCAACACTTGCAGCATTGTTTGCAGCAGCAGTACGTAGCAGCAGCAAGATCACTACCCCACCGCCGCCACCGCACCACTGCCGCCACCACCAACAGCAACAGCAACAACCAGCAACAATGACATCTGCAACGACATCGGCACCACCGGCAGCACAGCCCCGGTGCTGTTGCCGATACTACCGCTGCCACATCACAAGCACCGCCGCCGCCACCAGCACGACCACCAAGACCAATGCCTGCCACTGCCATGACCACGACTACTACTACTACTACTACTACTACTACTACTACTACTACTACTACCACGACGACTACACTACCTCCTCTACCTTTGCCTTTGCCACTAATTACACTGCCACGACTACTACTATTTACCACCACCACCACCACCACCACCACCACCACCACCACCACTGCTCATGCCATCACCTCGGTGCCGGTGACTAAGACATAGAGATAAGCATAGTGCAGCTGGCAGTATCTTTGCTACTGTGAAGTAGCTCCTTTGAGATTGCTGTCATGTCGCTCCAAGGAAGGCCATCGTTCTACCTTTGGGGGAGCCGTTTGTCGCGCCTTGCTCAAACCTTGGTGCAGCCTTCAGGCATGCAGTTTTTCTTGGCATGGTGTTGGAAAGCACAGGTTCTCCGGTTTTGCTTTGTTAACGTTGCCTGCAATTTTGGGGGTTGTGGTTCTCGGTTCCTAACATGTTTTGAAAATAGTGGCGACGATCAAGAATAGGTTTTGTTAAGGCTAATGCGGCGGATTGAATAATTGGGTCGAGATTGATTATCTCAGGCTTACGGATCGCAGCAGCTCAAGGTTTGCAGGTACTGAGTTTTTAAATTCGGGCGTCTAACCTGACCAAGAGGATGGCTTTGCACTTTGCGGCTTTGGGTTTAGGGTTAGAGGTCAGGGTTTTAGGGTTTGAGTGTGTGCTATTTGGGTACATGGACCCTCGGGGTGTGGAAATCAGGGTTTAGGAACTAGTCTTTGGTGACTTTCTCGAGGAAGGCCCACGGGTATAGGTATTCTGATTCAACGCAGGTGAGACGGCAGCTACTTCTCGATTCCAGAATTCTACCTCGCCGTATACTGAAGTAGCCTGAAGCGCTGGCAGAGCCCTACATCCCAAGCGTAAAACACGAAACTCCAATTACACGCCAATTCCCCGAAATCCTGCGTCGTAGGTTCAATTAGGGCCCAAAACACATATGGCGGATTGTCTTTTGGTGCATAATTCCATAACGGTAGTATATATGGACCCTTTGGGCTAGAAGGCACATGTGTAGCTAAACGTGTAGCTATGGGTAGGTGCGAAGGTCTCTCAGTCTCGCAGTTGTAGGACAGGTTACATCTGAACAGCGTGCTGCAATAACCCCTTGACCCCTAAACTCTAAAACCCGAAACCCTACGTTCCTAAAAAGAACCGTTCTTGCCACCCTTTAAGAAAACAAGCCTGTTCCATCCCTAAACCCAAAACCGTCAAAACCCAAATTACCATCTTAGAACAAGCCCCCAAGACTCGAAGGACCGCTTCGAAGTTGGCGCCGAAGTCTGGGCCGAATACCCCCGGAACGGCCGCTGGTTCCGAGCCTTGGACCAGCTACTACGGCCCTCAAGTAGGTAGTATTATTAGGGAGACCCCTTAAAGGGTACCCCTTCTGAACCCTACTTCTGGCTCTCTTAAAAGGGGCCTTATTGAGAGGGTCTATATCCCCTAGGGTCCCCCTAATCCTAACTCCCATCAAGGTTGAGGGTTGAAGTTTTAGGGGCGAGGCTTCAGGGGTTTAGGGTTTAGGGTTTGAGGGAGAGAGGGGTTTGGGGTTTAGGGTTTTAGGGGTTTACGGGCTACGGGTTTAGGGTTGAGGGTTTTAGGGTTGTGGGTTGGGTTCAAGTTTTCAAGTTTACTGCAGAATAGGGCCTGAATAGTTAGTAATGCTAGTCCTTCAGGTTACCTGATCTATCCACAGTATCCAGCCCAAAACAACTTGCCAACCCCCTTCCAAAGAAATCAATCCGTAGTCTAACTATGCAGGCCCCTATACTACTCCACAAGTCCATTAAGTGTGTCGGGTATGGCTTAGGGCTGAGGGTTTGGAAGGCTTAAAGCCGAAGTCGCAAGACCTTCGCAACGGTCTCGGCCATTTTCGGCTGTAAAGCTCTAGATTTCAGCAAGGGTTCGGTTGTTGGGAGGTGTCGGAGAATCACTACATTCAATAGCAGTGTTGCATGGTAGCTAAGGTTTCTGGTTCAGCTTTTGCAATATGGGAGTTTCCGGAAATTGGGGGTACCTTATTTTGGGGTCCGTATAATAAGGATCCTACTATATAGGGTACTATATATAAGGGTCCCCTATTTTCGGAAACTCCCATCTTCAAAGTCAAAATATGTGTGCCTTGATGTCTTGACAACGACCCTGGGCCCAAAAGTCATGTTTCCATGGTCGTGACCCTGCTCATTCCGCGACTTGTCTGTGAAACTCTCATACCCAACAGATGCAATGACTATTGCTTGGGAGGTGTTCAGGCTGAGTAGGTCACCATAAACTCCTACCATCGTCAAAAACTTGCTTAAGCTTTCTGGCCTAGGGCACCCAGCCCCTATGCTGCAAAACCCTACACCCCACACCGCACACCACAAACCCTACACCCAGTGTATCCTCCAGCCAAGGAGCACAGATCAAAGAGGTGGCCGCAGAACATTGCATGGTCCAGTGGCACGAGCGCCCCTTTGCTTTGTTAGTAAGCAGGGTTTAGGCCAGTTTCGTGGGCGCTGGCCGGCACCTCAGTCCGTGCTGAAGAGGTTTTAGGCGAGCGCCCTTTTGCTTTGTTAGTGAACATGTATATGATGGTGCTAGGTACCTTAGCCACCAGTTCTTTCTTTAGAATGATCCTGGTATTCTTGTTTACTTGTCGGCACGAGGTTCCCAGTATTCACACCTAGGGTTGAACCCTAAGCCCTATGAAGGCTGATCTAGTTTCGGGAGTTAATGTAGGAGATTCACATCAGCGCTTCAGCACCGCTTTCCAGGTGTTGTACGTGTTACGTACCCTAAATCCGATGCCGCATGGATCAAGGGGACAGCGTCAGTGTTGTGTGTAAAAAACACCGAGAACCCTCAGTGCAGCATGGCACTTCGGGACACTGCAGCGATGGAAGCTTCTTTTAAAAGCACGGTATCCCTAGAACCCGTCAGCACGCAGCCGGCTCCTCTACGTGCCCCAACCCAGATCCCCCCGAAAATCTTGCTCTCAGCAACCAACTCCAGCCTCCCCTACCCGTAAGCCGTCATACGGTTGATGATTTATACCCAGCATTACCTCAATGGCCTTAAACTATGGGATTTATGGTATATTGTTTACTTTGGGTCTAGGACCCAGAGTAGGCCCTTATTCCCTTTTTTAGGGCTTAGGTTCCCTTATAACCCCCTTTAAACCAAAAAGGGCACCCTTTTTATTCCTGGATTTTATCATCAACCGTACCCACTAGTCTTTTGGGCATCCCGGTCAGCCCAGAGAACCCAAAGGGGTCGTAGGTACATACTGTTATGGGGGATATTTCCCCAAACCATACTAGCAATTCCTAATATAGAAACATCACATGCTATTATACGGCAACATAAGAACCCTGAAAAGAACCCTAAACCCAAACAAAAACCTAACTACACCTTATATAGATACATAGCACTCTTTGGGTTTCGATCTCGGCTGCGGCCATGGCTGCTCGCATGGATGCGCCCGGCACCACCTGCAGGATGGCTGACGTTAAGATGTAGGGTTCCTTTAAAGGGTACTATAAGGGTTCCTCTAAAGGGTACTATAAGGGTTCCTTTAAAGGGATCTAGAATTATTAGGGTTTGGGGTTTAGTGTAAAAAAGGGGTTTGGGGGTTTACGGTTTAGGGTTTACGGTATGACAAATGCACACCTACTTGGAGGATCACGGGACTTAGTCAGCAAGGTTATTCCGAAAGTAGGGGACCCTAGTGTAATATAGTACCCTAGATAGTAGGAGTATAAGCACCCCAAAAAAAGAGGTACCCCTACTTTTCGGAAACTCCGATGTGGACCAAAGACTTCACGTGTCCGTGTCAGCCCATGCCATTGATTGAGGTTTGGCGCCAGCTGACCCCGTGGGAGGCAATGCTCATCATGCCCTGAAAGATCGCAGCCGCACCCGCATCTTCCCGAAGGGTCCAGGGGGTTTAGGGTTTAGGGGTTTAGGGTTCTAGTATGGTTAAGGGTTTAAGGGCCCAAAAAGTAAATTACCACACTATTACTTGGACCCTTTGGGCTTTATCTGTCATGATCAGCGCAAACCACCCAAGCTCATGAACAGCATCTTGAATACATACTCTCAGCTGCAGGAAAGACGAGTCCGAGAGTTTCCTTCATATTCATAGCAGTATGGTGATATAGTCGTCTGCCTCCCCCTTCCCCCCAGCCCTATTCTTCGGGCGTTCTCCCTGGGCAGTTTTAGTTCCAAGCACATTTTTTTGTGATTGCTGCAGAGGTAGCACTCGTGCCGCTACTGTTACCGCTACTAGCTGCTGCTGCAACTCCTACTGCTACGGCGGCTTTCCCTGCTTGAACTTCCATTAGACTTGCTATTGCTTATTAGTACTACTGGTACTGGTAGTGGTAGCAGTAGTAGTAGTAGTAGTAGCAGCAGCAGCAGCAGTAGTAGTAGCAGTAGCAGTAGCAGCAGCCGTGGTAGTACTGCTGCTACTGCCACTACTACTACTACTCCTACTACTACTACTACTACTACTACTACTACTACTACTACTACTGTACTACTACTACTACTACTACTACTACTACACTACTACTACTACTACTACTACTACTACTACTACTACTACTACTACTACTACTACTACTACTACTACTACTACTACTACTACTACTACTACTACTACTACTACTAACTACTACTAACTACTACTAACTACTACTAACTACTACTAACTACTACTACTACTACTACTACTACTACTACTACTACTACTACTACTACTACTACGACTACTACTACGACTACGACTACGACTACGACTACGACTACGACTACGACTACGACTACTACTACTACTCCTGTTACTACTGCCATTGCTATTACCATCAGTATTGCCACTACTAGCATCACTACCACTTTACCACGTACTGCAGCGTCTACGACCACTAAAACTAGAGGACGAGATTTTGTTCTGCTACTGCTACCTCGACCGCTGTCGCGGACTAGGACTCGGACTTCGACAGCACCAGCATGGCCGCCACCAGCAGCACCATCACTCGCCCCTGATGTCCCTACCGCTGGCGTGGTAGCGCTTCCTATAACCCTCAATCTCTACCGTGCGGCGGAGTCCAGGGGCCACCAGATTTTTACGCCCCGGGACAATTCTTATAGTCCCTGCATATGTGCAATAGCATGATCAGGCCACCCAATCCCTTGTCTTCAGGTTCGCCTTTCGCTGTTGCTGTGACTACCGCTCCACTACTGCTGCTACGACTGCTACCTGCTAACAGCGGTGCCACTGCCCATACCCCGACCCAACCCCTCTCCCAGCCCTACCCACACTCCCCACCCCTCCCTGCACCCCACACCCTGCCTACTCCCACCCTACCCTCTCCTTTGACCTCCCCAGGACCCCGACCCCGACGACAACTACAACTACAACCGCGACGACGACGACGACGGCATCATAACTAGGAGAAGCACCAGATACCAGCAGCAACACTACTTCACCACCACGGCAGTAACGACCACGACCTCCCAGGCCGTCCATTCTTACTGCTGCTACTTGCTGTTGTGTGTAGTGTGTACCAGTTACTAATATAGGGCCCAAATAACTACCAATACTGTTTTGGGGGTTCCTTGGTATAAATATAGTATAATGGCCCCCCAAACCCTATTCTAATTAATAAGGCCCCTGTATTACTTGTTTTCTTTCTGAAATCTGAAAGGGCTGCTGCCTGGGCGGCTGTTCTTTGCCGGACGCCGGAGGATGCGAAAAGGGAGCTTCCCGGCAAAACCTTCCGGCCCTACCTGGAGCCTAGAAAACCCGACAACCCAATAACCATTAAGTAAGGAATATACCGTAAGTCATAGCATTAACCCCCTCATTGGGGACCCTAGAGAACCTACTTTTTGGGGGGTTCCTTGTTATGAGTTCCTTGTATGTAATGGTTAAGATATGGCCCTTTGAGCCAGGGCTGCGAATGAAGGAAGTACAGGGGCCTAGATAATTACCAATGCCATGTTGGGGGGTTCTTCATGATAAGTATACTATAACATATAATCTGCACCCGAAGCCCTATTCTGTTTATTCAGGCCCCTATATTACAGGGCTGCTGGCCTTTTGCAGTTTAGGGTCTGGGCTTAAGGATGCTTCAGGTTTCGAGATTGGGTTTGGGGTTTTGGAGTGGTTTAGGGTTTAGGGGGGTTTAGAGAGTTGGTATGGTTGTCTGAGTCTTAGTGATGTTCATTAGTCGGGGGATTTGGCAGGGTGTAGGGATAGTAGACCTTTGATCTGGTTTTGGCTTCAGGCTTTGGAGAGAAGCGGGAGTAGAATGCTGAAGCTGGTTTAAGACTGCTAACCCCCTTCAACCTTTTGTTGAGTACGACGGTTAAGGGTGGGCTGCGCACAAGCAATCGCAGGATCAAATGGCAATATGTTTATCGGTAGACTGCTAATAAAACCTAAATAGCCCAGTAGTTAACCTTTAACCTTTTGGGGTAGTATGGCCCCTATATAATCCCTATACAAAAAGGTTGACCTTGATGGTTCCCCATGATACCCCACAAGTAGGAAACCCTGGCCCTAAACCACAACCCTAAATACACTGAGCCTTTACCGAACTCCCATGTTCGTAGAAGTTACAGGTAGGCTTGTCGGTATCTTAAGTGGCTTCACAAGCACCCCAAAAGTGCAGCGACCTTGCTTGAAACTCGATGTATGATGCCCATGAACCTTGAAGTATGTTCTGTACCGATGCGTGCCCTTTGCTTAAACAGCCGGGGAGCCATGCCAGTAGAAATGTGATAGTATGCCCTTAAGCCTTACAACCCTAAACTATACTAACATATGCACCAAAACCCTACTCCACTTAATAAGGCCTTATACTAGCCTAAAGCAGGAACCAGCCCCGGGAACCTCCATGGCCAAAGTACCCGAGGCTTCCCCCTAGAAGCCCTCGAGCCCTACACCTCAGTCATCGGTAAATACAGGGGTCGGAACAATCAGTAGTATTATTCCTCAGGGTTTCTGGTTGTTACTATACCGTTATAATCCCCCTAAAACAACAGCCCTAAACCCCAAACCTCAAGCCCTGTTGTGTGTTCCGACTTCATGGATAGTGCAGGCGGAAAGGGGGTGCAACAAAAACAAAAATCAAGCCCAACCCCTAAACCCGAAACCACTAAACCCTAAACCCTCAAACCTCAAACCCCCTTGTAAAGGTATCAGAGACTGCGCCGCCAGCCTGTAGCCTTAGCGGGAGAGCCTGACGAGAGCTTCCTTGGGCTGGCGCCCTGGGCTGACAAAGGGATCTGTCGGGACCCTTAATGGGATCTATAGGGTCCCTTAAAGGGATTTAAAGTTTAAGGGTCTGATGATGGTTTCAGAGTTAAGGGTTCAGGGGTTTAGATTTTTTTTAGAAATAGTCAAAGAACCTGCCATCCTTCACAACAACTCCTGATAAGGCAGCCTCTCTTGCCGCTGGGCTGAGCAATAAGGAACTCCCTTCCAAAGTATACTTGGAGGATCCTGGGACTTAGTAAGTAGGGTTATAAGTGCCTTAATTGGGGTTATAAGTACTTATAAGTATAGTTACCTTATTTATAACCCCACTTACTAAGGCCCATGATCCTTTAAGTACAGGAGCTCGACCATGCTGTGCCACCTCAAATATGGGAGTTTCCGAAAATTAGGTGGTACCTGTTTTTTTGGGTCCATATAATAAGGATCCTATTATTAAGGGTACTATATTATGGTCCCCTATTTTCGGAAACTCCCATATATTTGGGCTTGGATAACGCCGCTGGTTGGTCATGAGCATCTGTTGGCCAAACACTCTTTTCTGATACCAGCACACTTTAACAACAGAAGGGAGGGACTCCGTCCTGCCGAACTTTGGGTGGGGAATGGAACGGTTTAGGGTTTAGGGTTTAGCTAGAGTTTTTGATGTTGCTTGTTGTCGCCGGACTCTGTGTTGCATGTTTGTCTGCATACTTTGTCTTGATCTTCCACACCTTTGTAGCTGGCTTTCTTTGTGGAGCGCAAGATGGGAGTTTCCGAAAATCGGGGACCCGAAAATAGTAGGATCCGTCTTATAAGGACCCCAGAATAAGGTACTCCTAGTTTTCTGAAACCCCCAGATCTTATTGGGACAGTTGTCAATGTCCGGGCTTGGGCACTGAAGCTTCGACCAGGAGCTGCGTCATGCAAACTACGGCCACGTGGGTGCCCGTGAAGAGCTGCGGCGTGTTCTGAGAGTTTTCGCGCTGAGATACAGGCACTTCCCACAAAAGGTTGTGAACTTTGCTAATTCTGAACGGAACCTGTCGCATTTGCTCCGAACCCTGGTGGCAGGGCAACTAGGCTCAACTGTCAATCTCTTCCGCGTGAAGGAGGTGCTGATAAAAAGTTTTCACGAAGCTAACAGTGTCAGCAGAAATTCGTACCCATGCAATTGGACCCGTGCAGGCCTATTAATACTTATGGTAAGTCTTGTTTTTCAGGGTTTAGGGATTAGGCGTGCTTCATGTCGAAAAGAAGATGACAAGACAAGATTGCGACTGGTGTAGAGCATCTAACTCACATGGTAAGCCTATGTTCCCAAGAGCAGCCTTTGTAATCCTTATAGCCTCTAAAAACCCAAGAAGCCTTTAGAAACCCTTCCCATAATTAGGAAGGAGCCCATTAACAACTGGGTTCTTGTTAAGGGGGGTAGTTTTAAGTTACCACAATAACGAAACATTATTATCTACTATAGATACTTAAAGGATCATGGGACTTAGTAACTGGGGTTATAATTAGGGCAGCTATACTTATAACTACTTATAACCCCAGTTAAAGTATTTATAACCTTACTTACTAAGTCCCATAGCCCTCCACGTAGATCCCTATTATGGTAACTTAATTTCCATCCCTTAACACGAAGCCCAGGAAAGGCGGAGTCACCCCTGCCAGGCCGATTGGCTTCAACCCAGACCTTGCGATTCTGGCCTCGCTGCTGTTGGCGACGGTTGGAAGAGAGGCCTCTGGGATGGTGTGAAACAAGTGTCAAAGGGGAAAAGGAGGGACCCTTAATGGGGACCCTACCCTATAGTCCGGATATATAATGGGTATATAATAGCTATATTATAAGGGTATTTACCTAGGGGTCCTTATGAAGGGTCTCTCCTTTTACCCTTGGAAAGTGGAGGTTAGGGCTTTTACCGCAGGGTTTAGGGGGAGCTTGAAGGAGAGGCGGCTCCGGAGATGGTATCTAGGACCTAGAGCACTTGGAGGATCATGGGACTTAGTAAGTAAGGTTATAAGTACCTTTACTGTAGTTATAAGTATAGCTAACCTAATTATAACACCACTTACTAAGTCCCATGATCCTTTGAGTAGGCACTTTTCCCTTTTTTAGGGTTTAGGTTCCCTTACTGTGGAGGGCCGACCTCGCGAAGCCAGAATTGCTTGTGTTTTGCGGGCCTTAAAATGGGGTCGCCCGACAGCCCCATAACTGTGCAGCTTTGAGATCGTACAAAGACAGGGAATTTTTGCCAGAGGTGACTCTAGCATTTCTGAACAGAGCAGATCAAGCCATGCAGAGTTATGGTATCGAGAAGGTGGGCCGGAACAGATCATACAAGAGCGGCGGAATTTTCTGGAAGGTATCTCCACCAGATCTGAACAGGACTTCTTGAGCTGTGTAGAGTTATGGTATCGAGAGGTGTGGCTGACGGTTCGGAATTTGTGCACGGTGCTTAACTCCAAAACCCCTCATGCACGACATGGGCTCACCTGGCTCTCGCCAGATTTTTTTTGCTCTTTTAGCAGAGACCCATTTGCAACATTCTTTGCCTCTGTCTTGCTTCTGATTGCATTTGCTGTTGCTAGACCAGTGGTTGCGTTCCCTCAAAAAACCAAACTGCACTTTTCGCTGTTCTCGGAGATTGCACCTCTGCTTCAATTTCTTTTTGCTCTCTGAGTCAGTTCCATCGTCAAATCGGGTCTTTTTTGCTTCATGGTTGCGTGTGTCTTTGCGCAGGATGGTTGCATCCGCTGTCACAAACCGACAAAAAAAAGATCGCTCGCAGCAGGCGCTCCAACGACTTTGTTGCTCAGCAAATCCACATCTCTGCGCAACATAGACCCGTGCCGCTGCCGTCCCCGCAACACAGGTTTTTCGGTCTCAAATGGAAGAACTGCTTTTGAATCAGGTTAGTGACCGCACTCGTTTTGTCTCGTTTCGTTTTGCTTCGAATGTTTTTAGCTCAAGAAAAAGATCGAGTGCTGCGCACTCTGTTTTTCTTGTTAGTGGACTTCTGAGAGCTGTGAAGCGCCACGGCCTCGCCTGTGCAAGGTTGAGTTGAGAGTTCTCCCAGAAGGTACCTGTGCCTGAGAAAGCATCGACATTGACCTGTTTGGACCAGATCCTGTTTGTCCCATGAGTCCGCCTGCAGCTCAAAGGTGGAAGTGTTCTGGCTGCTGTGTCTGGAACGTGTTCGGCCACCAGTGCCGCCGACGTCCACTTTCGGTGCGGACCAACTGCAGCACACGCGGCTCCAAATGTGGGGTCGAACAAGCTTTGCAATTTTGGCTTCGCTTGAGTGGCCCCCCTCTGTTCTCTCATGTCTATCACTTCCACAGGCAAGCTGTCTGTTGGAAATTCTTGTTGGAGAACGATTTTTCCACACTGGATGCCTGCCTGTGGGCGAGTCGCCTTGATGTAGCAGTGTGGAACGCACGGGCTTGGGCTTGGGCCCCAAAATGAGGAATTCGCGACCCCAAAATAGGGGCCGCCAAGCGGCCCCGATTTTGGGGTCCTCTGGTTGCCAGTCAAAATATGTTGAAGGAGGTTGACTGGATTTCGCGGCTCCTTTTCTGGGGCCGCGAGACGGCCCCATTTTTGGGGTCGCAAGTTTGATTCCTGCACCCACAGCGGCTGAATCTCGTCAGCTGCGCATGTCATTGATTGTATTGACTTTGGGGAGCGTCTGGTGGAGGACCGTTTGGAAGGTCGGAACTTGTCCAAAGCAGCTGTGTTGCTCGCCCTTAATAGTGCTGCAGCCAGCGGAATGCAACTGTGGAGGGCCGACCTCGCGAAGCCAGAATTGCTTGTGTTTTGCGGGCCTTAAAATGGGGTCGCCCGACAGCCCCATAACTGTGCAGCTTTGAGATCGTACAAAGACAGGGAATTTTTGCCAGAGGTGACTCTAGCATTTCTGAACAGAGCAGATCAAGCCATGCAGAGTTATGGTATCGAGAAGGTGGGCCGGAACAGATCATACAAGAGCGGCGGAATTTTCTGGAAGGTATCTCCACCAGATCTGAACAGGACTTCTTGAGCTGTGTAGAGTTATGGTATCGAGAGGTGTGGCTGACGGTTCGGAATTTGTGCACGGTGCTTAACTCCAAAACCCCTCATGCACGACATGGGCTCACCTGGCTCTCGCCAGATTTTTTTTGCTCTTTTAGCAGAGACCCATTTGCAACATTCTTTGCCTCTGCCTTGCTTCTGATTGCATTTGCTGTTGCTAGACCAGTGGTTGCGTTCCCTCAAAAGACCGAACTGCACTTTTCGCTGTTCTCGGAGATTGCACCTCTGCTTCAATTTCTTTTTGCTCTCTGAGTCAGTTCCATCGTCAAATCGGGTCTTTTTTGCTTCATGGTTGCGTGTGTCTTTGCGCAGGATGGTTGCATCCGCTGTCACAAACCGACAAAAAAAAGATCGCTCGCAGCAGGCGCTCCAACGACTTTGTTGCTCAGCAAATCCACATCTCTGCGCAACACAGACCCGTGCCGCTGCCGCCCCCGCAACACAGGTTTTTCCTCAAATGGAAGAACTGCTTTTGAATCAGGTTAGTGACCGCACTCGTTTTGTCTCGTTTCGTTTTGCTTCGAATGTTTTTAGCTCAAGAAAAAGATCGAGTGCTGCGTACTCTGTTTTTCTTGTTAGTGGACTTCTGAGAGCTGTGAAGCGCCACGGCCTCGCCTGTGCAAGATTGAGTTGAGAGTTCTCCCAGAAGGTACCTGTGCCTGAGAAAGCATCGACATTGACCTGTTTGGACCAGATCCTGTTTGTCCCATGAGTCCGCCTGCAGCTCAAAGGTGGAAGTGTTCTGGCTGCTGTGTCTGGAACGTGTTCGGCCACTAGTGCCGCCGACGTCCACTTTCGGTGCGGACCAACTGCAGCATACGCGGCTCCAAATGTGGGGTCGAACAAGCTTTGCAATTTTGGCTTCGCTTGAGTGGCCCCCCTCTGTTATAAGCCCCTTTAGACCAAGAAGGGCACCCTTTCTACTCCTAGGTTACTCTTGGGTCCAGGTATGAAACAAGTGGCGTTTAGGGCTTTACAACAGGGTTTAGGGGGAACTTGAAGGAGGCCGCGATAGTATGAAACAGGTGGGGTTTAGGGCTTATAGGGTCTCCCTAGGTGGGGTTAGGGATTATAGGGCTTCGGGAGACCTGCTGCTTGCTTGCTAGGGTCTAATTCCAACCGTATGCATAGCCTGAGAAAGTCAAGGGATGGTTCTAGACACCTATTGGGTTCCAAGGGTTCCCTTTGAAGGGGGTTACTATAAGGGCTACCAAAAGGGTACCATACCATAGGGGCCTCAATAATTACCTATACTATTCGTGGGGGCCCTTTTATATTAATAGAATGATGGGCCCCAAAATCCGATTCTACTTATAAAGGCCCCTGTATGAAGTTCTTATGGCTTCTTGGTGTGAGACCCACAGCCTGCTAGGACGGTTTAGGGTTTAGGGGCTTGTGCGGAGACTGTCCTCGAAATTGGATTGTTGCCTTACTTAGGGTTTCAGGGTTTTCGGTTCAGGTTTAGGGATTTGTGGCCTAGGGATTAGGGGTGCTTAGGACAGGGATCCTACTGTCCAGGGTTTTGTATTGTGGGCTCGTTTACCCAGCCCGGATGGAAGTTGTTTTGGGTCATGTATGCTTTGACTAAGTTAAGTGAACATCTTGGGGCTAGGAGGATGAGCTCCTCACAAAGATTAGGTTCTGTCGTCCCGGGTTGTGCCTAGAAACTCACAAACTGTTGTTACACTTCGGACTCGTGTGACCAGTTGAACATTTGTGCACGGGCCGGTCGGGATCGCGACGGGTTCAACGGTATTGCCAGAGCAATTTGTTGTGGGGAGTCTACGATGCCGTGCTTGAGGGGTCAGGGGACTCAGTACGCAGGTTATAGTATCTAGTTGCAGTCCTAAGTGTTCTACTTGCGGTCGGTGGAGTTTGTGTACTGAGCCGTGGCCCTATCTTTAGACTGACAGCTCATGTGCTGAATGCAAGTCTTAAGTGTAGGTGATTTTAGGCACGTATACGTACACGCGCATACGCAGCGGCTTCTCTTGTTGATGCCCAATCTTTGCAAGTCTTATAATAGCCAGACCTCTAGGTCCTAATCCTCGAGATTGCGGTCAGAGCAGTCGAGAACCATAACCCCTTATAAGCCCGATATCAACCCCTACAAACCCAATGACTCTCTCGGGGCTGTGCACAGCGAACCGAGCCAGAACCCACCCAACCCTATAAGCCCATCCTGAGGCTACTTGCTTGTAGGGTCTTGTGTAAACCGAGGTTTAAAGCTCATAACACCCTACCAAAAGCGTAGGTTGTTGTGGTTCAAGGAAATATTTCAAAAACCGCATAAGCCCTAAACCGATTCTATGATTTGTTACATGGGAGAGGCTGATGCCTACAGCCTCCTGGTGGGCGCTGTGGAGCATTTCGAAGCTTGGTGGTGCAGGTGAGGGTGTGCTGAGTTCTGGGGCGCCGCACTTTGATGTTTTTTGGACTTGTTCCTCAAAGGAACCAAATATGAAATAACAGTATATGTTCAAGTGTATAATGTATATATTCTGCCAAATATGTGGGCAATAGCAGCTTGCCTTTTTCTTGGCCACTTTACCCCTGCCTTCCAGAATCCCTTAATTGGCGAATACACCTGAATTCATGTTAGGGATCCGATTATAATTTAAGGTATATTCCTTACTTCAGGGATTTTGGAAGGTCTGGAAAACCTAAACCCTACACCCTAATCCCTATAGAAGGGCACCCTTAGAGTACCCTTTAAAGGAACCCTAGGAACCCTTTATATAGAGGATACTATGAGTCCCAAGTCCCATGATCCATTGTAAACCCCATCAACCCCTAAACCCGAAAGCCCTAAACCCCAAAAGCCCCTATACCCTAAACCCCATCAACCCCTAAACCCCAGGAACCCTTTATATAGAGGATACCAAGTCCCATGATCGATTGTAAAGCCCAGTTGGGTTTAAGATGTAGGGATTCCTTTGTAGGGATTCCTTAACCTGAACCCTATTATAGTGACCCTAATCCCTACTAAACCCCCCTAGGCCAAACCCCCTTTTGGCCTCCTATGAACAAATCGCAAATGTGAACAGATTACTCGGAGTCTGTTGCGAGTTGGGAGTTGAAGGCTCTTGGGTTTCGGCAGTTTCGCCCGAGTCGTTGGGTAAGATTTACAGGGTTTAGGGATATATGGGGTTTAAGGGGTTTTGGGCTTAGGGCTTTCGGGCTTAAAGCTTTAGGGTGTAAGAGTTTAGAGGGTTTAAGGCTTATAGGGCTTAGGGCTTGAGGGTTTAGGGCTTAGGGTTGAGGGCTTCAGGGTCTAGGTAGGGGATCCTAAACACCTATTTAACGTACCTAGTTTCCTGAAGCCCCTGAACGGGTCCGTTCAAGCGTGAGTTTAAGGTCTATGCCCATGGGGATGACATTACATTAGGCCCCAAATTGGTTCTTTTTCGGGATTACCCTATAGGATTCTATATATGAACCCGAACTACTTTGGGGCCTTTGGGTGATGAAGCTGAAGATCCGGGGCTTAGGACACGGGCACCTCAACCCGTGCTGAACATGGCAGATGAAGGAAGAAGCACATTCATATCTTCGCATGTACAGTCCCATTCTCGTGCATGCTTGTTCGTTTCTCGGTCTTGATGCTACTCATACTTCTACGAATACCGTTCTTACCAATACAGTAAATGCCAGAAAGTTGGAATATGATTATCCTAAACCCTTTGTGGTAAATTATAGGGTATCCTACCCTGAAACCATGTTCCAACTTTCTGGAGTTCCCTTTATGGCAACCCCAGAAAGTTGGCACTAAACCCTAAACCCTAAACCCTAAACCCTACAAACATGACAGAACCAAGGAGCCGGCTGAGAACCCGCCCCTAAACCCTAGACCCTATTGGTCCCAAGCTCTGGTACTTCCCAAGGACCTGCAGCCCTTGTGTGCGCCTGGGCACGAACATCTTTCGAGATTTCGGGTTGTTTCCTCCGGCAATGGCATCGCAAATTAGTGTTTAGGGCTTCACTGATGTAGTCCGGGTTCCGTAACAAAGCGCTTCCGAAGCCCCAGACCCTGTTACAGTCCAAACTTAACGCCGATATCCTGATTCCCGATGCATATGGGTGGTTGTCAGAATTAGGGTCCCTTCTTGGGTACCCTAAATATTGGGTGCCGTACTATAATGAGGACCCGAATTTTGACAACCACCCATATGACATGAGGTCAGGACTTGGATCTGAAATATGGGCGCCTCAAACGTTGGACTTGGGACGTTGGTCAGTTGACAGTATGAATATCTCAGGAACCTTGTGGGCAGTACATGTTCGAAGCATTAAACCGAGGGTAATCTTTAGGGGCTTAGAGACCTCAAGGACTAAGTAGTTAGAGAGTGTACTAGGCCCTTGAACCCTAGAAAAGGCAAGCACTTGTCTGGGCCCCTGGATTTGTGGAGGTTCTTGGTTCGTGCACTAGGATGGAAGGGTTTATAGGGTTCAGGAGTTTTGGTGTTTCAGGTCTAGGGTGTTGGCTCCGACTGCTGCGTGAGAGCTGCAGAGGCACAGCACGAATCCTGAAAGAGCCCTACTTACCCAGAGAACCCAATATCCCTTAATTGAGGAATATACCTTAAACCATACTAGGGATCCTATTATAATTTAAGGTATATTCCTTAGTTAAGGGGTATTGGGATCTCTGGATGTTCGAATCTCCCGAACCATTCCCGACACCAATCGGCACCTCAACGCCCCAAGCCCACCCTCCACAAAAACACAAGCTCTGGAACCCAAGTAGCCTTAGTATGCCCTAGTTACCCAAAGGATCCATGTACCCAAATAGTATATACTTTGCTCCAGAGTACCAATGTAGGGACTACTTTAAGGCCTATAAGTATATACAATTTGGGCACATGGATCCTTAGAGTTACAGCCTGTAGACCTGCATGCAGAGCCTAAACCTGAATGGTCCAAAAGCGAAGGTTTAGGGTTCGGGGTTTCAATTCGGGTTTAGGTACTTTAATGTTCTTCAAGCGTAGAACTTTTTTTTGGCATGGGGAATTGAAGAAGCTCAGAGAATTCAAGCGTAACAGGAGGGACCCCTAATAAGGACCCCAGGGTATATACCCTTAATATAGCTATTATATACCCATTAGATAGCCCATCAGAGGGTAATTAGGGGTCCCCATCAAGGGTCCCTCCTTTTCCCCTTTGAGAGAACTCTTCGTGATTATGACCCTAGTTACTAAGTCCCATGATCCTCTAAGTAACCCTAAAACCCCTCCTATAGAACCCAAATAGATCCCTTTGAAGGACCCCTTGAAGGCACCCTATTGATCCTTTTAAGGAACCCTACTATAGATCCCTTAAGGAGCCGTATAGATCCCTTTAAGGAGCCGAAGAGTTCGGAGAATTCTTCGTGATTGGTGCCCAATACCCCTAAATTAAGGAATATAGCTTAAATCATAATACGAAGCCCCTTACAATTTAAGCCACATTCCTTAATAAAGGGGTATTGGGCTCTCTTGATTGAGGTTCCTGCATTGGAAACAGCCCACGGCCGCCGAATCCTGGATGACCAGGCCAGCGCTGCGGACCTCTTGGGTTCCCAGAGAGCCCAAGACCCCTTACTTAAGGAATATACCTAGGGCTCCTTTAAAAGGGGTCTATAAGGGATCTAGGGTTTCTGATACCCCTTAATTTAGGAATGTGGCTTAAATTAGAAGGGGCTTCATGTTATGATTTAAGCTATATTCCTTAATTAAGGGGTATTGGGCTCTCTGGGGTTTTTGAGTTTCCCCTAAACCCCAAAGCCCTAAACTCTAGACCCTAAACAGGAGTTTGGGTTTTTACCCAAAGGATCCAAAGTACTGATATAGTAGAATGTAGGGTTTCTATATTAGGAATTACTACTATGATTTGGGGACAGTACATAGGACCCTTTGGGTTAGAGTTTCCTAAAAACCCCAAAGCCCTATAAACTCTAGACTCTAGACCCTAAACACGAGTTTGGGGTTCAGGACCTCTGAGCCTTGAGGGCATTTCTTCGGGGGTTTACCTGGACCCTAAGGAACCTACATTTTTAGGGTTCCTTAGTATGATTTCCTTATATGTGTCCTTAAAAAGGTAGGTTATCCGGGGACCAGGTACTTGGAGGATCACGGGACTTAGTAAGTAGGGTTATAAGTACGTTAACTGGAGTTATAAGTAGTTATAAGTATAGTTGCCTTATATTTCTAACCCCACGTACTAAGTCCCATGACCCTTCAAGCAAGTAAAAAGCCTGAAACCCCAAACCCTTCCCCAAACGCTATAAACCCTTAAACCCTATACCCCAAAGCCCCAAGCTCATAGGGATCCTTAGGGGTGTAGGGGACTATACTTCCTTAAATGGGCCTTATTAGTCCTTATTATGGGCCTTAAGGCCCCCTACCCCCCCTCCCCCTACACCCCTAAGGATCCCTATGATACGGAGGGTTTAGGGTCTGGGTCTTCCCATTCGCAGCCGACTTTTCGATACTCCTGAAGTCAAACGGGAGTTTCCGAAAATTAGGGGTACCTTATTTTAGGGTCCTAATAAGGATCCTACCATTTACCGCACTATATTAGGGTCTCTTACCCTGAACCCTCAAAAGTAGGTAAAATAATGGCCCAAAACCACTAAAGGGCCATTATTCTATGTAGTTTTGGTTTCCAGGTAGCCGTGATTCTAATCGGGTACGGTGCATCCTTAATTCGGGGACTCCTTGCATGAAGTCTGGAGGTCTGGCTGTTATATAGGGACTCTTCCTCAATAAGGGGCACTCCTCCGATCAGATGGAAGACCGTGTTGACGTCTTGCTCAAGCATAGCATGCAGGTGTAACAGTCGGTAGAGGATTCAGAGAATTCTGGATGACCTTTTGCGGTTCCTATGGAGCATTTGAAGGTATCCCGAGATTTTGTGTTTTTGCTTCGATGCTTTCCCGAGTTTGTAGAGAGGTTTGTAGAGTGTTCGATGGCTTGCACTGCTGAGGGGGATTTGTGTAACTCGGAGGGGCCTCGACTTCGTAAGGTTCGGGATTAGGGCCTTCGCATCAGCCCCGGAAACTGAACCCCCAACCCTCAACCCTAATCCCACCTGAACCCGAAATGCTCAAAGCTGAGCCGAGCCTCTGAGCTCTGAACTCCTATAAACCTTATGCCTATAGTATCCTGCATGAAGGAACTGGGATGGGCTTTGAAGGACTATCATAGAAACCCTAAACCCCAACCCTTCAATACAGGGGCCTCAACAAGCAGACTCGTAGTTTGGTGCAAGTTCTAGTTTTGCTTTTAACCAGGAACCCTAAGGAATAGTATCCCTAAGGCTCAAAATAGCCCACAATCCTTAGATGGTATGGTCTTTGGGCCCAAAAGCCGTAATATATGAGTCCTTAGAGCCTTAGGGTATTGGTGACTGCCCAGGCCCCCACCATGCTCGCGGTTGGTCCCACACCCGAAACTCTAGGGTTTAGGGTTTAGGGTTTTCAAACATTGTCAAACCATGAACTCTAAATCCTTATCGCCTGGCCGAGTCCGAGTGTGAGAGCGTAAATCCTGAACGCAAACCTTGAACCCTAAACCCTTGACATTTGAACCCTAAATTGCCAAAGAAGCTTCCCGGGCAGGTGTACGAGGTCCTCGACTCCTTCTCCATCCTCTGCCCGACGCACGTGCTGCAGTGGAACTGCATCGGTTTAGGGTTCATGCATTGATGCCTTGAGGATCATGGGCTTTGGTAAGTAAAGCTATAAATGAGCTAACTGTAGTTGTCATTTCTCATAGCCCAGCATAGTACTAACCTTACTTTTTGTTAGTTAAGTGTCCAGATCCTCCAACTTGGGTTTAGAGCAGTGGTTTAGAGCTTTTGGCTCCACGACTGCAAGTCAGCAAAAACCGTCGACCAGACCATCCAAACGCTGTCACGCGCTTATACGGACTGATACGGCCCATCCAAAGGTTCGGTTAAGGGTTTAGGGAGTCATTTTCCCGAGGTTCGAAATCCCATAATTAAGGAATATACCTTAATTCAAAAGAGGGATCCTATTATAATGTAAGGTATATTCCTTAGTTAAGGGATTTTGGAAGGTCTGTGTTGTTACAACACAAGCGCAGATAACCTAGTAGTAGAGCACGTAGCCTTTAACCTTTTTTGGGTAGTATAGCCCCTATGTAATCCCTATATAGCCAAAAAGGTTAACCTTTAGTTCCCCATGATCCCCGACAAGTAGGGTAATGTGTCCTACGGAGCTTATCGTAGCCATGGCAGCATAAGTGTCCATCGCCGCCGCTTCAACCTAATCTACTGCTCCTGACTAGCCCCAAGGATCCTTCATAGCGGGCCTCTGTTCCATAATCTTTCTAGAATCCTGTAGTACCCATAGCCCATTATGAATCCACTACAATCCACTACATAGGCAACTGCGGTCTTAGGGAGGGGTAGTTTGAGGGCATTCTTTGGAGCCGAGAGCTTCAACCTACTCTTTCGCCATTGTCACTGCCTCTAGGGTTCAGGGTTTGAGGGGCTATATTCTTTCAAATCGTTCAGGGGTTTCTTCGGAGAGGGGTCTCTGCGGTTCCTGCATTAAGAGGAAAGTCACCAAATAATTCGAACATCACTTGAAACATAAAACAGAATCTCAAACTGGGCAAAGAGTGTGTGGTTGCGCTGATCACAGCTGCAAAGCACACCAAAGGTCCCAGACCCAAGGGGGTAAGCATGAACAGCAAAGATAACTTAATATTTCTCATGCGAAATAGTACTTTCTCATTCAGTACTATTCCTCAAGCTCTCCACGGCACTTGAGAGGAGCCTTTGTGAACAAAACCCTCAAGATGTTGCTTGACATGGGGTTTAGGGCCCTAGCGCTTGGTGTTCAAGGTTTGATTTGCTTTAACGCTTGAAGCCTTGTCACACCCAAAGCCCAAAAGACCACATTCAGGGCCTCGGGCATAGAGGTGCGAGTTTCTTAGGCCGCAATCCCTCTTAATTAATGTAGGAACCTGTTCAAGAAACCTTGGGCCTTTATTAGGGTTCCTTATATGAATCCTACTATGTTGGGGCTATAGGCCCAGGGTGCCTTTTCTTAATCAGGTTCCTACATTAGACTTCATACAAGGAAGACCGTGGCAGCGATCAAAGCTCAAAACTGCGACCGGCAACTAGCACTTTGGCATCGCCGGCTTTTTTTTTGGGGGGAGGGGGGGTTAGGGTTTAGGGTTTAGGGTTAGGATTTGGGGGGCGGGAGAAGTGCTTTGGTACCTTTGAGTTGGGTTTTGTTTTTGTTCGTGTAAGGCTTTGCTTTCCGTTGGTTCTGGAGTACCATACTCTAAAAGGTTCTGGACCTGTTCCTTCAAGGACTGCAAGGACTTGTTTTGACATACAAGTTTTTGTTTTCCCTTCGAAACCCAGCTATTTCTTCTCTAAATCTTAAATCTGTCAAAATATCTTCGGCCCTTCAGCCCCGACCCAGCCGGCTGCAGAGCTCCAAAAACTTTTGATAGAGGTCTGAACGGGTTCTGCGAGGGCGGTATTTTGGATACAACTTTCCACCCTTGTGGCAACGGCAACACTCAATCCCTGACCCCACTTGTGGTAACTCATAAATGGTAACCCGTAGCAGGGCCCTACCTGGTAGCCCTTGATGGAATTCTGAACCCCTCTATGGTAACCCGTATAGAGGAACCCTAGACACTTATGGTATGGTAGTTCCTGAAGGAATTCCACACGCGGAACCATTCAAGAAACCCTGATCGCAGCTCCTAGAGGACCCCTGAACCCACACATGACAACCCTGATAGAAGCTTTTGGAGGAATCCGAGGCCCTTATGGTAACCCTTACAGGAGCCCCAAACCGTTTCACTCCCGAAGCCTTGAGGCACCCTAAAAACGCCTTGAGGAGCAGCTCGTGTCGCGGTGGTTCGCTAGCCTTTTCTGTTGCGGATTCGACCGGGACGAGCAAGACTTCGAAACTTTCTGCCTGTTCTTGGACAAGGTCATCACAGAGGCAGCTGGATTTAGGGTTCAGAGTTTTACGGGCTAGGTTTCAGGGCTTAGAGGGGGGCAGAGCCCGACAACAACCGAACGTCGTTTGAGGACGTTTGGGGTATATTCTGGTTCTGTCATGAGTCATGTTTTCACACCTTACAAACATAGAGGAACATAACAATGGACGCGCAAAGTCGGCAGACCTGTAGAACCTCCGCACGAGACCTGACCAAACTAACGCCGAAAACCCAGAATCCATCCCTGAACCCTATTCTGCTACAGCGATAAGCCAACTAAACTCCGAAAGCCCTAAAAGGCCTGACACCCTTAAACCGATACTATGTGAAGCCTTGCCTGCCTTCTGCGAGTCTTGAGAGTCCAAAACCCTAAACTCCCAAAGCTCTCGACCCTAAACCCCAGAATCCTAACCCTTTATAATATACCCTAAACTGGGTTTAGGGTTTTGGGTTTAGGGTTCAAACTAGCCCAAAAGTTAAAAGCCTTCTATGGCGTTGTCTTGGAGCCCAAGAAGCATGAACACACCAGTCCTTAGAGCTTTAGCGTTAATCTCGAAGCGCACGCGACATTTGCGAATCCGATATATCTTTTGGTTCTCTGTAATGGTTCCATGTGTGTAACTATAAAGGGCTTTTATAAGTGCTCGAAGTTGTTTCCATAACAGTTCCATCGGGGATTTGTATGGGTCATACAAGCGCTCGATAGTGTTGCCCTGATTGCTGTAGTGTTTTTCCCTCTGGGGCATCCGGGATTTCCGGTGCTTCCCACGGCTTCGAACTCGGAAGTTGCTTGTTGGTTTCCTGAGTCTACTTACAGTACCGTCCCTCGATGTCCCTACATAGAACGCGACATCCTAATCGTTAACCTTAAACCCTAAACTCTTAATCTGAAGCCCTATAAACCCTAGACCCTCAGAACCTGGAATCCTCCAAAATCTGCAGTCTATTTACCAATATCTATAACTATACTTTGCTGTGCTCCAACACCTTTTTCTAGCTGTCAAGGCCCACAGGTCAGAACTCTTCACCGACCGGTCTCAAGCCCTGCATTGCGGGGCATTGTCAAGCAAGGAAAGGAAAGGATGGAACGTACGGAAAGCCTGATCTGCAAGCCTAAGTACCTTGCATTTTTCGCAGTTGCTGACTAAAACAAAAACTTCTATATACCTCAAGACACCACTGTAAGCATCAACGCCCGCTAACGCCCATATTGCGGACACGAATCTCGACAACGTCGATGCACCTGAGTTGCACGACGACCCTCACAGCTGGCTTCGGCATGTCGCGCTGTCCATCTTGCTGTCACGCGGGCTGAAAGTGTGGATTTTGGTGTCTTCTGTGTGCAGGGCTGGGATTGCAGTCGTTTCTTCTTTTCTCGTTCCTCCCAAGCGTGGAACTGCAGGAGTACTGGTCATGTAAGATTGCTCGCTTCCCGGGGGGAGATGCTTGAATAAAATGCCGACATGAGTGCGATGGTGTAATTTACAACTGTATTCAGAAACACCTTAGAAGCTGAACTTGAACCCTAACAAGTGCACGAGGGCATTGTTAGAGTGCAGGCGACTGTGTTCGATCAGCCAGAGCCTCTGTCACTCATCCCAGCTTCCTGCTTAGTTCCGACACAGTGTCAGAAAAAATGGCCTTCAAATGCTCTGGGAATCGCTTCCTCTCTTGCAGAGCTGAAGCCGTGAAATTCCAACAGCCACAACCTTAAGCTAGGCATTGTAGTCTTGTGAGGTGCAGGGTTTGCATCTCAGGGAATTGACCCTTTCAGGGCGCAGGGATCGAGGATCGCAGATATTGGGTGTGCAGCAGGTTCATGGTTTAGCAGCCCATCTTCAATCCTCCCTTTGACCTCAGCGCCGCAAGCTTCTGCTGGACGTTCGTGGTGAAGACACAATTCTTATTAGCCGAC
Organism: Symbiodinium sp. CCMP2592; assembly: GCA_905221615.1. Classification (NCBI taxonomy): domain Eukaryota; class Dinophyceae; order Suessiales; family Symbiodiniaceae; genus Symbiodinium; species Symbiodinium sp. CCMP2592. The sequence goes on along the minus strand of CAJNDT010005001.1, from coordinate 525,917 downwards.
AGGTTTGACGTGTGCCGGGGATGTGACGTGTCTTCTGTGTCCCTGGATTCTGGGAGGTGAGGGATCACCTGAAAGCCTAAACCCCTAAATCTTAAACCTCTAAACCCTAAACCCCTAAACCCGAAACCCCTAACCCCCAAACCCCTAAACCCCTAAACCCTTATAAACCTCTAAACCCCTAAAACCCTCAATGGTTTAGGAAACCCTAATCCGAGGCTGAACTCTGCGCGGATGAACTTGACAGCCAAAGTGCCTAGGCTGCTCAAATCCGGCACCTACTACTGCAGGGGCCTTGATACTTCGAACAGGGCTCCTTTTAAGGGATCCTTGAAGGGTTCTGATTCTATATATAAGGGATCCATAATAGGGTTCATATTGGGGCATTCATCAATGGAGTAATTGGAACAGGGTTCATAAGGGTTAGTATGACCCCGGATGCAAAGGGTTAAGGGTCGAAATTAGCATAGGGTTTTCGGGCTTGTTTATAGTCTACATACCATGAGGACCCTAAGGAATAATGTTGGTAACTTATTATTGAGGCTTATAGTACACCCCAGTGTGAGTTCGTTCGGAACTCAGTGTAGTCGTTGAAGATTTCCCCTCCCCGATCCCTAACACAAATGGCCCACAATCTCCACTTTGGGTCCTGTTTGTGTGTTGTGTTGTGGCCATGGGTTTAAATCTTTTGGCCCTCCTTCAAACAAATCTGCAATGGATGGTCCGGGTGGCTAAGGTTTAGGGTTCAGTCGTTGTGACGTTCATCACTCAACACCCTGGTTTTTGGGTCATTGTTGTTGAAATTCTCTTCCGGTTCACGGAGGACCCTATTTGTTTGTCTATCCAAGGGTGGCGGGTTCTCGAAAGCCCCCGAGTAATTAACGGAGCAAGACCGCCTTTAGAGCCCTGCATACTCGTTAATACCCTCGTCAAAACCTGACAACAACCCGACAAGAGTCTGATAAAGTTCTGAAAGTGTTTACATACTGTTAAAGCTTCATAGTAATTACACGAATTACACGACCCCGAGAAACCCAACCCTAAATCCTACTGCTTAAGCCTCCCTGAACCCTAAAAACCCCATAATCTAACCCCCCGGTAAGGAAGGACTTCTTCAACAAGAGTTGGAGCATCTGGAGAGGTGCCTTGGGATCAAACCTTACCTGGACCCTACGGAACTTCCAAACCACCCTGCACAGGGCTTCTTAATACGATTCGTTACGTACGTCCTGTAGAAATAGCTAGGCTTTTGGGGGTAAAGGTCAACCCTAGTCGAAGCTAGGCTGTTGGCTGTTAAGGTCAACCCTAAGCCCTATGAGTTCGTGATCTGAACTACTGCCGCTTCGGTTTATGGTTTTCCAAGCGCTCATCAGGTTCATGGTGCTAGAAGGGTTACGCTATACGGGGTTTAAGGTTTTCAGGGTTCTGGATTTAGGGTTTGAGGGGCTAGGAGCTCGAGTTTAAGAGGGTTCAGGGCTTCGAGGTCCTTCTTGGGGGCCATTGCAGCGAGACTCCCATATTCCGATGCCGAAACCATACGTTTGAGCACGCGATGTAAGGCCTTTATATAGGGGCCTCAGATATCGGATACAATTTTTGTTCTTCTACGTCTCCTTGTTTTGATTTGAGTCACAGTTTTTTGCAAAAAATCAAACACCAGTTCCGTTTTTTTTTTACTGCCCCTGTGTCCTTTGTTCTATGGCGTGTTGATTCAGCGTCGAGAATACAGCCGGGGTCCAGCCACACAGTGTGCTGCTCCCCCCAAACCCAATTACCCCAGAGCGGTGCAGTCCAGACTTACCGAAGCCCCAAACACCAGACGTGCTGTCTTAAGCCCAGAGCTTGTAAGTGAGCCTCGGCCCTGCCAATCTCCAAGACGACCCAAACTGCCTCTCGACCCAGAACTCGCTGAATCATTGCGTTTCCGGGCTGAGGGTTAAGAATAAGCGCTCCACCGTAGCTTCAGGAGCAGCCCGGTATAGTGAGCATCTTGAGTCCTGAGTGCCCCAAACCAAGCAGGCACGTTCCTGTGACCCGAACCCCTAAAACCCTATAAACCCTAAACCCCAAACCCTAAACCCTAAAACCCTAAGCCTCAAGCGCTAAGCCCTAAATTAAAACTTGAAGCCCTAAACCCTAAACCCCAAACCAAGTCTGGCGAGTCCGAGTTGCGAGTGTTTAAACCCCAAACCAAACTGTTACTGTACCAGGCACATTCCTGTGAGCGATGCGCTGCTGGACCTTCTTACGCATCCGCTCCAGCCGAGGCCGGTAAGGAGAGTGGTCCTACTAAAGGGGCCTTTAAATGGGTTCCTTTTTAGGGTTCTTTAAAGGGTTCCTTTAAAAGGGATCTTTAAATGGTTCTACAAGCTCCCTGTGCGGCACAAAGTAATGTAGGGGCCTTGAGACTTGTAGGGTTCGGTGATATGTCCCAATAAAGGGTGCTATAAGGGATCTATGATAGAGTTTTGGAATACAAGGGGGTTAAAAAATACTAATACAATTTTGGGGGGTTCCTTACTATGAGTATAGTATAATGGGCCCCCAATACCTATATTCTAATTATTCAGGCCACTATATTCGGTAGTGTTATGGGGGATACTTCCCCAAATCGTCATTCGTGACATAGAAACCACACATTCTACGATAAAGGTACTCAGGACCCCTTGGATAAGGCAAACAAGCAAGCAAGAGGGAGGCAAGGAGGACACCGTGCCCTGTGCATTGCGCAGCGGAGCCAGGTTCCTCGATCGAACAAAGAGGAAACGGACCTTGATTGATTCCGTGGTCGATTCCCGCAGTGTGCATGTGTGTGTGTGTATGTTGACTATCCAGCTCGTTCTGGTCACTTCGGCCCCCTGTACAAGTCCTGCCGAAAATGCAGGCATCTATAAGCCGCGCATGTCTCTCTCCACGTGCGTTAGGGTCTAAGCTCAATGAGCCTAGGTTCTGGTGTCTTAACTGCAGGAATAATCTTCTTCAGGGCTCCTAAGATATGCTTACACTATCTAACATACGCCAAGCCGAAAGCCTATTCCCTATTCTATTTAGTCAACCCAAAGGGTCCAAAGTACCGATATAGTAGAACGTAGGGTTTCTATATTAGGAATTACTATTATGATTTGGGGAGGTATTCCCCATAACAGTACATAGGACCCTTTGGGCAAGGCCACCTTTTTTATGTGAGGGATCCTGATCCCTCCTTGGATGCTCTTGTGATGCAGTAGGTAAGCAGCCTTGAGCCAGAAGGATGGGCTGAGGGGACTACTCTTGCAGGGCTAGGATATGGGAGTTTCCGAACAATAGGGGACCCGAATATAGCACCCAAAATAATAGGATCCTTATTATAAGGACCCCCAAATAAGGCACCCCGAATTTCGGAAACTCCAATATAGACACGAACATGCCAAGCCAAAACAGCTGCCAAATACACCGTGATGTGGAGTTTCGGTGGACATGGTGACCGCCCGCCCTTCTGGCCCTGAAGGCAAATGGCTGCCTTCACGCGCTTGTCCTTTGTTCCCTTTGGGATGCTCCTTCGTTGAGTTTTGCAGCTTTCAATCTTTCTGCTTTCTCTAGCGGCTGAAACTTTGACCCCAAAGCCCAACCCAAAAGTATCTGGGCAAGAGCTCGGATGAGCTGAGACTTTAAGCCTCGGTTGGCGCTTAAGCTCGGGAACTCAGGCTTTGCGGCTGGTCGACCGGCATGATGCTCTCCTACGTGCCTGGCCCTACGATGTTTGGTTTGGGTTGGTTTAGGGCCATATATCTATCTCATCTCTTGCATTCCCCACCTAGAGGCTCATACCCTACCCTTTTAGGGTACCTACTTTTCAACATAACAGACCCAGCCATACAACAGTGTATCCCAAGAAAGGGGTTAGGGTATGAGCCTCTAGGTAGACCCCCACGACGATCCTTCAGTATGGCTTTTATGCCCACTTCTAGGAAGCACGAGACGCCGGGCCCTTTCCCGTGGGTCTGGGACCCCTGAGATTCGAGTACAGATCTTAACTTGACTGTCGAATCTAGGTAGGCTTTTGGGACATTTTACATTTTCCCTTATTGGGCTTACCAGGACCCTATTCACGATTTTCAGAGGCTTTACAGGGCCAACCTAGGAAGGTCATCCTCAACCCCTGGCTGTGGATTCAAGGCAGAATTCAGCCTTAAAGCCTGAAGGCCCCACCCACTACTTGGAGGATCATGGGACTAAGTAAGTAGGGCTATAAAACTTATAGTTACTTGAAACCCCAACTAAGGTACCGATAACCTTACTATGTCCAATGATCCTCCAAGTACGGTTCTGAGGCCCAAACCGCAAAAGCTCCACATCCGAAGCACTGAAGTCCCATGTAAGCCCCAAGACCAAAGTCCTCATGACGATCCTCAGAAAACAGAGGCGCCAAGCCGTAATACGGGGAAAATCCGGGAACCCTTAACGACCCTTAACCCTACGCTCAAGATACCCCCTCATACTTGGGAAGTGGATGTGCTGAGGATCTGGGTTTGACGTCGCTTCCTCTGGGGGCGCTTTGCTCGCTCGGATGTTTACTAGGCCGATGCTTTAGGGTGGGTGCCTTACACTACCTTGTTTTAAGGGGTCCTGTCTAGATAGGGTTTGGGTTCTCTTCAGGAATTCACGGTGTGCTCCTGTAGAAGGTTCCTTTGAAACTTAAAGGGGCCCTTAAAGGTCTTCCGTTTAGCTTTGAGGGTTCTCATAATAAGGGTTCCACAGGCTTAGGGATCTGGAGTTTTTTTTTTCGGGATCAGGCAAGATTTCTGGCCCCTACGATGTACCCTAAGGCTCCAAAGTAGTTCCTTTTTGGGGTTCATATATAGAATCCTATAAGGTAATCCCAAAAAGGAATGACTATGGAGCCTCTTGGTAGGGGCGTTTGCCCGCCCAGCGCAAAGGGACCTACACTCGGACTAAGGCTTTGCGGTAATTGGAGGCTTCTGGAGACCCTAAACTCCAAGGGTAAAAGGAGGGACCCTTAATAAGGACCCCTAGGTATATGCCCTTAATATAGCTAGTATATATACATTATATAGCCCATTATAGGGTAGAGGTCCCCATTAAGGGTCCCTCCTTTTCCCCTTTGATAAACTCTAAACACACCCAAAGGGTCCTATGTACTGTTATGGGGAATACCTCCCCAAATCATAAGAGTATTTGCAGTAATTCCTCAGATAGAAAGCCTACATTCTACTATATCGGTACTTTGGACCCTTTGGGAGAGACTCGACCCTACCTATAGTCTCCATTGTAGTTCCTTTTTTTGGTCTACCAAAAAGTCTATTATAGGATCCTAACCATAAAACTGGTTAACCAAAAAAAGGAACTACAATGGAGACTATAGGTAAACCCTGAACCAGAGCAACGTTTCAGGAGGCTTCTGCAGCGTAGGGCCTCCCCGACATCAGCTTCAGTGCCTAACAGGACCATAGGGTCCCTACCCTTTCAGCATCCTCAAATAGATAAGTTTGCTCGGGGTTAAGGTAATGTTTGCCCTAAACCCTAAACCCCTAAACCCCTAAACCCTCAACCCTAAACTCTGAACGCGGCTTTACCCCCGAACTTCGGGTTTCGGGTTTAGGGAACCACAAACAAACCCTAAAGGGTTCAAGTACGATTTAAGACGTGAGGGACATACCGGAGTTACCGAAAATTAGGAGTACCTTATTTTGGGGGCCTTGAAATAAGGATCCTGCTATTTAGGGTACTTTTAGGGTCTTTGAGGTAACGATTCTAAGCACTACTGTAAGTTCTCTGACGGCGATAGGCCCAGACCCAAAGTTGCCCTCTTCTGTGGGGTTTGGTAATGCTCGGGTGGGTTTACCCTAAGGCTCTAAGGACTCATATATTAAGGCTTTTGGGCCCAAAGACCACACTATATAAGGCTTTTGGACTATTTTGAGCCTTAGGGTTAGGCTTTAGGAGTTGCAAGTGTGTCCTGACTTCTGTCTTCTTCTAGTCTCTTCGTGACCAAATGTTAGATCATTCACAGAAAGGGCCCTGCAATCAAGTCGCGGGGGAAACCGCCAGTTTCGTTTATAAGCATGTGCTCCGTTTAGCTTTTGGTAAAAGATATGGCAAGACGAGCAAACATTGCGATAAAACCTGCTCCTTGCCACGAGCAAGATTGATTCACAGACCCAACGAACCCGAAAGCTGAATCCACCCTAAACCCAAACTGCGTAAATCCTGAAAGGAGGGGCAGTTGTCTACAACTGTGGCATCGAGCCAGGCTACAGCAGCACCACAGTCAAGTTTAGGTTCTAGATTGCTTGGGAGTTTCGGATTGGGGAGTTTCCGATAATGAGGGGTACCTCATTTTGCGGTCCTTATAAGAAGGATCCTACTACTTGGGGTATTATATTAGGGTCTCCTATTTTCGAAAACTCCCATTTTGCAGGACGAATCACTTGCGGATGCTTGGGTGTCGGGGATGAGCTTCAGGATTTTAGGATTCCAGGATTTCCTACAGCCACGAACCCTAAACTTCCCTAAGCCCTAAACGGCCCTAAACCCGAAAGCCCTACACTAGTACCATAAGCCCTGATCCCTCGCAGGATCGAGGGATTCTGGGGTTACACTAGTCAAATATTCAGGCCCTATATGGTAAATTCCGACAACAGGGGACCCTAATATAGTACCCTGAATAGTCGGATCCTTACTGAAAGGGCCCCAAAACCAGGTACCCCTAATTTTCGGAAACTCCCATACAGTTGATTTCATGGCTATGCCTTTTTTTGGGCCACGAGCCTGTTTCGGCTGCAGATGACAACGAAGACAGCGATTGCAGAAGCCTGAGCTAGTAGTAGAGTAGGTAACCTTTAACCTCTTTTGGGTAGTATAGTCCCTAGAGAAGCCGTGTATAACCAAAAAGGTAAAGGTTCGCCAGGATACCCTGACAAGTAGGCTGAATAAGTAGATGCCTCCTGCTTGGGGTTCCCTGCTGCATCTACAGTTTAACACACCCCCAAAAAACCCTACTACAGAACCCCTTAACCCAAAAACCTAAACCCTCAAACCCCCCAAACCCCGAAACCCCGAAAAGCCTAAACCGCAGGCCAGCTGAGGCCCCTTCTTGAAGGATCATGGGACTTAGAGTAAGTGGGACTATAAAGAAGGTAGCTATACTTATAAGTACTTATAACCCCAATTAAGGCACTTATAACCCTACTTACTAAGCCCCATGATCCTCCAAGTAGACCCTAAGCCCGAAACCCTATAGATCCCTTTTCAGGAACCCTATAGATCCCTTTACGGAGCCCGTTTAAGGATCCCTTACTTACTAAGTCCCATGATCCTCCAAGTAGAGTGCGCTTGCCAAGGCATGGCCTCTCTCTTCAAGTCCCTGGCCACGCCCAACGATCTCCATTCGGAAGTTCAGAGCCGCACTGGCTGAAATTTAGGGTTTCAAGGTTTAGGGGTTTAGGAAGTTCAGGGTTTAGGGTTTGCAGTTTTTTTTTCAGGGAGTTTCTGTGGCACGGTTTTGGATAATTGAGCGCAGGATGTAAGCAATACTGCTGCTGCCGACTCCTCCTGCTGCTGCTGCTGCTGCTGCAGCAACAACAACAACAGCAGCAACTGCAACAACAGCAACAACAACAACAACTACTACTACTACTACTACTACTACTACTACTACTACTACTACTACTACTAGTACTACTAGTACTACTAGTACTACTAGTACTACTACTACTACTACTACCACCACTACTACTCCCGCCACTATCTTTAGGAGCCCTGCAACAGAGAGTGTCGACTGTAACTTCGACAGCGGCCACACGAACGTTGCAATTCCCAGCTTTCAGTGCGTATCTGCTCGTTTAGGGTTTAGGGTTGATGAGGATGGTGATGGTGCTTATGCTGTCGGTCACGATAACTTTGATGCCCATATGAAATATGTGGCGATGTTGGTAGCAAGAGCACTCTGCGCTCTTGCTGCTCCAACCTGCAGTTACCATCAAGCTCGGTTCCGTCGGTGCTCATCACCTTAAGCCGTACACTTCGAGCATCCGAGAGCAGGTGCAGTGTTGGGGAAGTCAGACCAAAATAGGCACTGAAGCATCACACCTAATGTGTTTTACGACACTGCCGCGGAGGCCTATCGAACGGCACAGATGGCAGCATTCTGTGGTCGCGGGCTGAGACTGGGAGCCGATGTCTTGTTTGTTATTGTTGTGTTCCTTCTACATCGGCTTTTCAGTATTATTTTCACAGTTTCTCATCCGATGCCACGGTGCAACATTAGATCCCTGCCCCTCTGGCCCTATAGTTGAAGCCCCCGAACAAGTAAAGCCCTAAACCCTAAAAGCCCTAAACTCAGCGGACTTAGCGCCTGAAGCCATGCCTGCCTTGTGCGAGTGTGTGAGTCGAAAACCCTAAACCTCGAAAAGCTCCGACAACCAGGATCCCAGACCTTCCAAAATCCCTTAATTAAGGAATATACCTTAAATTATAAGAGGACCCCTCTTTTGAATTAAGGTATGTTCCTTAGTTAAGGGATTTTGGAAGGTCTGGGATCCACTTCCCCCCCCCCCCCCCCCCCCGCCCCCCCCCTTTGCGCTATTGCCGCCCCAGACTGGCGAGCTGTCAAAAGAACACGTTTATTTGCAGTGCAGGATCATGGGACTTAGTTAGTAAGGTTATAGATACTGTAACTAGATACTTAATTTCCAATACTTATAACCCCAGTCTTAGTAAGTAAGGCTTTAGATAACGTCACTATATACTGTTACTTAGTACTTAATAGCCCAGTTTGGGTACAGATATCCTTACTAAGCCTAAGCCTCGTGATCCTCCAATTCACATATGACTATTTCCACCACCCCGAACCTTCCGAAATCCAAAGCTCGAGTTTGCAGAGTCGACAAGTAGATTATGAGGCAACAAGAACTGGTAGCACATTACGAAAGAACCCTAAATACCGAGTAAAATGGATGTGCGTTTCAGATGTTTAGAGCAGGTGTAGTTGTGTAGTTGGTAGGGCGGGGTCCTACAACTTCGAATCATGCAAGGACTATGAAACTTTTACACCCTCACGCCCAGGCGTGAGGACCCGTGTGCGCTGGAGCACGCCGAGGACCCGGCTATTGGCATAGGGGGATTACTTGGAGGATCATGGGGCTTAGTAAGTAGGGTCATAAGTGCCTTAATTGGGGTTATAAGTACTTTTAAGTATAGCTACCTTATTTATAATCCCACTTACTAAGTCCCATGATCCTTCAAGTAGAGCTTCAGGGTTCAGAGTTTGAGATGAGTGGTTGGCAAAATTATGGTCCCTTTTCGGGTCCCTAATATAGTACGGCACCTATTATTTAGGGTACCCAAAAGGGACCCCTATTTTGACAACTACCCAGATATATGGTTTACGACGTACTTCACGATTTACGGCTGAGCTGATGCTTTCATCCCTACTCGTTCCCCTCCCCACAGGGTTGTTTATTTAGTTACGGAGAACATTCATAGTGCTCGTATTCTAGTCCCGAGAAAAGAGGCCTTGGGCCTCGTTATATTAGGCAAATCTTAGTGCAAAGGCATCTGCTGTTCTGCTGATCTAAGTTTTCATTTAGTCACAGACAACCTGCCATGAGGACCCTCGGGACTGCCATGCGGGAGCCAAAAAGGATCACAAAAGGATTCGGCTTCGTGGTCCTCCAAGCAGGTTCAGGGCTTTGCCAGAAAACCCAGTATCCCTTAATTAAGGACTACACCTCGAATCATATTAGAGGGATTTTGGAAGGTCTGGGGTTTGCCGATTGCCAATTCTAAGGACTGGTGTGTTGCCCCAGCGGCCCTTCGCCAAAGGGGCAAGAGTCGCGATGCTCGCAGACATGCTTAAATCCCAGTCCCGTAAACCGCAGACTCTGGACTTCTACCGTTTACCCCACAAACTCCGAGGCACAAACTGCAGACGGAAAAGGGTCCTTAAAAAAATCCTAAACTTTATCCTAGACGACAAAGCCCTATGTGCGAGGAGCGAACAGAACCAGAGCCTTCCGATGAAGTGAGCGATCCTTGCAGTGCGGTCGATGACTTCCTTTCCACGGCCCGTGTGCTTTCTTAGTTGCTGCGCAGGCCGCCTTGGCAAGAGTTGGATCGAGACCCGTGAACGCTCCAACTGTGGAGTGGGTTTCGACTGCCGGTCAGGGCTAAAAGCCTTAGTAGTAGAGTAGGTAGCCTTTAGCATTTTTTTGCTCCCTATATAATCCCTTATATAACCCTAAGGGTCCATGTACCCATATAGCATATACTCTGGGCCCAATGTACCTATATTAGGAGTACTTTAAGGCCAATGTATATACTATATGACTATATGGACCCTTAGGGTAACCAAAAAGGTTAACCTTTAGTTCCCCATGATACCCGACAAGCTGGGAAGCCCGAACCTCGAAATATCTCGAAAATCAAACCCCAAGCCTCCTGGGCCTGAGGTTTGAGGTTTAGGGTTTGATGTAAAAGGGGTCATCTATACCTTTCGGCCCCGGTCAACATGATTGTGGGTCGTAGACTGGCTAGACTTGAGTCCAGTGGCAAAACGGGTCATCTATGCTGCTTTATTTGCTTTCCCAAAGCGAAGAGTCAATTATTCCTAACGGGCAAGTCGTAGACATCGTGAGGGAAGAGTAGCCGCTGTGGCAGCAGAATGAGCTGGTTCAAATGCGAACGGCTCATGCTGACCCAGAGAGCCCAATACCCCTTAATTAAGGAATATGGCTTAAATCATAATATGAAGCCCTATGTAATTTAAGCCATATTCCTTAATTAAGGGGTATTGGGCTCTCTGGGGAGCTGATGGTGAACTTCGGCCAAACCCCTGAAAATGTACTTCATGCCGTTCGGACAAAGTGGCTGGGCAGGGAAGCCAAGACAAAAAAGTGCTGCACCACAATCAACCTATACGGACCTTCATAATGAAAATAGGGTTCGGGGCTGTATTATGATATCGTGAGGCTTAGTTAGGCCAGGATTCGGATGAAACATCGGAGTAAGTACTGTTGCTAATTTTCCAGACCTCCATTTTCAGCAGAGTGCGTATGTCATCTTAACTTATTGTGAGTGGTGCAGACCCTCTTAGCACCAAAAGTGAAGCTTCCTCCCATAGCTTTAAGCACCAAGTGAACCCCAAACGAGTTCATGGGGCTCAGTTCATTCTATGATCTACAAGTATGGGCCCAGACCTTCCAAAATCCCTTCATTTTGGAATATACCTGAGTTCATAATAGGAATCCGATTAAACTTTAGTAAGGTATATTCTAGAATTAAGGAATATACCTTACTTCATATTAGGGATCCTGCTAAAATTCAACGTATATTGCCGAACTAAGGGATGTTGGAAGGTCCGGGGGTGTAGAGCCCCATACACTTCAGGAGCATTTCGTCCTTGAAGAGGAAGTCCCTAAACCCCTACCATTGGGGCACTATCTTACCTTTGGTTAGTAGGGAAGGTTTAGGGTTTAGGGTTTTGGCATATGCGTAGTCCAGGTGTAAAAAGGGTAGGGAATGGAGGAATAGGTAATAGTTATAGTTACTATGTAAGCCCTACACCCAGATTTCGGACTGGAGTCCTCCCCAAGGTTTGTCCGAGAGTGAGTGCTGAAACCCTCGTTTCGGAAAGTTCGTCCCAGCTTCGGCATCCATACTTTGTTATAGTTGGGCAACATTTTACATTTTATGGGTACTTAAACCCAATAAGGAATAAAAGCCTAAATTTTAATCCTATCCCGACCATGAACTAGATATGTCTTTATTAAGGGATTTGGGAAAGTCTGGGTGGGCAACCCTTAAAGGATCCCTTTAAAAAGGAAACCATTTAGTTATTAAGGCCCCTATATGGATGTTTTATTCCCTGACCGAACCCTTGCAGCTTTGAGCCACTCCGTGCTTGGAGGATCATGGGACTAAGTATCCTCTAAAAAGTTCCTACAGATTGATGATAGAAATCCGGCATTACCCATAATAAGTAATGTGCAATAATTCCTATAGTCTAGGGTCATGAAGGTAATGCTGGATTTATATGATCAACCGTAGGGTTCCTTTAACGGGTACTCGAAGGGTGCCTATAAGGGGTCTGTAGGGATTAGGGTGTAGGGTTCAGGGTTCCCAGACCTTCCAATATCCCTTAATGAAGGGATATACCTGAATGCATTTTAGGGATCCTCACGATACCCAAAGATCTTCAAGGCATATTCCTCAATTAAGGGATTTTGGAAGGTCTGGGTGAGTAAGGTTATATGCGTTTTAATTTGGGTTATAAGGTTATAAGTAAATATAAGGACAGTTACCTTACTTACAACCCTACTTACTAAGTCGCCTGGCCTCTCAGCTGGTTTGAATCATGGAGTCTCATTTCCGACCGGCTAAGGCCCTGGCAACGTGAAAGGCGGTTTCTCGGCCTGGCAATCCTGAACGTTTGTTCCCAGGAACGGTAACATTATCAGCAAGCAGGAGCAGCAAAACCAACAACAACTACTGTTGCGACTGCGGCGACGACGACGACAACTACTACAAATACAACAGCAACAACAACAACAACTACTACTACTACTGCTACTGCTACTGCTACTGCTACTGCTACTGCTACTACTACTACTACTACTACTACTACTACTACTACTACTACTACTACTACTACTACTACTCCTGCTGCTATTGCGACTAACGCCACTGCTGCTATTGCCCGCATGTTATTGTAGCTGGTACTGCTCATGCTTATGCCACTGGTCTTGCTACTGATGCTGCTGCTGCTGCTCCTGCACCACTACGACGACGACGACTACTACTGCTACACTACCACTGCCGCTACCGCGACTGCGACCGCCACCGCTACCGCTGCCACTATGCTGCTGCTGTTGACTGCTATTGCTTCTGCGTCTATCCAGACCGGCTCTTGTTTCAACATCGAACCGCCCCGAACGCAAGCTGAGAGAAATGTGAGCCAGGCTCCAATGCTTCAGGGTTAGGCCATGAGTAGGCCTGCAGAGTGTGGTGCCGTGGACGCCTTTAGCAAGGGTGTAGGCTTGTGAGTTCGGCGTAAATTCCTAGGATGCCCAGTAGTACCCTTATTCCCTTGTTGTAGTCCTAGGTTCCTTATAAAGTTACACAATACCAAAAAGAGAGGCCTTTTTATTTTTATTTTACTGGGTATCCTAGATTCGGCAGCCTAAGACTGCAATGTCTTGTGGCATGAACTGCCTAGCACATCGCTGAACCCTTGGTCTGAGACAGTCGAAGCAAATGTAAACGTATGTTATAACAGAGACGCCTCAATCACGATCAACATTATTCTATAGGGTTCCTTATTCTAGTCAAACCCGAGTCAAGTTCCCCCAAACTCGATGGTCTATTCCTTGAAAGTGAAGGGCCCGTCATAACTAGATTCTAGATCTTTGCCTAGAGGCTCGCAACATCCACAAATTACGGATTATTCCACCGGATTCCTTCACATATAGCAGGACCTCCATTATGATTTAAGGCATATTTCTTCATTCCCTAAACCCTAAACCCCTAAACCCTGAACCTGATAAACCTTAAATATTCATTGGCAGTCTTTGGGGTAGCTCTTCCCCGAGGTGTCAAGGGGATCCCATGGCCCCCAAAGGGCCCAAGTAGGAATATAGTTCATATAAGAGCCTGAATAATTGCCCACACTACTATTTCCTGGGGATTCCTTTGCTATGTAAATTTGTGTCCGACCTGGGTTTGTCATACTATTTGGGCATTTGTAATGCAAATTTGGCTTCGGATGTTTTTATCCGTATTCGGCCTGATTCGTGTTTCTGCATCCGGCTAGCCCTCTTTAAGCATCGAACTGAAACGCTATTTCCGGCCCAACATGGCCCCTGGGTGCGCCCCTGTGTGTATGTATTGTGCATCCAGGCCCCATAGTCGAAGTGTACCTTGGCTGGGGACAGGTACACTTCGAGATGAGCTGATGCAGATGCCGATTGGACCAAAGGCACACCAAGCTCGCTTGAAGGGTCAATTCTTTCGAAGTTCACGGCATGTTGCAAATGTGGGCCTTCCTATTACTAGCAGCTGGCTCAGTGCTTTTGAAAGTCCTGGCATGATTGCCAATCTGCGGAGGCTAGGTGGCCTAGTACTCAGTACTACACAATATAAGCTTAAGCTTTCGCTTCCTGTGGGATGGCCATGGAGGATGGAGCTGCCCCTGTTCCCGAGCCATGCCCTATTCTGAGGGCATGGTCAAAGAGCCCTACAGTTATGGGGCAGGTTGCTAAGGCGAGACGAATCTTGATTCTCCAGCATGACAAGTTGAACCGTGCCACGCTGGTTGACAACATGGAAGTCTTAGCTCCTGTGATAAACCACCTCGGAACCCTGGCTTGAAATGGTTCATGCAGTCATGTGTTCTGGTCTTGAGCAATATCTAGCTGACATCATGATATGCCTCAACTTAGGCCTTCGTCCATCGGTGAACTTGCTGACTGAATATGTCACGCGATTCTACTTGGGCTACAGACCGGCATCTTTGAGGATGCCAAGTGGTACTGGTCCTAGTTTGGATGCACATGTCTGTTTGTTTTCGGTGTTATAGGTGAATGTCATATGTGCTCGAGGTGGTGATTTGAGGACGGAGGGATGGGTGCTACGAAACCTCGTCACCCTTTTCGCTAGAACAGCGAAACGGCCGCATGCCCCAAGAGATCCGAATCTACGTGACCTCTTCCGGCGATCAGGAGTGCCAATCCCGCAAAGTGCCTGGGATATACTTGACTGTAGCGCTAAATGTCCGAAACCCTAAACCCCTAAAGCCTAGCTAACCTGATCACCCTGCAGCCCAAAACCTAGACACTAACAACCCCTAGAAGCCCTATATAATTTACATCTGCAGGTGCCGCCGGCAGTAGAAGTGCGTCCAGCGACGACGATGATTCTGCCTCCGAGGGAGAGGGGTCCGGGGAATCCGAGAGTGAGGTTGATGATGATGAAGAGTTGGATGTGGCTGATGTATCGGAGCCTCCAGTGAATCCCTCACCTGAATCCGCCCCGGAAATTACAGTGTCTCCCAAGCCTGCAAAGCGTTGTCGTGCAGCCAAGTTTGAGGTGGCAAAGGCATGGTTGAACCGTGTAGCCGAGTCGAAGGTTGCAGAGACACCGGAGGAGCATCACGCAGCCAAGCCGGTTGCAAAAGCACCGGAGAATCACGCAGCCGAACCTAAGGTTGCAAAGGCACCGGAGAATCACGCAGCCGAGCCTGTTGCAAAGGCACCGGAGAATCACACAGCCGAGCATAAGGTTGCAAAGGCACCGGAGGAGAATCACGCAGCCAAGGCTAAGGTTGCAAAGGCACCGGAGAATCACGCAGCCAAGCCTGAGGTTGCAAAGGCACCGGAGAATCACGCAGCCCATGAGATCGCAAAGGCACCAGAGGAGAATCACGCAGCCAAGCCGAAGGTTGCAAAGGCGCCGGAGAATCACAAAACCCATGAGGTTGCAAAGGCACTAGAGAATCCTAGACCCAAGCCGGAGGTTGCAAAGGCACTGGGGGTCGCAGGAGAATGCATGACAATGCCGCCAACTGCTGCCCCTTGCCTTAAACACCCCTGTTTGCTAGCTTAATGTGCATGCATGTTTTCCGGCCTTAAGACCCCGAAGCTAAAACAGATCATCCCAAACCAAGGTTCCTGGAGGCACTGGTACGAAGGACAAGGGCCTGAAACTGATCATCCCCAGAGCTTTGCCTGCACTAGATCGGTTCATTTCAAGCTAAAGATAAAGACCCTGTACTCCATAATGTACATGCTGATCCCAGGCCGAACTACGACTACCACCCCTTCGGAATCTTCTGTGGTCGTGACTCCACCTCCCAAGGGTCTCTCGGCTGCATAGATCCCAATGCTGCTTGCATGCATAATGCCATGCACTAGATGATCGACTGCATATGTTGCTGCTTTCTGAACTGCCTAGGCTGGCCTGTATCCCCAAAAAGCCAGGCGAAGCATCGTCGAGAGCACTATGTGGTGAAAGACGATGACAAGGGTAAGTCTTTCAGATGCCTCAACTGTGGTGATGTTGGTGGGTTTGAAGCCTTGCAGTGCTTCCCCTGCAATGCTTTAGATGCTGAACAGGCTAAGTCTGCCAATGATGCTACCAGTCAGGCCGCAAGTCTCAGGCTTGCCCAGGCCTTGCAGGCCGAAGAAAACGAGCTGGTTGACCTGGAGGCTGAGTTGCTTGCAGAGCAATTGAGCTTGGAGGAGTTGGTTCTCCAGGCTGAGGAGGGGGAGCTGCAAAGGCTTTTGGCCCAAGAGGAGGCTGAGCTTTTGCAAGCTAAGATGGAGTCATTGGAAACTAGGATGGAGTGTGTGGGCGAAGTTTTGCCACCCCCTGGGTCTGGTGGTAGCAGCAGCAGCAGCGAACTTAAGAAACTACCAGCCATGAGCACAAAGCGATCTCTAGAGCAGCAGCTGGAGCTTTCCGAGGACCCCAAAGCGGAGGCCAAGAGGCCATGCATCACACATGAGGCTGAGCACAAGCAGCCCCAGCGGGCTGCCGATGTTAGTGGCTTCATGTGTGTCTAGGCCGGTATATTACACATTGCATGCTTGCACGCATGTTGGTTCATATCCTCCAAACCAAGCCCTACTCAAAACTGCCATAACTGAGCCCAGGCTTGGATAATGTGGACACTCTGCCGATGGACATCAACTTGGGTGGCCTTGATGCCATTGACAGCCTGATCAAGTCCACCGAGGAGGACCTTGGCACAGGATCGGTTCTGCTGTGTCCTGGGGAACAACCTCTAGAGACTCCAGAGGGTCAAGAGAAAGAGCGCGAGCCCATGATGTCAGTTGCTGCTGTTGATGATGAAGCTGCAAAGTCTGACGATGGTGTCAGTCTTAGCCTTGGGACTGTGCACTACACAGATGATGAAGGTTCTGATGGTGCTGTTGCCAAGGATGTGCTCTAGCTGAATTCTGCAATCATGTGGTCTGTCAAGAATTAATTTAGACCTATATATAACTAGAGTATACCCTTAAAACCCTAAACCCTAATCCCTAAACAGCTAGAAAGCTGAGGCATTGGAAGATCAGCTACCTGAATGTCCCGACAAGCAGACCTTCAAACCCCTGTCGCCAAGTGAGCAAGCAGCAGCTGTTCCCAAGCCGAAGAAAAGGAAGGCCAAGAAGGTATGTGAGGAAGGGACTGAAGATACCCCTCTCGCTGAAGCGCTGGCCGATGCATCAAAGCCCAAGGGCCGAGGTCGCGGCCGAGGTCGGGGCCGTGGTGCTACGAAGACCTCAACGGGTCGTGGGGGAAAGGGCAAAGGGCGGGGCCGCAAGCCCACCGTGGAGGATGAGGAGAAGGAGGAGGCCCCGATTACTCCCACAGAACCTGATGAAAGTGATGCTGAGATGTCGGAGGCAATGGAGGAGGAAGGAGATGAGAATGATGAGGAGCCCAGACCCAAAACCAAGAGCAAGCGAGCCCCACGATCACCAAAGCCTAAGTCTAAGGCAAAAGCAAAGGCAAAAGCAAAGGCGAAAGCAAAGGCGACAGCAAAGGCGACAGCAAAGGCGACAGCAAAGAAGGATGATGCCAAACCCAAGGCAAGTGCAAAGAGCAGTGCAAAGGCGAAGATGGATGATGCAACAACAAAAAAGCCTGCAGCAAAGGTTGAGGTTTCCACGAAAAAGCGGGGGGCTGCCGACAAGGGCAAGGCTGCTGATGCGGTTGCAGAGCAGAAGGCGAAACGATCCAGGAAATCTGTGGCCTACCACAAGGCGATGCTTAAGGCTAAGAACGAAGGCAAAGAACTTGAAGTGTGTAAGCAGGAAGCACAGGCTGTGTCTTGTATGTGCATATATCAGTCATGCTATGTGGCAACATGTGTGCACATGTGCTTGTGCCATGTGTCTTCTAGCCAACAGCCAAGGCATACAAGGCCACGGATTGACCAAGCTCACGGCGGCTTGGATATCGATGATCAAGCTCGCGATCCGGATGGTCGGTTTTGAACGTTTGCCTGCACATGAGCCAGCGCTATGAAGGTTTTTGGGGCGGGGCGGGAGCAATTACTGATTGTGACAACCACATGTGTTGCCTGCAATCTTATTGCCAACGGGGCTTTACAAGTTTCTTGCTTGTGGCAAGTCGGTGAGAACACCGGCCCGAGGAGTGCCATAGTGTGAGTGGATGTGCCATCACGATCCAAAGGGTGCTTCTGCAGAGCTTCACCTGTGCATGCTATTGTCGTAATATTGAATTCATCAATGCTCCCTTTGCCAGGATGCCGCCTCGTCCCGCAGGCTGGCAGGTTCGTGCCACCAAGCAAGGCCACATCTCCCCGCTGTGCACCTTTGAAAGATTCTGTGAGCTGTTTCAATGCACACTTCCAATCTGGGCCATTGTGGGGGCCGAGTTGTTGCTGAAAGTACATGGCTGAAATTTCGGAGTGTTTTGGTTCAACAGCTCTAGAGCCTCCAGCATGGATTCAAGTGAATCTTTGCTTGTCAATCTGGTGCAACTGGATGCACCCAAGGTGGGATATGTTGTATGCACTTTCGTTTTACATACCACTGCATGGGGATGCTACTTGCTAGGTGTTCATCGCAACAGCCTGCTGCTTACACCTTTGATGTGAAAGCTACAATATATAATGCATGATCATACACACATACATAACCATTTGCCCACGGCCCAGGTGCTGTTGCTACGATGGATGACCACCCTCACTTTCCGAAGCAATGTGGAGTTCTTCGAGGTTTTTTCAGGTGAGGCAGCAGTCACCAAGGAGTGGTTCGAACCTCATGTGTATTCTCCGGTTTACACTATGCAAGCATGTTATTGCAGTGTGTCTTAAAATTATAATGTATACCGACCGATGTAATCCTAGGCAGGCAGCCGGCTACAACACAATGAGTTTCGACAAGCTCTATGGAGATGGCATGGACTTCATCGGCAGCAAAGGGTTCACGAGGTTTGCCTGCAATCGTGATGGTTAAGAACTTAAGAACCCTAAACCCTCAACCCGGCAAACCCTATAGCACGCAATTATGGATTTGGGGGATCGATGTGTGCTCTTTATATTCTATAATCTTTGGGTTTCAATGGCTTCGGACCCAGGAGCCAAACCCGGGAATACAGTAGCAGGGTGTTGCTTTGGGCTTTAAGGTGTATATGTATATACTATCAAGGTGTAGGCATCAGAGTTTAGAGTCTATAAGGTTGAGGTTTGGGAGTCAGAGTTTACAGTGCAGGATTTGGGTTTTGGGGGCGTAGCATTGCGGCTGTGTGATGGGAACGATTGACATGAAAGCCCAACGCTACTCTAAACCCTGAACCCAAAAAACCCTAAACCCGAAACCCGAAACCCTAAACCCGAAACCCTAAACCCTAAACCCTAAACGCGAAACCCTAAACCCTAAATCCCAGAGCAACAGAAGTCCTAAACCCAAGCCTGCATACACCCCAAAATCCAACCCCAAACCGAATCCTGAACTCACCCAAGCCCTACAAGTCTCCAACACCATAAACTGCAAACCTCTTCAGCTGCTATAGCCCTAAAGCCTAAACCCTAAACCCTAAACCCAAGAGCCCAGGATTGCTATGTACGCTGTTATGAACGAAGTCGTGGATGCTCTCAACGTCATAGGCCCCGACTGCAGCAGCTGGGGCCTGCCAGCACGTTCTACAAGTATGAGAAGTGCTGTGAACCCCATGGGTCGATGTGGTTTGTCATGGGTGGATGCCAATAACTGCCTGGTATCCCGGTTACCAGCCAATACATAGTACATGATC
Source organism: Symbiodinium sp. CCMP2592 (assembly GCA_905221615.1). Taxonomy (NCBI): domain Eukaryota; class Dinophyceae; order Suessiales; family Symbiodiniaceae; genus Symbiodinium; species Symbiodinium sp. CCMP2592. The sequence goes on along the minus strand of CAJNDT010005001.1, from coordinate 506,144 downwards.
ATGCATGCACAGTCTGGCAGAGATATGCTTGTGTGTCTGCATTCAGCTAGCTGAGGCTTGTCCTGCTAATCTTGTTGATGCTGAGCCGCCACACAACCTGGATTGTTGAGCAACCTTTTCAATCCCTGCTGCCCAAGCACCACCGATGGGATTGGTTGGTGAACCGTGTTTGCAAGGCCATGTACTAATGTAACGCAGGCTGAATAGATCCATATCATACATCCATGACCCTGTAGGTATACCAGCAAGCCCATTGGATGATGCATTTCGATGGCCCTACCCCAAAGCGAACTGTGATTATGTCTCCTATGTCTACAATATCGATCCTCGACAAGGGCAAATTGACCAAAGCTGAACGACTTGCCAAGACGAAAATTGCTACAGTCCGTGTCTTGTCTATATGTAGCTTGCATGCCATCTATGAGTCCACTAACTAGCATGCACAGTAATGATTACCAACAGGGTTATATAGCCAAGGTAGGCACATCGACAAGAACGGCCGGTCCTGCTTCACCGGGAAGAAAGATGGCCTCAAGAAGTCTGGGCCACCTGGCCACCAATGCATGCGCAGAAGCAAGTAGCTGTTAACTATAGCAGCGACTTGCAATGTCTTGGCTTGATGCTGAGGGCCTACACAGCCCGCTTCGGGAAGGCCCTGATCGAGGTGTATGAAAGCTGGAGACAACTGCCACTTTGCCAGCGGGCCGAATGCAGGGGCCGAGCAGATGTCAATTTGGGCTGCACAGACAGAGAGATCTTCGGTAGCCTTCCTCTAGGGGACTTGTGGATCGATAGCCGGATTCATGAAGTGTTCCTCTACCTCTACCATTGCAAAAATGTCGAGACGCTTGAATGCAAAGGGGCACGATATTGGGTTTGCAAGACTGTGTAAGTCTACAAAAGACAGCAGTGATCCAGGATCCCGGATTCCTGGATCGATGAGATGCAGTCATTCAAGAACGAGGTGCTGCTCCAGGCAGCATTGGCTGCATGTGGCTGGCAAGACCACAGCATAATAATGTTATTGGAGGGATTGGGGGTTTGGAGTCTGGAGCTTATATAAGGCTAACTTAGGGTTTTGGGTTTGGTGGCTTGAGACTTTTTGAGGTTTGCTTAGGGATCTGGGTTCGCAGGGCATGAGGTTTTTTGGGTATGGTATTAGAAACTAGGGGGCCCTGGAAGCTTTGGGTTCGCAGTCGCATAGTGCTTGGGAGTTCAGTGGGCTTTGTGCTTTGGTGCCTGGGCTGGGGATAAAATCTTGGGCGTGGGTTTGGGCTTCTACAGTAGAAGCCAGAAAGTTGGAACATCATTCTTCTCATGGCCTTAAGCTTAAGTATAGGGGATCCTAGCACTAATCCTCCTAAAGCCATGTTCCAACTTTCTGGCTTCTACTATAGTTTCAGGAGGCTTTGGGCTCACAGGGTTTATGTGGGGATTTGGGCTTCTTGAGTGGGCTCGCTTCCTTTGCTACTGCTGCTATATATACTATCATCGCCACCTCTACCTTACTACCAACCACAAATCATCCCCACTACCACCACCACCATCACCACCACCACCACCATCACCACCATCACCACGTTATACTGTACTGCCATGATACCATGCATACACAGCCACTTCCTATATTATATATATATACATATATATATATATATATATATATTATATGGGAAGTGGCCGTATATGCATGGTATCATGGCAGTACACATTTCCGGCTGCTGCTGCTGCTGCCGCCCCTGCCACTATTGCTTCTGCTCCTGCTATATTACTAGCTACTGCTACTGCCGTTTTTACTAGCTAGCTAGCTAGTAGCAGTAGCAGTAGCAGCAGTAGTAGTAGTAGTAGCTCTATATATATATATATATATATATAACATATCTATATCGACACAATCTGGCATTTGTTAGTTACTGCTGCTGCTGCTGCCACCAGTTCTATTATACTGCTGCTTTTGCTATTTACACTAGCTATATATATATATATGTATATATATCTTATAATATATACGATTCTATAATCTATAATGCTTTTCTTACGAATAACTATCGATCTGACACCGTTGCTAGCTCCTTTCCTCAGGGTTCCCTGAGCAGAAGCACCCAAAACTCCAAACCAAATTAAACCTAGGTCCTCTCCCAAAATAGCATATACCAATAATGGGCCTGAAGTCCCAGCCAGCGAGCTCTGAGCCGGCACCAGCAGACCCGAAATATAATCAGCCCGCAGTATTACCCTAACGGACCCCAACCCCACTGGCACGTGCCCCGACTTCGATCCTCTAGCTGATCCGATTCTCAGAGCCCCTAAATCCCTAAAGGTGGGGGGCCCTAAACCCCAACATACAGGCCTCCATAAATCTCGCAACGTCCGGATGGTCTGGCTCCACCTGTGCCCATTCGGGTCTGTCAAACCCAGCCAGCAGTGGCTGTTGGGTCTTGGGGGCGATGGGTTCGGGGATTCGGGGCTTTAGGCTTGGGGTCGAGTAATATATATCATATAGTTGCTAGATTGGAGAACAAGCACCCAAGTCTCGAAGCTGCAGGCCCCAAGGTCCAGAACCCCAAAGTCCCAGTAGACAAACCCGAAAGCCCGGGAACCCGCCGACACCAAGCCCTAATGCCCTTAAACCGTCAGTTGGCCCAACACCCAAAAGCCTCCTGCCTTAAGGCCCCGAACCCCTACATAAGCCCTAACCCTAAATGCTAAGTTGGGTCAAAGGCTCAAAGGCTCAAAGGCTCAAAGCTGCATACCGCTGGGTGTTGTGGCTTATCCAGGCCTGTGGTTCTTCTGAACTACGGACAGACTTGCGAGAACTGGAGGCAAGCAGTGCAGGGCAGTAGGAACCCAGTCTGCTGAGTGCCCTGCCGTAGAAATTCGGGCTGCTCTGAGGCCATCTGTGCAGGAAGGAAAACATCCGGACTTATTTCTTTATATGGTGTTATGTAGGGTTCTCGCAAATTTGTTCGGACGTTTTTACCCGCAACTCGGGCGCAAATACCCGCAACCCGGGCGCAAATACCCGCAACCGGGCGCAAACCCAAAAAACGTATCAAACCCTAAATCCCTTCGGCCGGAAACCTTCCTGATCGGATGGATTTCTCAGATTACAGTCTGGACAATTCGTATAGACTGCATTCCAGGGTGCAAAAGAGCTACTTCAATGCATTTGGACCAGCACGAAGTCCCGTGAGCCACTGCAATTTCTGTTGCATAACCAACGACATGTTATGAATCTTGTGGCCAGGCTCGAGAGCTTGTTTGTTTTGTGGTTCGGGTTCCATGACCTCCCGACTGTGGTCTTGTAACTCTTTGGTCGAAGCTGTTCCCCTCCTTGGTTACAACTCCATGGCTTCCCAACCAGAGGGAGTTCATGATGTGCAGCAGAGGATCGAAGCCCTTTTGCTAAATATGAATTCATGATATGGCCTCTATGTTCTCTATATAGTCAAGCTCAAAAGCAATGCCCTCTCCTATCCAAGGCTTCCCGGGCAAGGATCCAAGCCTTGCAAGCGCAGCTTGCAGCTCGTGGTGCACGAGCCCGGTCCGAAGCTGGACCTCCGGGTGGCCCAGCTCACCATTAATTTGAAATCTTTATATAATATATCTGGCTAAACGATCCAAGTCCCGAACCCCAGTCTTTGTAGCCCTGGAGCTTTCTTATCGACAGTCTTAACCTCTAAGCCGTAAGTTAATAAGGATAAGCTAAATCCTGCGTCGACCCACATCAACCAAGAACTCCAACTTCCAGTGTGTATTCACTATATATATGATATGTATATATAGATCTAGACCTTGTATATGTTAATGTGTTTTGTGAAGGTACTCATGTGCTTTGTGTATATATTAGAAATCCATATTGTGAACATGCATACTGTGCACTAGAGCCTGCCATGTGTGTGTGTGTGTGTATGTGTACATACATACACACATACATATATACATACATACATACATATACATATACATATCCATATACATATACATATATAATACATATATATATATATATATATAGTATGCATGTGCTTGTGAACTCGTGACACTGCCTGTGAGTGTCTCTGTTCCTCTCTCCTTTATATATATATATATATATATATGCATGATATATATGTATATGTATATATATATATATATATATGCATAAATATATATATTGTTATGTGTACATGTGTATATATATATATTATATATATATATATGATACGCATTAAGCTCCACATACTGTGTGCGAGATGCACATGTCTAGTATACACGGTACGCACATGCATATGTACATGTGGTAATTTATATATAGCATATACGTACTGTATATGTACATATGCATATATATATATATATATATATAGACACTCCTACCTAGCTAGACACCTACACACACACACACACACACACACACACACGCACGTGCAGGGAGAGAGGTAGGGAGCGATAGGGCGAGGAAAACTATATCAGGAAACGAGGCTATCTGAGGCACCCAAAGATTCCCTAAACATACCTGCTTCAGCACCAACCCATCAGAGGCCTAACAACTTAAACCCACGCCGAATTGATATTGTTACTCTGTATCTTAGGACCCAGTGCTATCGAAGCCTGCAGCCTTAAGTTATGAACTCACACAGCCAAAACCCCGAAGTCATAGTGCCCCAATGATGTTGTTAAGATCCGAGGTGCTCCTGCCCTTGCAAGGCAGACTTCGTTTATGGCTGTGCCTGGGAGCCTGGCTGTGCCTCCTTGCAAAGAGACCCTGCAGCTGGGGGACAGTCGCGAGTCTTTGGGCTACGATAGTGCTCTGGAGGACGCACAGTGCCCCTACCCACGGGAGAAGGATCACCCAGGAAAAAGCGCCGAGAAGTCAGCCAGTGACGAGGATAGCCAAGGAAAAAGCCCCGAGAAGTCAGCCAGGGACGAGGATAGCCAAGGAAAAAGCCCCGAGAAGTCAGCCGCCGAGGATAGCCCAGGAAAAAGCCCCGAGAAGTCAGCCACAGAGGATAGCCGAGGAAAAAGCCCCAAGAAGTCAGCCACAGAGGATAGCCGAGGAAAAAGCCCCAAGAAGTCAACCACTGCCGGGCCACTTGTCAGCGGTCGCAGATCCGATGGGTCCCCGAACAATGCAAAGTCAAGCCCTGTTTCCCGGAGATCCTCAAGTGGTGGCCTGACCAGCAGCCCTGCTCCTTCCTCGTGCAATTCCCTGGGTTCCAAGCGATCCAAGTCGCCGTCTTACTGGCGGCCGTGTGGCTGCAATTTGATTTGGAAAATATAGATCCATGATCTAAATCTGTAAGGACTTATATATAGACCCAACAAACCAAGCCCCCAAACTTCACCCATAGCTATAGAGCTAGTTAGATATACGCAAAGAGTTCCAGGCTAGCTAGGTAAATATCATCCAATGCCCTGTAGTAACCACACAGGCTTGTTGATGTAAGAATTTACCAATTGGTCCGAAAAGCACCAAATCGATCTTCTCAAGTGTGTAGACCTGACAGTTAACCCAAATTCCCAAAATTCACCCTTAGGATAAATTCATGTATGTAGACCCAAGTGATCATGAACCCTATAAATGTCATCCTGTAGACAAAGGCTTAAAGCCGGTATGTAAATCCAAGCCACCGCACAAGTTAGTTCATCCTTGTACAAGACACACTGCGGGGTGTCTAGAAGTATTTTATAACGAGCCCCAATTAGATCATGCATTTGGCTCTACACCCCTAAGCTTGTAATCCTCTGAGCCCTCAAAATTCGATACAACCCGAAACCCAACCTATTCCGGTTTGGTGCTAGGAATAAACCGCGGACCCTAAACCCTAAACCCTAAACCTAAAACCTAAGCAGCCGAGGATGAGAAGATACTTTGAACCACGATCTACCGGGGCCCTGAAGTGCTCGGAGGCTGCCCTGGCCTTGTATAAGTCTTCGGAGGGCAGCGCCTGTGCTTGCAAGTAAGATCGAGAGGGATGTTCATTCTGCATGCAAAGCACTATTCTGTTGAATTTGGGCCTAGGACAGAAGCTGAAGGATCTCTTGAAGGTTCATGGCAGTTTCAAAGCGCTTGAGATGCAAGTCCGGAAGATCAACGTGGCCTCCTATGCTAAGTCCAAAGGTGGCAGATGGGTGACAAAGCATTACTTGACCACAGTGGAGCACTGGACCCCGCCCAGAACTCAGCATATGGATCGGCACTTCATTTTCAAAGCCCTATCTATATATGCGACCATGAGCTTTAATGTTAAATTGTGTAATGAGGAAGATGGTGCAGGCTGCCTGGACATGGGCGGCAAACACCAAGAACTTACGACGAAGTTGTGTTCATGGTGAAGAGGAAGCGAGACTTGTCCTTACGGACTCTTTCGAAGCCAATGACGTTACATCCCATGAGACCTCGATGCACGGGGCCATTGAGATGCAGGAGACCATTCGTATTCGTCAGTTCATTAGGACCACCTCTCAACCACAAGCTAGACTTAAGCCCTAAACCCAATTTATCTGAGCCCGGAAACGGTACCCGATAACACTTACCCTACCCCTATAAGCTTATTTACGTACTACATGTCGATCTAGTAACTCACATTCCTAGCTTACTCCTAAAACCACGAAAACTACCTGTAGTCGTATACACTGTTAACAATCTACATGCAGGATGACAATGGAACTTTGTTCAACACAGATGTGCCCGACATTGATGCCAATGCCTCGGCCATCACAAGTGGAAGTGGCTCCACAGCTGCAGCTTCCTCTGCGGCGGCAGCAGAGCAGATGGAGTCATTTTCATCTTCGGCTTCGTTCAAGCATCGGGGCTTAATATGCGGGAGATATCCCTAGCTGTGCTACAATAACACCTAAGCATCGATCTTATGTGTGTGTGTATTATGGACCTCACACCCACCAAGGCTCACCTTCCCATCCTTGCAGCAGACAGCGAGCCCCCTCACCATCCTCCCTGGCTTCTTAGAAGTTCTTGGGCGCAAGATTGACAGCTGCAATGATGTCCTCGAATCTCGGGTTGCATTGTCCATGTGTGACTAGCCGTAAACTATATTAGCAAGAGGGATGCTGGTGCATGTTTTTGCCTTAGGAGCGAATCGAGAAAGTCAGCGGTGCTAGGGCGCAGTTGTGACTTGGCTGCACCGGTGCATATGTGTGATGATATCATATGCAGTGACCTAGCTGGCTCGGAGGCTGCGAGACCAGATCCAGGGGTGCCTTGACGCCATGACGGAACTGTTTCAAAAGCTGACGGCCAAGCAGTCAGAGTCTTTGACTTCGACGATCGACAAGTCAAAGACTTAGATTCTGAGATGTGTTGGCATGCTGCATAGTCTAGATGGGTGCTGTGGTGCATATGTGTATGTTTCCAGGCCATTCAATGATTCCTTACTCAAGCTCTTCGCGGAAACGACCAAGCAAGACCTCATTCTCAACAACTACGTGATCCGTGCGAAGCAACACACCTAAACCATGCATGGTATGACCTTGGCCTGCTTGCATGTGTGTGTGTGTGTCAATATGCTATTGGCAGATTGCGAGGTCGTTGAAGCCCTCCGCTGGCAGCTCTGGCAAGAAGGCCAAGGACAAAAAGGACAAGAAGGACAAAAAGGACAAGAATAAGGAGAAGCCTAAGGGCTCAGGCAAGAGCAAACGTAAGGACGAGTCGAAGAGTGGCTCCAAGAGCAAGAAATCCAAGACTGACTAGTATGCTTGGGAAGTGCGCTTTGTGAAGTTTCTTGCAGCAGCTACGGGGCATCATGCTAATACAATGCATGCATGTTCGCAACTCACTAGCTCTGCAGCTTTGCACATAGCTTCGGTTGGTGCCCTGTGTCGGCTGTTGTCGCACTCTTCGAATACTGATCCTAGGGCACGGTGCCTACAATATGTGCTGTGCCTGCTAGGTCCAAGGTCGCTGCTGGGGTATCAAAAGCTGTGTGACCGCTGAAAAGTCCTGTGAAGCATATGATCGATGTTAGAACCCATTGCACTGTGCTTTTATCATGTCAACAATAACGATCCGATGCTCGCACGCAGGTTGGCTGGCAAATGCTGGACACGTGTCAGGCTGGCCATATGATGGATTGCCGATGGACACCGTAACGATACCCGGGTTGTTGCAATGGTGGGGCTTATATAGCTATTAATTGTTCCAGCCTCTGTTATACTATGTATTCCAGGGCACAAACTCCTCGAACCTCCATCTGTACCCTAGCCCATTATTTAATTAGTTAACAATTAACATCGACAAATCCTATAAACCCCAAAGCCAAAATACTATAACCTCAAACCGTGCTACGTGACAATAGCAAAATTCAAACGTGGAACTTGCTCTAAACCCTAAACCCGAAACCCTAATTTTAAGCCTATATTCCCCAACTTCGATGGGAGGAGGAGGATACAGATGATGACCTGGCTGGTGAGCTGTTCGCGGGTTTCGAAGTAGGGGTGGCTTGTACTGCATGGCAATTGTTGATAAGTACTCTTTGTTTGCCGTAGGGTTTTCTGGAATCTAGATGCGACAGCTCGAGTGTAGATAGAACTTCAGGCAGAGAGTGCTCGACGTGTTGTTCATCTAGCCCAAGTTGCTTCGAGAAAGCTACGGAAAGCTGGTCCCCAGGCTTAATTTACATAGGGGAATCGTATACCTAGGTTTCAACGATTATGCTAAATTTTGTTTGCCTTCCTAGAACCCCAAACCCCAAACCCAAAATCCTAGCAGCTTTCATATATGGTTATTAGCATCCTCCTTAAGGAGCACCAGACAAAACTCTGAATCGACTGGCTGCCTGTGGGGGGATCAACGCCTCTCGGAATCTGCACGCGCTTATTCACAAAGAAGGACGATGTCTTCCAGTGAAAGTGGATGCTATAGTGGCACCAATCCGCAAGGTCATGAAGTGCCGTGTCAGGAAAGTCGATATGGAGTTTGCATCTGTGTTGCCATCATCCTGGCTAGAATATTCACTCTCTATTGGAGGGGAAGCTTTCCTCGGAGGACATTGTCTTGATTCAGGGCCTCGTTTTGAGGAGATGCTTGCTGGCTTTTGGAAAAGATACAAAGACCTCAGACCAGATTGTCCCTTCTTCCATCGGCCAGACTATGATCAGGTTGCACGACGATCCATTCCAATTCTCATTCATGGGGATGAAGGACGAGGCAGCTGCAAGCGTCCCATAATGTGCTTATCCATACAACCACTGGTCGGATGGCAGGGCATGGAGCACATTAATGCAAGTGGGCTGCTTATCCGAGTTCCAAGCTAACTGAAACCCTAACCCCAAAATCCTCAACCTAGAACCCCACAAACATTTTTGAGCCCTATAGTGCAAGAGCCGCCAATACTAGGAACTCCCTGACGACGAGACTCCTGTTCACCGTGATCCCATCAGAACTTTACTGGAACGACCTGACTCTCGATGCTCTGCTGTCTGCCCTGGCAGATGACCCCCAGAGGACCGCCGATTGAAAAAAATCAAGCGGGATTGAAAATTCTCAGCGTTTTGATTGTGTCGATCAAATTCAATAGAAAACGATCTTTTTCAATAGAAATTTAAATCCTCAAAATCAATAGAACTGCGACATAAAAATCAATAGAAACCTCCACATCAAAATCAATAGAAAATCTCCATAAAATCAATAGAAATTTTCCATAAAATCAATAGAAATTTTCCATAAAATCAATAGAAATTTTCCATAAAATCAATAGAAATGTTATCTCAAATCAAACGAGAAACACTTCTGACATCAATAGATTTCAGCGCTATCTCTGCCTCCACCACTATATATAATACCTCTACCTCGACCTCAACCTGTACCTTTATCCGTATCTCTGCCTGTATATCTCTACCTTTACATCTTTACTTCTTTATCTCTCTATCGCTGTATATCTCTCTATCGCTCTACCGCTCTATCGCTCGATCTACCGCTCTACCGCTCGGTCGCTCTATCTCTCTATCTCTTATATCTCCCTGTCTCTCTATCTCTCCATCTCTACCTGTATTTTTATTTCTATATATCTATCTCTTTCTTTTTTCTCTTTCTCTATCTCTCACTTTCTCTTCCCCACCCTTTCCCAGAAGGCTTCCAGCCTAACACTTCTTTTTCACAGCAGCGGCAGGGAATCTTGGGTGAAGCTTCTTTTGAGCTCTCCTTCGAAACTTGGCCTTGTAAAGGCCTCGGAGCCTAACTTTCAAAAACGGTTCCTGGCTACTTGGACTTGGACGTGGAATTGGACTCAGGCATTCCAGCCTAACACTTCTTTTCCACAGCTGCGGCAGGGAATCTTGGGTGAAGATTCTCTTGAGCTCTTCCTCAAAACTTGGCCGTGGAGGCTTGGAGCTTACCTTTCAAAAAAAAAGCTCCGGGCTACTTGGGCTTGGACTTGGTATTGGACACTGGCAGCCCGCATGGCTGCAAGCCGTCCCTGACTCTCGGGTTTTGCTTGATGATCATTTTTTGAATCGGGGACAAAAAATCCCAAACGAGAAGGTGACCCGGCGGAGCTTCCGCTTCAGCTTCCTGTGAGGGGTCGTGGTAAAAGTCAGGCTCCTCTGGCCACTCCTTCATGGCCTGCTCAAAGTCACTCTGAGTGATCGGAGGGTCATACATGCCCAAGACCATCGTTTCCTGGCTCAGGCTCACGTTGTCCGGGCTCTGGTTTGGCCCCTTGGCCATGGTCTCGGCAGCTTGGCAAGCTTCCCAAACGGCTTCCAGACCTCCATCCGAGTTGTCTTCTTCCTGCAGATCTGTTTCGGCGTAAGGGTTTAAAAGCTGGTTATGAGGGTATAGGGGTTCACATCTATCTATCTATATATATATATATATATATATATACAAAATCTATATATCGCACTGAAAGAATCCCGCCTCGAGAGCAAAGCAGGTGGCGGCTGCAGGCCTCTTGGCTGTCGTCTCTGCCGGAGTCTCCAAGGTGGCGTCTGGCCTCTTGACTGTCGTCTCTGCCGAAGTCTCCAAGGTGGCGGCTGGCCTCTTGACTGTCGCCTTTGCAGAAGTCTCCAAGGTGGCGGCTGGCCTCTTGGCTGTCGTCTCTGCAGGAGTCTCCAAGGTGGCGGTTTGGCTCTTGGGAGCTTGGCCACTGGAGGTCGTGGAAGTCGCAGGTCTTTTCTTGACGACCTTGACCTTGACGACGGCCTCCTTGTCTGCGAGCTTGGCAGCTGGCTTCTTCGAGACCGGGGCCTGTCGAGGCACAGCCAAAACTTCAAAAAACAGACTTAAGCTCGACAAGCTCACAGGCAAGTATCTGGCCTGCCGTGCGGCCGGCTTCTTCTGGCTTCCTACTTTTGCCATCTGAAGAGCCTATAAACTGCAGCTATAGACGGCGACACATTTTTGCAAGCGTCCGGATTATACCACTTGGGAATGTACGTATAGGGCCGTCCGGCCCTTAGCAGATGGCGCAAGCGACTTGTTTTCCATGGGCCGTTTGCAGTCGGCCTGGACCTGGACCGTTTGAGCAGCTTATGGCTCATGGGCCGCTTGCAGTTGGCGTGGACCTGGACCGCTTGCAGCTTGGCTGCTTGGGTCAGCTTGGCTCATCCAGCACTAGCAAGCCCTTTAAAAGCAGATGCCAAAACGTCCTGTACTTGAACAGGATGGTTTCCGGCACCTTGTGAGCTGCAGTGCCTGAAAGGCAAGCATTGGCGATGTGAGACATCAAGCCCATAAAGGATTCGGAACCATACGTCCAAAAAAACCTGGGGGCCAAGTGCTGCGAAACTTCTGGCAAGTGTGCCGTCATGTGAAACTTGGAAACTTGGCTATATCGACACTGCTGGGCATCAAAAGCCAGCTTGGCAAGATGGCCGTAGTGCTTGGTCAAGCACTGGACTTGGTCGGCGAATTTTCGCCTGACGTCCTGGGGCCACTTGAAGTCTTGCCTGTCCAGCAAGTCGTAGATGTCCCGCAGCGACTCAAGGACACGAAGTCGGTGCAGGCTTCGGCGATCATCTTGGGAGCCTGAAATTGCTGTAGAACTTTAAACAAGAATAAGGTCGTGTTCACATTTATAGATATAATGCAGCTTAGACACTGTACCTCCTGGCGAGCTCCACAGCAACAGGCATGAAATGCCTGATTCGCCTGCCCTTCTGGTGCTTGAGGCAAGGGTACTCATTGGCACTGCTGGCAATGTCAGACTTCCATTTCAGGTTCGGCAACCTGGTGCCTGAAGGAATGCCTAGCTCCTGGTAGATTTCCTGGATTTCGGCATTCAGGCAACTCATGTTGGTGTCCCTGGAACCTGGCTTGGAGTCTTCGATGATCTCCCAAAGCAGATTCCCCACCACATGGCAGGACACACCGAGGTCCAGGACGTGGAGGACGTCAAGCTTCAAAGCCTGAGCATTGACGCCTTGGACCTGGAAAAGCGGGTGCTCCAGCCTGGCTTCCAGCTGCCTTGGCCTGAGTGTTGTCCTTCTCCAGCCTGCTTCCTGGCGAAAGTCGTTCCAGCAGTTCTCGCCCTCTTGGGTGCAAGCGCACCAAAGGCAAGGGTTGGCTTGGTTCGGCCTGGGGAACTTGAATTCCTGGTAGAAGAACTCCATGTCCCCTGTGATGCAGTAGATCACTCCTGGCCTGAACCGCCTGGAGGTCGTTGGGCACCTTCCTGAGGCCATGGCTTGGAGGGACTCGCAGAGCTTGGTCCAAAGATCTTCCATGAGCTTGGGCGTGATGCACGACTTGGGAATGCAGGCCAGCAACAATTGGCTGCTTGCCTGGACTGCGAAAGCAAAAATTAGAGACACCAAGACCTAAATGGTGATTTTGCGGTCGTACTGCCGAAAGAATACTAGACAAGCCAAGCGTCAATCGAACGTCGTGACGTTATCGCTCTCATGGATATCACAAGCAGACTGTCCACCTTGGAGTGGGGAGCTGCGTCGCCGTGCAAAGCGAAAGGGACCAAGGCTTGGGTGTCCTGGAAAACTTGGTCAAAGTAGTCCTGGCTTTGCGACACCCTGGAGTTAGCGCCTTTTTGGCTGTCCCAAAACTTGGCAATGTCCTGGATACCCAGGATGTCATCGTCCATGCCATCCAGGCTTAGCATCCAGTTGTGCGGAAGCATGACTGGAAGCTTGCAGTCTACCTGGATTTTTTGGCCTGTGGCGCTTTTCCCCCATGCCTTGGTCTGCACGACCGTTGGGTCTGGAGCAGCCATGTCCTTGAAGACCCTGGAAAGCAGCTGGTGGTGCGTGTGGTTCGGGTTAACACCATGCGAACCCAAGCTGGCAAGTCCCACAAGGTCGGCCTGGGAGCAGCCTGACTTGACAGCTGCCTGGGACAGCTCCTGGACGACCTTGGCGCTCAGGTCTCCCAAACACCACAGCCTTAAAAGGGCCACCGCAAGTGGAGATTCTGGCTTTATCTCGCGACAGGAGGAAGAGGAAGCTTGGTCCTCCGTCTTCCTTTTCCTCCCTGACATGGCTTCGCCTGGACATCTAAACCTAAACCTGGCTTGGTCCTCGAAGCTTCAAAGCGGGGAATTTGCAACTTGAACACGAGAACAAAGGCAGTTTGCAGCAGTCCCTGGCAGCAAAACGCTTCTTTTTGGCGCTTGAAACTCCAGCTTTAGGTTTCAGTAGGCTCTCTCCCTTGAACTGCCTTTGCTCTTGGAGCCTAAGAGGCTGGAGGGTTCA